>JAJLUW010000016.1:0-335881 GCA_030570115.1 Wilhelminamyces savonicus
TAGAGACATGAGACAGACCGTCGCTGTCGGTGTCATCAAGTCCGTGGAGAAGTCTGACAAGGCCGGTAAGGTCACCAAGGCTGCCCAGAAGGCTGGCAAGAAGTAAACGGTGTGTAAAGTTATGTATGTACCTAGTTTTACAGTTATACTTCTAATTAATGGTTGATTCAAAATGCGTAGGAGTAGACTGGGGCCTCTATTGGACGCCCTAACACCCTAACAGGTTACCGCATGTTGCACTCGGCTAGTCGTGCTCACGTGCACGATGAAACACCCGTGCCTCCGGCAAGGTGCCGCACACGGCTAAATTCACATGTGCCACGCACTAACGAGTCAAGCGATGCGCACCTTTATGTTACTATAATAGATAACCTCACATCACCAGTGCAGCCCTATTTCGATATAAGCAGATGCCGGACAACAGAAGTAACACCTCCGGGACGCATACACGGCATCGCTGGGCATTTCGGCGCTGGCAAAGAAAAAAAAGGACTTATAGTGCCGAAGTGACCCGGCCCCGCGGCCGAGTCAAATTTGACCCGGGCCGCCTTTCTTTTCACCAGGCCATGGTTTATAAGGCCCCAGATCTGCCCTTTTCGTGTCTTCTACTAATCACACGCCTATGATTGCCACACGCCACTTGGTGCGTGCTGCACGCAGTGCCAGAGCCTCGTTTAGGCCCAGATTCACCACTGTTGTCCCCACCAGGTTGTTGGCCACGGCTGACACTTCCTCGGCCCATTATCAGCAGATCTACAACCCGTCGCACAACCAGGTGTCGCACAAGAACTTGGACACGTTTGCCAGACGCCATCTCGGTCCCGATCCGAGCAATGTGGCTCACATGTTGGAAGCCATGGGCTACAAGTCTTTGGACGAGTTCTTGTCCAAGGCTGTTCCGGAGCACATTCTCTATAAAAGACCGTTGCAGGTTCTGCCCCAGGAGGGCTACACAGAGCTGGAGATGTTGGAGCACTTACATGAAATCGCCCTGAAAAACAAGATCGTCAAGTCTTTCATCGGCAAGGGCTACGCCGGTACTAAGGTGCCACCAGTGATCCAGCGTAACTTGTTGGAACTGCCGGAGTGGTACACCTCTTACACGCCTTACCAGCCGGAGATTTCTCAAGGACGGTTGGAGTCCCTTCTCAACTACCAGACCATGGTAACGTCGTTGACCGGCTTACAGATGGCCAACGCGTCATTGTTGGACGAGGGAACTGCTGCTGGTGAGGCCATGGCCATGGCGTTCCACAACTTGCGTGGAAAGAAGGCCAAGTACGCGGTGGACTCCAACGTGCACCCGCAGACGCTTGAGGTGGTGCGGTCTCGTGCCGAGAACATCGACGTGGAGGTTGTGGTGTTGCCTTTATCTACACCGGAGGGCGTGGAGCAGCTTTCTGCCATCCTGAAGGAGGTCTGCGGAGCTTTGGTCCAGTATCCTGGCACCGACGGCTCGATCCACAACTTCTCGAAGGTTGGCGATATTGTCCACGCCGAGAAGGGCCTTTTTGCTGTGGCCACCGACTTGTTGGCCCTCACTTTGCTCAAACCGCCTTCGGAATTCGGTGCTGACATCGCCCTTGGTACGTCGCAGCGTTTTGGTGTGCCCTTCGGTTACGGTGGCCCCCATGCGGCCTTCTTTGCCACCACCAACAAGTACTCCAGAAAGATCCCTGGTAGAATCGTTGGCATGTCCAAGGATAGATTAGGAAAGCCGGCATTGCGGTTGGCTTTGCAGACCAGAGAGCAGCATATCAAGCGTGAGAAGGCTACCTCGAACATCTGTACTGCCCAGGCATTATTGGCCAACATGGCGGCCATGTACGCTGTCTACCACGGCCCCCAGGGCTTGAAGGATATCGCGGCCCGGGTCTACGGCTACACCACCTTATTGGCGCAGGAAATTTCCGCTAACTCTTCGCACCAGGTGGTCAACGACAAATGGTTCGACACTTTGACTATTCGCGTGGGCTCTGCCGACGAGATCTTGCAGAGAGCTTTGACCGAGTTGAACATCAACTTGTTCAAGGTGGACGAGTCCACTGTGTCGGTCACTTTCGACGAGACTGTTGTGGAGGCCGACTTGGCTGGTTTGGTGAACATCTTTACCGGCAACGCATCCTATTCGATTTCCCTGTTGCCAGCATTCCCTCAAGAGTTGTTGCGCACGGACGAGATCTTGCCCCATCCCGTGTTCAACACCCACCATTCCGAGACCTCCATGTTACGTTACTTGCACTTGTTGCAAAGCAAGGACTTGTCGTTGGCCAACTCCATGATCCCCTTGGGTTCGTGCACCATGAAGTTGAACGCCACGGTGGAGATGCAGACGTTGTCGATGCCCGGATTCTCCCAGATCCACCCTTTTGCTCCTCTTGACCAGGCCAAGGGCTACCAGCAGATTGTCGCTGAGTTCGAGAAGGACTTGAGTGACATCACCGGCTTCGAGGCCACCACCTCCATGCCCAACTCCGGTGCTCAGGGTGAGTACACCGGTCTTTCGCTCATCAGACAGTACCACAAGAGCCGTGGCGATTACGAGGCCAGAGACATCTGTCTCATCCCTGTCTCTGCCCACGGAACTAACCCGGCATCAGCGGCCATGTGTGGCTTGAAAGTTGTTCCCGTCAAGTGTCTTGCCAACGGATCCATCGACCTTGCAGACTTGCAGGCCAAGGCAGAGAAGCACGCCGCCAACCTCTGCTCCATCATGATTACATACCCTTCCACCTACGGCCTTTTCGAGCCGGGTATCAAGGACGCCATCGAACTTGTGCACTCTAACGGCGGCTTGGTGTATTTGGACGGTGCCAACATGAACGCCCAAGTGGGATTGACGTCTCCAGGCGACTTGGGGGCCGATGTGTGCCACTTGAACATCCACAAGACGTTTGCTTTGTCTCACGGTGGTGGAGGACCCGGTCAGGCACCTGTTTGCGTTGCCAAGCGGTTGGTTCCATTCTTGCCTAAGCACCACTTCGTGGAGACCCCTCATGCCACCAGCGAGTCCATCAGAGCGGTGAACTCAGCACCCTACGGCTCTGCAGCGGTGATTCCCGTGTCTTACTCGTACATCAAGATGTTGGGAGCCAAGGCTTTGCCTTATGCGTCGCTCATCGCCATCTTGAACGCTAACTACATTTTGCACCGGTTGACTGGCCACTACCAGATCATGTTTGTGGACTCGCACAAAGAGTCCAACGAGGGCTTGAAGCACTGCGCGCACGAGTTCATCTTGGACTTGCGTGAGTTCAAGGCTGTGGGTATCGAGGCCATCGACGTGGCCAAGCGTTTGCAGGACTACGGATTCCATGCCCCCACCATGTCTTTCCCTGTCGCCGGCACCTTGATGATCGAGCCCACGGAGAGTGAGAACTTGGAGGAGTTGGACCGCTTCGTGGAGGCGTTGTTGGCCATCAGACAGGAGATTGTGGCGTATGCGGCCGAGGAGCCCCTTGGAAATGTGTTGAAGAATGCACCGCACTCCTTGGAGGACGTTGTTTCCAGCCCCCAGGCTGACTGGGATACCCGTGGCTACACGCGTGAGCAGGCTGCGTACCCGTTGCCGTACTTGAAGTACTCCAAATGCTGGCCGACCGTATCGAGGGTGGACGACACCTACGGAGACATGAACTTGATGTGTACGTGTCCGTCGGTCGAGGAGGTTGCGGAGGCCCAGCTGTAGGTGTATTTATAGATGTATACTACATTAGCGAAGAACATGTAGAAAAGTGTCAAGTTTTATACAGGGTCTTGTGGCAGTGTCAGCATGTTTGGATATGATACTTTGTGCTGCTGTCTACCATTTACAGGGTGCGTTGCAATGCACGCCAAAAGTTATTCGCGTCATTGGCTGTGAAATGGTACCAGTGCGATGGCTGCTAAATTGGCATCTTCCAGAGGCCACAGAGTTCGCCGGAGCCTCACGCCCTTGTAAGTGCTCTGTGAGTGTGTCTTCCGCCAAACTACCACCCAAAATCTCCGCGTTACGTTGTCACGATATTAGACTTCTCACCTCCGCCTCTCCAACTCACACCTCCCAAGCCCATACCTCCCAATTCTCTACTCGTAGCAGGAGCTTATCTTTTCTTCAAGCAGTCTGTGGGTGCTTTATGTCCCGTAAATGCATCCCCATCGGGCCCATTTTCACCTCTTCACATACTTCTTCCTCCCGTAAATCTGCGCCAATATCTGTTGGGATCACCCTGCATCCAAAACTGTATCCACGTTGCAATGCCCATCACCGATGGAGCCCCACCAGAACTCAATTTGTCAAACCCAATCTTCCCCCAAACCCGCGCCCATTACAATCCTTGCCTAAATAGACTGGAGCCTTCGTCTCATCCCGGTCCCGTCGTACACCTCCGCCTGCACACAGTAACCGCACCCCAAACCGCCCGCAATAAAGACATATCGAACCTCCACTCATACCCAGCTACTTTGGCACACCACAGCATAATCGCCATTGACCGAGCCAGGAATCTCGTCAGCCACTGCCAAAAAACTCGTTTCCCCTAGGAGCGGCCCCACCCATCCCCCGGCTGTCTCCAACCCAGTGCCTGGCGGACCCTGACAAATACGCCAAGCTGCAGGTGCTGCCCCCAGACCGGTACCCTCTGCCTGCAATAATCCGAGCGGCATTCCACGGCCCACGGCATCTTAGCAGCCTCGAAACCCAAGATTTCACGGCGCACAGCCGCTTCGAACACTACCTGCATACCACCACTCTTCCGTTCGGTCAAAAAGGACCACAGCCACAGCAAACGGCGCATGGACTGGTTCAATCCGGCCCGTAAACGCCCCTCGGCCTCCCCCGGCATGTACTCGCCTAACGGCTATAGTCCACAGCAGCAGCGTTCGCCCATGTATGCGTTCGACCCGGTTCTTCCTCCCAGCCAGTCCAACTACACGCCGGTGGCCCCCACCGGTGTGGACCGGCACTCGTACTTCTTTCTGCAGCACCCTCTATATTGCTCCGACTGGCTCTATCTCAATGGCTCCGACTCCGACTGCGTGGCGTTGGGGTCGTACAAGGAGGGCTTCACTAATAAGCTACAGGTCGTGCACGGCGTCAGCTACGGATCCGAGTCTACGCGTCTTCCCGATGGCTACGAAGATCAGCACGTCACCGAGCTGTCCAAATCCGTCGAGGGCTTCGACTTCCACCGTGTGGCAGAAGCCTCGGTCGAGTACCCCATCACCCATCTCCAGTGGGACCCTGCCATGGGCAAAAGCAGCGGCCATGACCAGCGGCTAGCGGCGTCGTCCGAGGTGCTTCGACTTTACCGCGTTGACCATGACCATGTGGACCACAACAATGACCACAAGTTGGTGCAGACACACGTTCTCGCCAATAACCTGACGGCCACACGGCCCGACGACGCCAGCACGTTCCCACCTGTCACAGCTTTCGACTGGAACCAGCAGGACCCCAACGTCATCATCACATCCTCCGTCGACACCACCTGCACTGTGTGGGACCTCAACCGGTCGTATGTGGCCGGCGACAAGCACGACACAGCGCAGGTGAAGACGCAGTTGATTGCGCACGACCTGGAGGTGTTTGACGTCAAGTTCCTCCACGGGTCTACCAACATCTTTGCATCGGTGGGAAATGACGGGCTGATGCGGGTTTTTGACCTTCGGTCGCTCGAGCACTCCACCATCATCCACGAGCCTGCAAGTCCCCCGCCGTCCGCAATGGGCAGGGCGGCGCCGGCTAACTACAACTCCACGGCTTTGTTGAAGCTCACCACTTCCAACGTCGACCAGCACTACTTGGCGACGATTGGCGTCAACTCCAACCAGATCATCGTCATTGATATGCGGCGACCGGGTATCCCGGTGGTGACTCTCGACGGACTGCTTGGAGGCGTCAACCTGGCGGCCATCAACCTGATCCGGTTCCACCCGTCGTCAAACTACCTTCTATCGGGAGGCGACGACTGCCAAGCGCTAGTTTGGAACGGCCTACAGGGCGAAAAGACATCCTACAAGGGCGACGGCCCTGCGGTGGTGGACACGCCCGTTTTAGCGTACGAGGAGGACCTCGAGGTCAACAACGTGTGCTGGCGCGGGGCGGGCGACTGGATGGGCGTTGTCAGCGGCAAGGGCTTCCAGGCGGTCCTGTTGTAGCATTGTAACATACGCACTATAATGAGCGGTGCAGGCAAAACTGTAATGAAGAAGCTAAGGGGAGCCACGGCTGGTGCACGGATGTTTATATATCTACGCCGCATTCCGTATTTGAACTGCACAATGTGCAAAGTGTAAAGCCTCGCGGCCGATCCAACAATATTTCTGTTGCAGGCTTATCGAATATTCGCAATTTGTTCCCGTCTGCGACATAGCCTCACAATCCCGGCCAAGAAGCCCGGTCTTTATCGGCCAATCTATTTTGAGCTCGCACGTAAACACTTCTTCGATGCATGTCTCACGGGGTTTGGCCATCGCTCGCATCTTGCCCGATGCGGAAGGTGCCCTGGCCCGTGGCTCCGGCAACCGTGCCTGTGGAAGTAGATGGTAACCGTTTTTATAAATTTCAGGCACTGGCAGCAACCGACATAAAACCACTTTCTTCCGCAGAAAGCCGTACTGTGTCCGGCTAACCGTCTCTGTCACGTCCACAAACCCGTACCGCAGACAGGCCCACACTGCCGTCTATTAGTCGAACGGAAATCTCGCTCCCAGTGGCCCTGTGCAGGAGCCGTCTATTTTTATCACTGCTGAGTCCCAATGGCAGGTCTAACCCCCATAGACAAGGCACTTTTGCTCTTACGACGGGCTGTTCCTCCCACTAACGCTACCGCTGACCCCTCTGCGAGCCCTCTGTTGGAAAATATCCAGAATCCTCAGACCACCGATCTTTCGGCATCTTCCACCGGCTCCTCCAGCCTGCCCACTACGTTTTCGTCCCCGGCAGCTCCTTCGAGCCCCGCTCCGCTTCTGAGCAGCGCCAAAGCTCTGTCACTCGTTTCTCGTACCGCCATGTCCAGTGCGAGCCCCAGCACCTCTGCCTTGGACCCACTGCTGCTGCAGACGTCCACGGCCTCCACGGTCTCGTCCAGTGAACTGAGCGAATTCTCATCTGCGTCCCTGGCGCTGTCTTCCTTCGCTGAGTCTTCGAGCTTCTCGTCTGCGACACCGAGCTCTCTGGAGGCTTCGTCCTCCGAATTCTCGGCGTCGCTGCTGCTGTCTCTGAGTCAAGTTCTGCTGGCACAATTTTCGTCTTCAGCGTTTCTGCTGGCGATTACTTCGTCTTCGATAGCGTCGTCATCCTCGGCTGCCCCGAGCTCCTCATTCCCGTCATTTTCCTCGTCTTTGGCATCTTCCACCCTTTCCAGCTCGTCTCAAGCACGCTCGACTTTGCAGCCTTCCAGTACCTCCTCGAGCCTGACCTCCCTGAGATCCTCGTCACAGGCTACCCTGCACACCTCCTCGTTCGTACCTTTCACTTCTACTCTTAGTGTGAGCCCAGATACCACCATAACCACCCTTATTACGGTCCCCACCGCGGCCCAGGCTGACACTAGCAACAGCGACAGCCACCAGACCACAGCCCAGAAGAACTCCAAACTCATCGGTGGCCTCGTGGGGTCTATTGGCGGCACCATTGTCATTGGATCCTTGGTGGTTCTCTTCTTGTTCTTGAAAAAGCGCAAACAGTCCTCCTACACCAACCAGTCGCCCGATTTCAACGATGACACTTCCGGCGAGGATGGCTACAACGATAAATTCGGGTTCAGGAAGCTTCTTGGCTCCAAGAACACCGCCAATACCCTTGGTGCCGGTACCGCTGCCACTGATTTCGAGAGAAACACTAGAGGTGTACACCCCGGTCCGTTTGTCGAGCCTGCCGACGATGATTTCCAGTACCGTGGTGTCACAAACAGCAACAACTTGGACTCCATCTTCCGGTCTACCGCGACCAACTCCACCGGTCCCAACAGCGGCCAGGCAAGCGCCCGCGTAGGCCATTCACGGTATGGGTCGGTGGCTAACCCCATGTCTACCATGCCCGAGAACCGAGGCTACTACGACTCCACCAACGAGTACAGCAGTGGCGGTGCTGCTGATACGTTTGGCCACTCCCGCGAACATTCAGACGACACCGAGGGCGGCTTCCACCCGTCGGACTACGAGATCTATGACGAGGAGTTGCCGCTGCCCCGCGTGCACCGACCCAGCGACGTCTTCGGCACCGAGGTGCACAGCAATAACCTGCGGTCTCGGTTTACAGAAGAGATATAGTTTGCCATTTGCAAACGCCTGAATACTTAGCATCTATACGTGGTCCCCATGCCCGTCATTGAACCTTTAATAGCATTAATTCCTAATTGACTGACAATACCTCTTGGTCGTAGTGGGGTCTCATTCCTGTACCGAAAACCACCAATTTTTCACAAAAAAATTCACCTCTCAGATCCTCATATTTAACCATGTCTGCCAAAAATGTCATGGTCAAGTTGATCGTGGGCGCCGGCAAGGCTGCTCCTGCGCCTCCGGTGGGCCCGGCTTTGGGTTCCAAGGGTGTGAAGGCCATCGATTTCTGCAAAGAATTCAACGCCAGAACCGCCCACTACCAGCCAGACGTGCCCATTCCTTGCTTGTTGACCATTAAGCCGGACCGGTCGTTCACGTTTGAGATGAAGTCCCCTCCCACCTCGTGGTTGATCATGAAGGCCGCTGGAATCTCCAAGGGCTCAGACAAGCCCGTGCACAACATCGTGGGTGAGATCTCCTTGAAGCATGTGTATGAGATTGCCAAAATCAAGAAGACCGACGAGAGACACCAGAACGTGGAGTTGCAAGCCATTTGCGGAGCTGTGATCCTGACCGCGGAAGCCGTTGGCGTGAGAGTGGTCGCTTAAACCGGCCTGCTCAAGACCTGTAAAATAGACATTCATGTAAATATCGAATACACCAGTCACCGACACCCGGTGCTTAACAAACCCATAGTGGCCGCGGCGTGTCAATATACGTGCATTTGTACAGAAGTAGAGAGAAGCAGATTTTTAATACCAGAGATATGCGAGAAGTAAAGTTCAACAGAAACGACAGTAAATTTCACGACTGAACGGTCGTGCAGGTCTATGGGGAAGAGTTCTTGGAATAAACTGCAACAGTACCCTCATGGAAGCAGCAATGCAGCAAATATAAATATGCAGATTTTAATGGGAGGTTACTTCTTCTTGTTCTTTTCAAACGCGGCAATGTGCGCCTTGGATTGGTCCACGATGGTGTGGTCGTGGTCATCGCACTTGAACACCTGATAGTTGACGGACCCATCGGAGTTGAACCTTTCCTCCACCGTGCACATGTTGACGGACGCGAGCCAATCATCATTGAAGCACTCCTCTAGCGAAATACGGCACGCTGGCGCCAACTCCACCATCTTTCCAATCAAAGTGCGACAGTCCTCTGGCAACGCCAACAACAATCTTCCAGCACCGGTCTCGGTGGAGGTGTGCAGTTTGCCTTGGTCGGTGTCATCACTACCGTTTTTGACCGGAGTTGGGGTGTCGGAGGTGGCAGGATCCGGGGAATTAGAGATGCCATCAATAACCTCGCTTATATCGTCCAAGTTGTTCAAGCCGTTTTCTGGTTCGGGAACAGCGGGCGTTTTCTTGAGCATCTCACTTATGGGGATCATCTCACCTCTGCTGGCAAACAACTTAAAGCTGTTGTCCACCAACTTGGGGATCTTCCATGGGAATTTTTTCAACATCATGCAACAGTAGATGATGGCCACTGACCATACATCCACTGGTCTTGGGTCGTACTTGTTGAAAACACACACCTCTGGAGCCAAGTAGGGGTCAGAACCCACAATGCCTTGGGCCTCGATCAATGTCTTAGTGAAGGGGTAGGAGAACACCACTGCCGAGCCGAAGTCAATGATCTTGACAATGCCTCTGGCGTCGATAACACAGTTGTCCAACTTCAAGTCTCTGTGGGCCAACCCCATGGAGTGCAAATAGTTGATTCCTGACAAGATCTGCTTGAAACAACAGTTGATCTCCTCCCTGGACATTTTGTTTGACATGACAATGGCAAACAAGTCAAAGTCGCAGTACTCCATCACCTGCAAAATGCGCTCGTTCTCATAGCAAATCTCCACCGTCTCGATGATATTGGGGTGCTTCAAGGTAGAACCAATGCAATACTCTCCGGTTATCTTTTTAGCGTAGTCTCGCTTGGACTCGTTTTGGTACTTGGCCCGAAACTCTTTCACCGCAAATACCTTTTTGTCCGACAACCGGTGGACGAGCTTGACAGCTCCGCCAGCACCGGCTCCCAAACTCTCACCAAACTTGCTATATCTCTTGGAGAACGGAAGCTGTTGCTGAGGGTTGATAACGGTCAGCACCGATCCACGGCGTTCCTGGTAGTTGATTTTGTTCTGCAAGATGGACGACGATCTGCTGATAGAAGCCGAACCCGCAGAAAAGCCTCCGGGCGACTGCGAGAACGAGGTGTTCGAAGGAGACACAGTCAAAGATTGGGCGCCAAACGATCCGGGTTGGAAAGAGCTCACCGGTGTTCCTGCGGAGCTGCCGTTGGTCGAACGCAAAGAGCTGGACAAGTTGGACACGGGAATGGGCTGAGACAGGGTAGACGGAGTTTTTTTGAAAAATCGCTTCAAGTTGACCATGGAATTGTGTCTGGATGGGTTGTACTGCGGCGGGTTAGAAAACGAGTCAGCCGAGGAGGTGGATGAGGGAGAACTGGCAATAGCGTGGGACTGGTCATGGTAGGCGTTATTGTAGAAGGAGCCCAAATCGGTTGAAGAGTCTCTTTTAGCTGGTGTTTTTGATTTCGACGAAAAGAAGAAAGAGAGTCCTGATTGCGATCCAGAGCGCTGGGAAGAGGTACCGAGAGACGCTGCCTGGGCTTGGGCCACGCGCTGTTTCAGCACCACGAACCGCGGCTCGATGGAGCTGGAGGTCACTTGGGGCGACTGAATGTGGATTGACAGAATGGGCTGACCATTTGGCAAGTTAGGGACGTGGCCCGAGGTTTCGAACGAGCCGCCGGAGGTTGTGCTCCCTGGGGTCCCCGAAGCAAACGTCTGGGCTGACGGACCGTTGGCCAGTTTCCCAAGAGACATCGACAACCCGCCACGACCTCCTGGCGCCAGGTAAGGAATCAGCAGCAGAAGACTTTCGCCTCCGTAGCCGCCCGCGGCAAGGAACAGGTTATGGGAGGCCAGGTTGGTGCGGTTGACTCTTGGACTAACAGCAGAGGCGGTTCTGTTACGTGAGTCACGATTTTGGAAAGCCGAGTTGAATCCCAGCGATGGGAATGGCCGGGCTCCTCCAGCAGTTCGTGGCGATTCGGGCTCGAACCCGCCCACAATAGTGCTAGTGCTATTGGACGACGAGTCCACAGTAAGCGGCCCTTCCGCGGACGGAAATAATTCAGGTGCGGGCTTGGCGGCGCCAGCATCAACAAGAGACTCGTGCAGGTGGTTGTGAGAAACTATGGGCGTGGAGTTGGTGGAGTTTAGAGGTGTGGTAGACCCCAGGTGGAGAAGTCTGGTAAGCGACGAGACATGGGCACCAGGGACCGCTGGAATCGGCCCGTCGGAGCGGTCTTCGCCACTAGCGTAAGGCAGCTCAGGCATGGGTCAATAGGGAAGAGGAAGAAAGGCACAGGACCGGAAATAAACGTCAGTGGCCGGGTATAGGGGCCAGAGCGCGGTGATATATGGTGTCGGTGGAATCGGCGAGATTGAGATAAGCACGTGACCTGCGGCCCAATGAGAGCGAGGCCATTCGCCTTGACCCGTTTGGGAATTTGGTTGCAAAATGTTGCCGGTCGTGGTAGAAGCGTCGTAAAGGCGTGGGCTTGTTGGAATTGTTTGAATCTGGCTCTTATGCATTGTTGGCAACATGCTGGTGGATGTGGTGATACTACGAAGAGCGCCATTCTGCGCACATAGTAGGCAGTAAGGGGACGAAAACAAAGAAGAGAAATATGCACTTACCGGACGGAATACGGCCCAGCAATGTATACGTGCTGTGTCTGTTACCGTAAGCAGTGCGTCACCTGTCCTGTACTTCACTTTGGCCATATGATACTTTGTCAGTTGGACGCAATCGCCACATTAGCTATTGTAAGAGTCCATCTTGAGATTCGGCAGCTTTAAGGTTTGCATCTACTTTATAACCGAGCTCTATTCGGGCTCTTAGCTAAACTCCCTGTTCTTTCCTTATTTCCCTGAAGTGCGGTCCCTGACGGCGGCTTAGGGGTTGCAAGTCTAAGGCTCAGCACATCCTTCTCCTGTTGCAGTTGGTAGTTTGGCGCAGCAGCTACTTCACATCCTAAAGCCCAGGCGTGTTAGAGCCCTCGCTTAAACTTATTTCGGCTAGGGTTCCTCTAATGTTAATAGTCACATATACCCCTGACACATTTTCTAGCAATTCCGTATCTTCCGTTGATCATCATTCTAGCAATACTCTGCCCTTAAAATCCCGTTCCTTTTTTCTTCTTCTTCGGCTTGTTCTGACTAATACTGGAACCGCTAGCACTGCTGGCGCTCTCGGCCGAACTCATGCCAGGAAACAACGGCATCTCATCGTTGTTACTGGTGCTGATACCAATGGACTGGCGTAACAACCGGAGTTTGTGTTCCAACTCCTGTGGAGTATCGGGTTTCTGCCAGATGTTATTCACGTCTTTGGGTCCAGAGGCAGCCGCGGCAGCCTTCAAGTCTTCCTGTAGCAATTTCTCCTCCTTTTCATCCCTGACGGGGTCTGCCGCACGAGTCACTCCGGCTGTCTTTGCTTCCAGCGCTTTTTGATCGTCTTCTTTCTTCTTTTTCTCCTGTTCGCGCTTCTTTCTCTCGATGGCTGACAGTTTCTCCAACGCCTCCAATGCCTTTGCCGTTTCTTCAAACACCGATTTCTGCAACTCCTCGTCAGCGTACTCCTTACGGGTCTTCGTGATAATCTTGCACTCTTGAAGCACATTTCCACCGTCCATGGACCGGAATATGGGCGCACACAAACCGAATATGAACGTCTGGGCGCCCTGAGACGCGTCCTTTAACACCACATACCACAACGGCCACGTCAAAATGTAGAGAAACAAGCCCCAGATCGTCCCCATCGACAAGAAACGCCTGGTCGACGGTGTCCGCATAATGCCCGGATTGACGATGTTCACCCGCACATTACAGGGAGACTTATCCTTCCGCTCGTATGCGGCGAGTTTGCGCTGGAATTGCTTTGCAAATAGGCCCAATGCGAGCTTGGAAGACCCATAAACCTTCCACGGCGCATTGACGGGGTATCTGCGGTCGAGCCAGAGGACGTCGGCCGGGTTGACGTCCGCCAACGCCTGCGACGAGCAGGTGGTCACCAACACGCGGACGTCTCTGTCTGGGGGCTGGACCACCAAGGATGGCGTCAAGAGCGTCAATAAGTGGTAATGGGCCAAGTAGTTGACGGCCACCTGGCGTTCAACTCCGTCGACCGTCACCTGTCTCTGAGAGCCTCTTGGAATTGACTCTGCGGCGCAGCACAACACGCCATCGAGTCTCCGTGGCGGCTGGTTGTCGAGCCACTTTGTCGCAAACTTACGGATGGAATACAACGAAGCCAAGTCGCACTCCTCGGCGTAAACCAAGATGTTGGCGGTCTTCTCGCGCAAGTCCTCCACGTAGTCTATGACCCAGGTATCTTCTGTCGAGCGCACAAGAAGGATGATCTGAGCGCCCTTGGAAGCAAGGTAGTATGCGAGATATGCGCCCAAGCCTGAAGTGCCACCAGTAAGCATGTACACCTTTCCGTGCATATCCCTCTCCCACGTATTGGAGGTGCCGCCAAAGTAGTATTTGGCTAATGCCACGGCTGCGGCTGCAGGGGCGTAGGTTTTCAAGTAGTCCCAGCCGGGAATGATCTGCGGACCATCAAAGATGGCGCTGGATACGATATCGATAGGCATGGTGTTTTCACGCCAATTGCCACTGGGGTTAGTTTTAGGTGTTCTTCCTATTTCGCACGCGAAATTTCACCTCATCGCCTTTTGCAGTACACTTCATTCAAGTTCATCTCCCCACCAAACAGCACGAAAAAACGATACTAACATGGACGAGCTCGTCTTTTACGTATCGCAAGGCGATCCCAAGGACAAACTTCTGCAGGAAAGCGTGGCGGTGGTGGCACTGGCCCACTCATCCCAGCAGTACGCAGCGTTCAGAGCCGCTGATTGCCCCCAGAACGGAGCCGTTTTAACCGGCGTGGGCCATGGAGAACGTCTATTTGTCGCATCTCCTGACAAGGCTCTTATAAATGTCTACTCGTGGGGCAAGGAGGGCGTGGACCAGCGCATGCCGGTGCCAGAACCTTTAACTTGCTTGGCTCTTGTTCACCACCCCAAAATAGGCCCCCTGCCCACCACCGAATCTGCAAAACATAACCTCCCGGCCTTCCGGGTGCCGTGGCTCCTTGCAGGAGGCTCTAAGTCAGGAAAAGTCTACGTGTGGGAGTTATCGTCTGGAAACTTATTGTCTGTGAAGGAGGCTCATTACCAGCAGGTCTCTGTGCTCCGGTTCTCTTCCTGCGGCACCTATTTGGTTTCTGGAGGCTTTGACGCCCGCTGCATGGTCTGGCGCACCCTCGATTTGGTACTGGTTTTCGATATTGCCTCAGATCTCGCCGTCAAACCCTACGCGACCTTCTCCGACCACACATTACCGGTCACGGACGTGCTTGTGTCGGAAACAGGCCTTTCCAACGACTTGAAGGTCTACTCTGTGTCGAGAGACAACACTTTGCGCGTGTATGATATCGCCACCCGTAAACAGCTCTCCACTTTCGTGTTGCCTTACGGCATCGAGTGCATCACCAAGGACCCTGCCAACAGAGCCCTCTATGTGGGATTGAGCAACGGCTTGATCCGCACAGTGCCCTTATACCAGATCAACGTCAACAGTGGCACCTTGGAGGCCGTGGGTGGCTCCGATAAGGTGGTGACTCTCGACCTGGACCCCAATTTACTCCATACATTTGTGCACCACCAAGACGGCGTTTCTGCAGATACACATGTCACGAGAATCGCTATAGCCATGGACGGCGCAACCATTGTGTCTGGAGACTCGGCCGGACGCATCTACATATCCGACATTGTGACGCGCCAGGTGGTCAAGACATATACTCCGTGCAACACGGCGATTTCTGCCATTTTCACTTATTTCGCACCTAGTGATGTCGGTGACGCGCAAAAGGCCACCAATGGCGCCAATAAGGACAAGAAACACCGGTTAATCCCCAATCTCAAGCGGGTGTTGGCCGACACCGCTGCTGCGGACCACCACGTAAACGTTGAGATTGCGAAAGATGGCGATGACGACTTATACACCAGCGATTTCGATGCCTGGCTACAGACTAAGGCCCAAGAGGAGCTCGAGTTCAAGAACTTGTCTGAAATAAACTCGCAAGTGACGATCAACGGCTCTGTCGTGGATGGTAACGACTTTGCCAGGGTCAAAGACTTGGAGGAGAAATTAGCCCGCCTCTCTCAGGCGTACACCGACTTGCGGGCCAACCACGAGATCTTGTTGGAGGAGAACAAGTTGCTGCTCGACGAGTGATGATGAAAAGATGCATTGAAGGACTGTACGAATGAAGAAAGAGAACAGGGAAGTGGATAGTTGTATAGCAAATAGAATCTGCATACGGAACGGCCTTATGGATACGTGCAAAGGGAGATCGAGTTCATTACGGGAAAGTCCGAGTAAAGTGAGGCTGGCAGACATTGCATTGTATGGCTCATTCATACAGTCGATCAAGCTGCGAGTAAGAGCGATACTTATTTTAAAAGACCTACTGTTCATGGTCTGAAAGCACTGTCTGCAGCTAAAGCCTTCGAGCCCGTGCTACACCAGCAAGTTTTCACTGATATGGCTAGTGTCACCTTCATAATGGTATATTATACATATTATACACTCTAACTGGAACGTCACTTCCTGCTGGGCGACAACGGCCTGTTGAAGCCCCGCTGGCGGTTCATATACTGGCGGTAGTCCGAGGACTGTTCCACCTTCGAGAAGCCACCCTTAGCGCCTTTCACGTGTTGCCCCTTGGTGGAGCCAAAACCTCCAAAACCCATCAATGTGATCATGTCGTCTTGCTCCGCTTCAGGTTCCACCCTGGTGGACTTGAGTCGCTCGCGGGACCGGCCGCGGCTGTCCTGCTCGACCCGATGTTCCGGAAGCCTGATTTTGTTGCTAAAGGAGGTGTTCACAAGAGGAGTATCTTGCAAGGTGGCATTTTCTTTCTTGTAGAGGTCGGATTTGTGGGCCTTCTCGTGCAGTCGTTCCGAGGAGCGGTCTCTATAGGGTGATTTTCGAGGAGAGCGCAGCCTCGGCAGTCTGGACCGCGAGGGCGCCGAGGGCGGGTCTGAAGGGGGGTGTCGTGAGGTATTGGACATAAACGGAGCAATGGGCCGCTGGCAGCAGTTTTTGGTGGGGGAGACGCCCCTTATTTATAGGCGTAGGCGTAACCTCGATCTAGCGATGCGGCACGTGCGGATTTTTCTGGAGAAAGTTTTCGTAGATGAGATGCCTTCTCCTACTGCACCATGTCGGAAGAGAAACTCACGAAGAAGCAGAGAAAGGCACAGGACTTCCGCAAAAGCAAAGATGAGAAGCCCGTAAAGGAGAAGAAGGAAAAGAAGGAGAAGGAAGAAAAGAAGGAGAAGACTGAGGAGAATGTGGAGAACGTGGAAAAGCCGGTCGAAAATGAAGACCCTACTAAGCGCCCGCTTGAAGAAGGCGCCGAGGATGGCGAGCCGAAGAAGAAGAGGAAGACCAGAAGAGGAAAGAAAGGAAAGGGCATCAACGGCGGCAAAGGGCCTCGGTTCATTCTTTTTGTGGGAAACTTACCCTACGACGTGACAGAGGATACCCTCAAGCAGCATTTCAAGAAGTGCAACCCCGACCGGTTCAGAATACGGCTGGATAAGGGCATTGCATTTTTGGAGTTCGACAACGACACCAAGGAGATCCAGAGTAAGATGGAGTTGGCATTGCGGTTGCATCACTCCTTGTTGAACAAGCGTAAGATCAACGTGGAGTTAACGGTGGGAGGTGGTGGCAACTCAGAGAACAGATTAAGCAAATTGAAGGAAAAGAACTCCAAGGTACTCGAGGAGCGTCGTGACCGGATCGGCAAAGAGAAGGAGAAGAAAGAGGAGAAAAAGGAGGAGAGAAACCAGGAAAATGGTCTGTCACCGACAGGTGTTCCTGCAAATGCGGTGCACCCTGCCAGAGCGGCGTTAATGAAGTAGCGTGTAATATAGATAGCATGCCCCAGGGCCAATAGACATTTAGTACGAACGGGGCACAGAACTAGGAAATGCTGTAGTACGGAAAGAAAATGTGCGTCTTGAAGGTAAGTAAAGACAAGGAAGAACGAGTACCAAGCAGTAATTAGCCAAGATTCCTAGGAACTGGGATGAACTGGCATTAACTGGAAGCCAGCTTCCGAGGATTCTCATAGGGCCAGTACGTCCATAAGTTAGCACCCATCACCACAAATACGACACATTCAGGTACCCAGTGTATAAGAAATTAATTATAAAAACTAGCAGAAGAAGAAACAATCACAAGCCTGGCTTAGCGGCCGCACACAGCAGATCTATGTTATTGACATGGGAGGAATAGTACAAAGGAAAGCAGCCGAGCGTTAGTTGCGGCCTTAACGGCGGGCTGGTGCGGTAGTGTAACAAAGGAGAAGACGCCTTCAAGAGCCGCTTACAAAATAGAGCAGCCCTTCTTCTCCCTCCGTCTCTTTTTCTTCTGCACGCCCGAACCGGCGCTGGCGTTGGTAGTGTTCTTGGTGGCCCCCGGCGCGCCCACGGTGTGGTCGCCCGAGTAGTGGTCGTTTTTGGATGGCGGGTCCAACACGGCGCGGATGGCGTAGTCAAAAATCTCCTTGACTCCCACCTGGGTGGCGGCGGAGCACTCCATATACTTAACGGCGCCCAACTCCTTGGCCAACTTCTGGCCCTGCTCCACAGAAACAGGCTTCAAGTCCTTCTCGTTCAAGTCGTCCAAAACGTGCAAGTCATCACGAAGGTCCACCTTTGTGCCGATCAACAACACGAGGATGTCCTTGGGCGAATGGTGGTAGATCTCGGGTATCCACTTCAGCTTAACGTTGTAAAAAGAGTTGGGGCTGATGACCGAGAAACAGCACAAGAAAATCTCCGTCTGAGGGTACGACAACGGCCGCAACCGGTCATACTCGGCCTGACCGGCGGTATCCCACAACCCGAGCTTAATAGGCTCGCCATCGATCATCACCGAAGCCAGGTAGTTGTCGAAAACGGTAGGAATGTAGTCATTCGGGAAGGTGTTTGTGGTGTACAGAATCAAGAGACAGGTTTTTCCAACACCTCCGTCGCCCACGACGACCGATTTGATGCTTCTCATGGCGGAGAGGAGCAGTAGTTGTGGTGCGAGAATAAACAGAAAAATCTGCCAGCCGGAAAAAAGCCTGTACGAGAAATAGAGTGGGAAAAAGCCTGCGGGAACAGATGAAAAACCGTGCTAGGCTGGGGCGAAAACGCCCCTGCGGGCGGAACTCTCGCTACGGGCCACGCCGCCCCCGCTACGCCGCCGGCCTACATTGGTGGGTGAAACGACCTGATCGTCGCACGACAGAGTGCCGAGACGGTTTTCGCGCTCGCTACGCCGTGCTGGGGCGATAAGCGGTCATGCGCGGGGAGCCCATGGAGTCAGGACGACGGTACAATGCGGTTGGTTGCGCGGCGGTGGCCGCCATTCGCGGGGCGGGCGAGGGTGCGGAAATCGTCGCAGATATGCGGTTCATGTGCGGAAATAGACGAGGAAATTAGACGGCGCACCGCCTTACATTAACGCCAACGGCGCTGGCTGGGACAATGCGAGGGTGCTTCTACGCAGCATCGCGTGGCGTGACTACAGACGTCCAAGGCCGATATTCCGTCTTTGGTTTACTGCCGGTGTTATGATGGACTCCTTGCTCGGCGTTTTTACTTTGTAGGGGATATTTTTCGCTCTTCAAGTTAGGCTGATATCTGAAGAATATACGCGAAATTCCACCCCGATTTCGCCGGTTACGGCAAGCTGGTGTGCGAACTGACCCAATTCACTTTTTCGTGAAAATCCATTGCCCAATTCTTCGCCACTTCTACCACAAGATATTCACGCAAAATGGCTTACAAAGATCTCGTGCCCGTTGGCACTAGCTTGATAATTGCGGCCACCTCCTTCGGACTTGGTGTTGTCTACGCAAACCTCCCCTATGATTTGAACACCCTCTGGATTCACGACAACACGGGTGCCGCCTTCAACGCGTCCCTCGCGCACTACGCATTGTGGGCGTCTGCACCTGCCTACGTGCACCACATCTTGCACGGAGTTGCTGGATTGGGCCTCATTGGCTGCTTCATCAAGTTGTACAAGCCCCTCGAGGACGCCAAGTACTTCGAGTACGGCACTTTGGGCTTGTTCATGGTAGCCATCATCATCTACTTGACCAATTTGCGCGTGGGTGTGGCCAGCGCTGTCTCTGGCCAGTGGGGTGATGTTGATATGCCTACAGGCATCAACGTGATTGCCGCTTCCGAGGTGATGATTGTTATTGTGTTATCGGGAGTTTTGTTGTTGCAGGGAGGCTTGTACTACGCGCAATGGTACGACGAGAAGCTTCAAGCTCGCTTCTTCAAAGAGCAGGCTGAAGAGGAGGCTGCTGCTACCTCTGCTGCTGCCCAAAAAGGACCAAAGGAGACCACTGAGTCCGCCAAGGCATCTGGTGCCGCAGCCAACAAGACCAAGGCCAAGAAGAGAACAGCTTAAGCAAAAACGGACCATTTTGGATACAGCAAATCCTTTCCATCCATTACCTAACCTATGCCACATGTAGTTTGCAGGGAATTTGCAGTAGTCTATAGCGATAGTCTGTCCCATGGCCAAGTACTATGTGCACACCCAAAGGTTGTCCAATAAAAAAACTGAAAGATTGAATTATCCATTGAGAAAACCACCACCACTCAATAACTGCAAAATGGCTGGCGCTTCCGAGAAGGTCTGGGGTGACTACCCGGCTTACTATAAACAGCCACTTAGAGTATGTTTGGGTCTTTTTTAGGCGTTTCTACGCCCATTTTTGCCTGAGTAACCTAATACTAACATCATCAGTGGGCCCGCTACCACGCACACACCAAGCCACACTTCTTCTTCTCCGTGGCTTTTGGCTTGTCTGCTCCCCTTCTCTTGTTGTTGACACCGCTTAGAAGAAACCTCTTGTATGCCGATCACGAGCCGATTCCCTCCGTTTACCCATTGCCCACCAGAGCCAGAGACGCTAATTTGACCGGTTTCGACGACGAATAAGCACCGGACAACCACGTCCATCATCCGGACACACAGCATTTGGGGCTGAGAACACCCGCCGAATCCTATTGATCGGAAGGCATTGTACCTGGTCTGCACCCCACGTCTCACCAAAAAGACTAAATCAACACGGGCTTTGGTCCACCGACCGCATGGAATTCGTAAACACTCTATCTCTGCAAAGCAGAGTGTTATATATATTTATTCACAATAGATGAATCTAGTTGAACGTTGTACTGTAGCTGCGCAAAGTCTACAGAAGTTTGAAATCACTTCTCGAGACCAATCATCAAAAAACCTTTCATTGGAAAGAGGGCATGGCTCACAAGGACACAACCTCTTCTAGCCTGTGCTTTATGGGGTTCTATCAATACTACAGTAGGTACTCCTCCAGGTGGTGACACAAAGTTGTGTAGTGCGACCAAAAAATCTTTTCAGTTTTTCACATACATTAGCACACAGCAGTAGCAGGCCCCCATACAGCCCTCCATAGCCATGTTTCGTTCCCTTGTGCGCACAGGCAGCTCGATAGTGAGGCCACAGCTTCGACTTTCAAACTACATAGCATCTGCCTCCTTCTACAGCGGCAGCAGGGTCCTCAACGGTAACTTATTTGGTGAGTTAACTAAGAACGACACTAAGGTCCCAGAGGTGGCCAGCACTGCCGAAATCAACCCTGAGGATGTCACTCCCACCAACGACACGGCGTTACAAGAGCACTACATGAAAGAGGCCCTTGAAGAACAGATTTTGCCAGAGAAGTTTGTCAGTCCGATCAAGAAAAAGCTCTTCGACCTCAATGTGCAAGAACACGGCTTCTTCAAAAACAACCAGCTTGTAAGCGACCCGGAGACCGGCAAGGCGTATAAATTGTCGTTGACGACTGAAGAAATCGACATTTTGGAGCCATCGATCTTCTTGCACTCGTACAGAATCAAGTCGTCCATGAAGAAGGCCACAACGGTGAACCGCTTTGTGAGGGGTTACAAGGTGAAGAACGCCATCAACCAGTTGCATTTCAACCCCAAAAAGATGTCCACCGAGTTGGAACGGTTGTTGAAGAGAGGATTGGTGCAGGCGCGCGAATTGAAGTACAATGAGGACGAGTTGTATATCCACGCTTTATGGGTGGGTTCCGACGGCAACTGGCAGAAGCGCTTGGACCCTAAGGGTCGTGGCCGTACTGGTCTCATCAACCACCCCTACGTGCACTTGAAGGCTGTTTTGCGGGGCGAGCAGACCACGAAGCGTTTGGCGTGGGAGGCCGCAGTTCAGGCTGAAGAGAAGAAGCCGCGGATGTTCTTGAACAACGAGCCGCTCAACTTCAAGATGCGCCCGTACTACAAATGGTGATGTAAATAGAACCCAATAATATGTACAGTTAGACCAGGAACAGCCTCCAGGCGGACGCGAATGTTCAGATGTACGCCGCGCGTATATTTCCGCACGCGACTACGGGCAAACCCAACGGCCGCGATTCTAGCCCAGACTTACGTCAGTTGCTGGGGCGCATTTCGGGATTCCCTTCCGAGACCCCATACAGTCCCAGTATATTCCTTTCGCCTGTACGCTAGCAATAAGGCAATGTGGGGAAAATGGTGGTGGCAGTGGGTCACAGGGAAAAGCTCTAACAGGTGCCAAAGGGCCCCTAGGCCCTAATCTGCCCCGCCAGTAGACAGCGAAAGGCGGCCCTCCGTTCCCTATTCTACGTGCACCAGTGTACACTCCAGAACGTGAGGTAATAGTGCCGTAACGGGCAGATTGCGGGCACAATGCTGCATGCCACGGTATTTGCATATTAAGCCATTTAATGTCGTATGGGCGCTGGGATTGGGCCTAACCTGCAATTGAATCCCCCTCCTGCGGCCTTTCTTTTTTAGTGTTTCACGCTAACCTGTAATGCCGGTGGCGCCCGGGGGTGTCGTTTATCTGGAACCCCCCTGGCCCTTCCATAATAGGACTATATATAAGCCAATTGCCCCCACTGCTAGGCCGCTTGCTTGTAGCGTTTGTCCTTTGTGGTGCTGTTGTTTCCCAGAGCCCGTGTTTGCGTCCCCCACGCCTATTGCCCTGCCTTTGTGAAGGCCCCCTCTTATCGGTCATTAATTAGCGACGTTGCACCCTGCTAAACGCCTGGTGCCGGATTGGAGTTTGACTCATTCTCTGTCAACCACCTTCAACCAATTAATACTTATCCCGATAAGCGTGTTTCTCAGGCCCGTTGTTCCGTGAAGCTTATACCGTTCTAGTTCCTTCACCATGGGTCTCCAGCTTACGGATTTCTTCGATAACACCAATTACGAGAGCGCTGATACCCAGATCATCATCTGCAAGGAATGCTCGTCCCACTTGTGTCTCTCACATTTGGTGATCTCTGAGTCGTTCCAGGGCTCTTCCGGGCCCGCAGTTTTGGTGGACCGTCTCATTAACTACAAAACTGACCCCGTGCTCCAGGAATCTAAGATGCTCACCGGAGTTTACCTCATTAACAAAGTTCTTTGCAGACAGTGCTTGCAAACCATTGGCTGGACCTACAAGAAGTCGTTCAACTACGCGGAAGCCTATAAGGAGGGCAAGTTCGTTATTGAGCGCAAGTTCATCAAGTTGATTCCTAATAACTCCTCTACCGCCAATTTGATTGAACAGGCCAAGCTAAGCAACCGCAGAAGAAGACTGTCCACAAAGTCCTTGTCTTCTGCTTCGTCGCTTGAAGATGGCGGCTACAGTGGCGATTTCAAGTTCAACACCATTCCCGAGACCACCAAACCAAAGTCCAGTGTCGCACCCGCAAATAGCGCCATTCGTATCACCAACATCTATAGTGGCTCCGGTTTAGGCCGCCTAAACTACCGGGGATTGGACAAAGATGATTTTGACGAGGGCGACGAGGATGATAACGTCTTCGTTGATGTCTGAAGAAAGGGGTCTATAAACTGCACTAGCTGTTAGTTTGAAGCCCTGGCGGTGCCTAGCCCCTGGTTTGCAACTGCGGCTACTTTAATTCGTTACGATCTATAAATTGGGTTTCTGGTTTGGTCCGGTCATTGCACGGTGCAATGTTTTAGCAATGGGACGTCTCTTTTGGGATGGACCCGGAGCAGGTGTCCCTAAAAGCTTTGGATACCGTTATCGTGTGTCCTTTGTTTTCTCTACATCTCCATTGCTTGTTTGGTTTGTGCTCTTTCTCTATCTCTTATTATGTCTTCTGGTTCACGGTCGGTTTTATGTGACTTCCAGACCACACTTCTCTACATTTCTGGTTAGCAATATACTTAATTTCGAATATTGTGTAGGGATCGCAACAATAAATCTGTCATGCTTGTATGATATGCAATTAATATACATGGGAAGGTGCTCATCACACCCTTCTCTTCTTTCTAGCACCAGTCTCCTGATCGCTTGATCTCTTTGATGTTCCCTTTGAAGTCAACTTCGTGTAGACCAAGACATATGCTGAAGGGTCACTCATGGCTCCCCTTTCATTAATCTTATTGATGTATTCATCATCATAAGTTGACCATGTCTCATCCGGCTGCAAACAGTGAGCAATGTAATGACCGGACAGAATTGATCTGCCTTCGTGGACTATGACGCCCGTTAGCTGGTACTTGATCAGAGCACCAGTTTTGCCGCTGGCATATGTGGACATGTCCAAATATTTAGAGTAGGAAATGGACTGCTTGACCTTAGACGACGAGTTACCATTGAACTTAAATCTCTTCAAATGGACAACGAGCGTCTCGGGAAAAATGTCTATGGTAGACTTCTTGGTAGCAACCGTGTTCTTCTGACACTTTTCGCAAAAGTAACCAGACAGCTTATCGTTCTTATCTATCTTAATCAGCTCATTAGAGAAGAACTCCTTAATGGATTTCTCGATAGAATAGCGACTGTCGGCCCGCACGGGTACTTCATTAGCGCTGTTCTCTGAAGTCCCCGGGGTTGGCTCAATGGCCTCCGAAGTCGCAGTGGCGTGTGTTTTCTTCTTGTTCAACCCCAAGCTCAAGTCGTAAAACTCTTGCTTTGTTTCACTGACGTTGCCACAGCTCTGGCAGGTGACGACCTGGTTTAACAACCCTCCAAAGATGTCGTACATAATGGACTGGTTCAATTTCTGACCTTTGGGAGTAGAGTCTTCTTGCAAACGTGACATCAAAGACATGAAGTATTCGTGAGAGTCCTCCTGTTGCCACTCACTCATCACGCAGTTGATATCGTCGAGTCTCAGAATGATCTTTTTGGGATTTATGTACTTAGGAGTTCGGGATCCAGGGTCCATACCCCACATTTTCTGAGACAACTCAGCCAATACATGACTGACAGATCTTGGCTTCAACGTCTTGTCGTGCTTGCCCTGGTAAATTTCAGTAAGATAATGCTGAACAGCAGGGATGTGGGCCATGACCTGGATGGCTGAGTTCATATAGCACGTGACACCGTGGTTGAGAAGACCAACTGGCCTTTGACCCTGGTACCTCTTGGTCCAGTTCTTGAGAATGCGCTTCGACCCATTGGACCCTCTGTCGTCCAAGTTCTCGTTGATCCGGTAAAGATCGTCCAAAGGAGGAGACTTTGCGCTTTCCTCTTTAACAGAAACCTTGGGCTTGTCGGCATCTGCGTCTTCAGGAGAAGTCGGCGGCGTAGTGGTGAGCTTTACGGGCGATGGCTGTCTCGACTCATTTAAGTCTTCTGGGGCATCCTCGTCGCTTTCCGCATTTTCGCTAGCCTCTGCACTCAAGAGGTCATCTTTAAGACTTCTTTTCAAGGCGAGGGGGTTCTCGTCCGCGGACTCTCCCATATCTTCCTCGTCGTTTTCTGGGGTTTCCGAGGCTTCGCTGGTGCTCTCGTCACTAACATCTGGGGCCTGGTCGTCAAAGTCTTCGTCATCTTCATCATCCTGGTCGTTTTCGTCTACTTCGAGTTCGGAAGGTGTCATGCTTTTGCTGGACTCGCTGTCAAATACAGCAAACGGCATAGGAGAGTCGGCCGAAGGGTACTCCGAAGCCGACTCGTAGCGAGAATCCGACTCGGAGTCGGACTTGTCGTCTTTAACGGAAAATTTGACTTCGTCGTCGAAATCCTGTCCCACGTCCTCTTCCGATTCCAGCACTGGACGCGAAACCTTGGTCTCACGCTTCAACTTCTTCTTTTCGGCCTTTGTCAAGAATTTCTTTCCCGTATACGCGGCCACTGCCTCCGCCATGGAACGAGGCTGCGGTTTCTTGGGCTCTTCTGCCAAAACGCCTTTTTTGGGAGAACTCTGGGGAGATCCTTTTGGAGACGCGAGTGCTGCCCTGTTTTTGCTGGTTTTGCTTAGCACAATATAACTCGCAGGCTTCTCCATGTCCTTGTCTATTTTTTTGGCGGGAACGAAAGTGAGAGGGGTGGAGATGATTCTGTTGATCAAAGGATTCAACTGCGACATCTTGCAGTGTCCTTCGTGAAAGACTCAGAAGATATGGTCTGCGGCTCCAAATGCGAAGAGTGCGCACTAAACGTGGAGTTTTGTTAGGCCGATGAGAATGGCAAAGCGCCGGCTAGATATGACGTAGTTGTGCCGGGATAAAGCTGTGTGTGCGTATACCGATACTGGCGGGCTCCAACCGTGAGTATACGTTCTCTAGTACTACGCTGGTTTACGGTGCGGTGTGTGAGATCCGCAGGTACCGACTGGCAAATTTGCCTCTGCGGCGGCACCGAAAAAGAAGCGTTATCGGCCATCTCGAAAATTTTTATTGCTGTGTACAGGACGGGGGCGCGTGTTGCACGCCTGGCGAGAAGGCCCAAAATGGAGACGTCACAAATTGGCCATATACGACACAAGCCCGAAAAATGCGACACCGCTCCGTGGACACCCGAAATTCGCAATCATAGGGTTTCAAATGAACCTCCACGAGCAATTGAGGCTGGTACGGCCCCCTTACTTGAAAATGCGCCGTTGGGTGCGAAGGACAACGTACTCCTGCAAATCCATCAGTCCCACGGGCCTGCTTTCGCTGTCTATGGGTCCGATGTTCTTGGACGTCCTTTTCATGCGGTGGGTATCTTCCTCGCCCAGTGCCTCAGAAAACAACGCAGGACTACCGCCTTCGCGTCTGTCATGGCGGCCCCTGGTTCTGCTGAATGGCTCTTCGCCCTGAAGCTCCAGCATCCGGAGGGCCTTCTTCTTGTTGCTGTATAAGAGATCTTTGTAGCTGTTGTAGGGACTCTCCTGCGTGTTGTAGCCAAACAGCGACTCGTCGCCGGCCAGCTCGTCCGGTTCTTCCACCGTGGTGTGGAGCATGCGTTTGCGAAGGTTGATGTTGGAAGTAACCGCTTCGTCTAGTGCGGTCCGGTACTCGTTATCTATCCTGTCTTCGTCAATGAAAGCAGCGGCACCTTCCTCGTCTTTGTTCTTCTTCCGGGACGGTGGACGTGAGCTGTCGATGGAGATGGCGTCATCCACATCCGACACGTCCAACATGTTGTTAGGATTCTTGCTATTTTCGTAATCACTCTGACTGTTGCAGCTGTCATCGTCGACATCGTCGGCATATTCTTGCGACTGTGCCAAAGGAACTTCTCTGGATAAACCATTGGCGAGTAGTTTGGGTGCAATCATCAGCGCGAAGTTGTAGTTGAACTTATTCACAAACCCAACCTCGTAACGCGTCATATCGCCAAGATCATGGATCTGGAACTTGGCGATGATCGTGAGCACCTTCTCAATAAGGTTGGCATCATACAGCTGCAAGAAGTTTCGGCTTTTCACCAAATTGGTGATCCAGGACTTGTTCATGAGAAGATCTAGCACCCTTTGGTCCTTCTTACTTCTGAAAATCTCGATGTCAAGTGAATAGTACTTGTCTGAGTGGGCACCGTAATCTTTCTGTTTCGTCTTGGACTTGATACTGAGGTGTCTTGTTCCTGTGGTAGAAGTGCCCTGCTCTGCTGAAGAGGGCGCACTCTTGTACTTGTCGGGATAGGTCCTGAACGCACCAATCTCCACTTTGGCTTGATTTGTCGTCTTTATGGGGTCCACCACGATCGCCAAATAAGGATCCTGGAAGTTCTGGTTAAGGCTTTGGGTAGCAACATCAATTCCTGATAACCAGCACCCATAACCGGGGTGTGAGTGGTACCAGCCCACAATATGCTCTTTGCGGCCCGCGCTCTTCAATGAGTCCAAATACTGAACCATATACTCGTATGCTTCCAGCTGAGCATTCACACGGGTTTCTGTTCCTTCAACAGGAAGCGAATAGACATCCATTACCATAATAGTTTTGTGAACAATCTTACCTGTTAGCATGCCCATTATCTCAATAGAACCCCCAGATTTGGCATGGATAGTCATTTTGAGAAGTGCTAACGCAGAGATATATACTTTGTTGAAGTACTTGACATCACTTTTCCACGGCCGACTCAGTAGAATGGTCTGGTCGGATTCTATATTGTAGAATGCTTCAGTGTCAAAATCGTCGGCGTCGAGCGTTCTTAGTTTACTCAATTCTTTAGCATCTAAGGACTGCCTGATGGACCTTCTATCAGGTTCCACGGTCAATGCACCTTTGAGGTACTCAATACAGTGGCTCATGGCAGGCTCCTTATAGTATTACTGGTTTGTACAGTTCTTATCACGGATTTTATGTCGCGAAATTCAAGACACAGCTTTACACTAACGACATAAATAGTACCCAAATTCTATAGATGTAGAAGAACAGAAAAATCACAATCGGAACCACAAGAGGGGACCCCCTCATATCATTATGCAGCAAAGAAAAAGTAGACGTAAAAGATGAGACATAACACCATTAATAGCAACGATGGCAGAATTTGCACCCGAATCAATTGGTAGGTGGCGGGTAGTACATAGGAAAAGGTGGGTACTCAGGCGCGCACTCCATATGCGGCATGGGGGGAAGAGGGGCAGCAGGGTAGTATGGGTATGCTCCATAGTAGTTAGCCGGGACATATTTGTTGTGCATGTCTCCCTCGGGGGAATACTCTCCACCAGGGACAAAAAAATAGTAGGGCATATTGGAGGAGTTCACACCAAACATCTTGGTGTAGTCTCCATGTCCGCCGGTACGCTCCCTGTGAGCTGGATACACTGGCGTCTTCACGTCAGGTGCGTCGCTGTAAATTGCACTCGCTGGCGAGTACCCACTTTTGCTGCCTTTGTGGGACTCGGAAGTGCTGTCGCTTGCAGGGGGCGTAAGAGAACGCTTCTCCTCGTCTTTGCTGAACTCTTTTTTGTTAACCGCCGCATGCGCAAGCACAGCAGGTTTCTTGAAGATTTCATCGGCTTTGTTGGCGAAACCAAAAGCTTTGTTGTAGGTGGAACTCTTGATACGGGCCGGTGCCACGGGCTTCTGTGAGGCTTTGGAGTTTGCGACTCCGCTGATGTTCTGGTTATGGACGAAGGTTTGTGCTAAGGGCTTCTTCGTGAAAGGGGTCCGGCTAGGTGCCTTGTAATTCTTTTGTGAAGAGAAACTAGGAGCCTTTATGTCGGCCCTCACGCATGGCTCTTTAGGGGATTCCGATACCAACCTTTTGTTGAAGTGGATGGGCGGCGGTGCTGAAGTAAACCCCATAGACCTTTCGTAAGTCTTGGAGATCGTGGGGTGGATTTCACGATATTGCACATGCATGGTTCTATGCTTGAGCATGGCATGGTTCTCCCGCTCGACTGCACTTGCAGCAGCCGCTTCGTCCTCAAACCGAATGAAAGCAAATGTGCTATTTCCTTTTCTAATGATCTTGCTGTCAGTAATGACACCATGCGTAGCAAATCTCTCCGTCAATTCCTCCTCCTTCACTGCGGGGTTAAGTTGACCCACAAATATGGATAATTTATCGTATTTCAGCTTGATTGTCGTCTTTGACTCAAGTTCTTCTTCCGAGGGTAAGTCCACGTTTTGTGCCCAAGCGACTCTGTACTTGTCTCCCTCGGATAAGTTTGCAAAGGCTCTAATGGCATCGTCACGATAGACAAACTTGACATACCAGTTCCGTGAGCTTGGCAAAACCTGGTCCTCTTTCAATTGAACGACTCCTTTGGCGTCGCTGGCGACGATTTGCTCCACTTCGCCAAACTCTTTCAAGAGACGTTTGACATCTAACTCCTCAATTGGCTCCGAGCAAACAAGGAACAAGGTCCGGTTGACCTTAGCCGCCTCACACCGCAAGTTTCTGCCATCAAGCCAGGAGTCATGGCCACAGCGAATGGCGGTCTTGCAGTCGTCATCATTGGTGTACTGCACGAAAGCGTAGGGGCGGTTAGCAGTATCCCTGAGCACCTTAACAGTGGACAACTCTCCCCATTGCCTGAAATGGCTGGTGACCGAAACACAGAGCTCATCATCATTCTTGGTGGCGCTCAAACTGGCGACAAACACACACGCAGAAGGCTTTCCTCTCACAGCAGTGGATTCAGCGGAAGACAATTTTTGCAGCACGGAAACATTTTCTTTCTTAGATCTCTCAGCTGATTGGGTTTTAGGGCTCTCGGCAGATTGATTAACGGGCTTGGAGGCAGCCGATGCAATTTTCTCTGCGTTGTGGCGCATTCCTGGTGAAGTTGGTTCGCTGGTTGCAACCATAGCGAATTGCAAGAACAAAGGTGTAATTGACGAGGTGGCAACAGTTAACCGTTATGACGAGCAGCCAAGTTGTTGGAAATGTTAGAAGAAGCCTCTTAAGACAAAAGGCAATAATCAAACTTAGAAAGGCAAGTTGTAAAAAGAACGTTGTCAAAAAGATGGGCGGCTAATGCTGTAAAACTGCGAGCCTACACGCGGAACTGCACAGTACAAGCACTAATATTAGTGTTGGCTGCAAACTTGGAGCCACGTGACTTTTCGGAGACCGTTTTTCGCGGGGCAGATTAACACCAGGGTTTCTTAAAATAACCTAGAGGGGATGGCGATACAACGGCGTGCGGCTGGGTCTATAATTAGGTGATTAGATGGGCTCAATTTGGTGGCGTGCTTGCGGCTTTCGGAAAAGGTTCGTAAATACAATGCTTGAAACGCATGATAAGATTGGAAACATAAATAGTGTCGGAGTTGTCAAGTCAGACAATGCGAATAGGCTATTCGGGTGTTCCATGCATGGGTCTAGACCTTTAGCGGGAGACAGTACCTTGGCACATGACTGGGATCCTGGGGTGAAGGGCTTCTAAGGATTAGTCTATAGGGGCGTTAGCCCGAAAATGGAGACGCGATGGTGGACACATGCAACCACGTGAGATGTGTGCCATGACGATTTTTGCCTTTAGAGAAGATGAATTCATACCTACTAGGGTAACGCATGCGTCCGGTTTGGTGGTTCTTGGATTGGTGAAAGAATAGCATATTTACGGCAAAGAAAGGAGCTGTTCAGGTTCGCAAACGTGAAGTTATCCCATGAGACATATAGCAGTATGGTATGAATCAAGGATGTTATTCTTCATTCTAGAGCACAAAGAAGTGTCGTTCTCAACTGGAGTTCACTCAATACTCCCTCTTCGCGAGACACACCTCTTTTTCAAGAGTCACAGCCAAATAGCCTCCATTTCATATGAGTCTGATGTTTATTGTTCGATGACTATGCTCATGGACAAATGCCAGAAGTGGTGGACATATCACCACCGCAAAGCGCCGCTGTCTATGGGTCCCCTTAAAATCTCATAGACCGCTATGGGTGCTTCTTGTCTCGTGACGCCAACTCCCTGGTTCATTCTCCTTGGATCCACGCCCCTAGAACGGGGACTTGCTATTGTACACTATTTACAGTCGTCTTAGTTTTCTCTCCACTGGTGCGAGCACTTCACGCACTTATAGAAGGTGGTCATCGGCTCATCCGCAGACCGAATCTGCAACTGGAAGAAGTACGCCTTATCGCCCCCACATGAGTCCTGAGGACATTGAGCCGCCGTCTGGTCCACATTGTCCCACGCTCCCTCGCCACCGAGAACGTCGTCCACGGCCTTTCTGGAGAGAACCTTTCTATCGAACATCTGGAACCCACTCACTCTAAATTCGTAGGGGCATGTCGGACAATAAAAGCGGTTGCAGTTATCTTCACCCTGAGATATTAGCAACATGTTGGTGCAGTAGGGGCAGAACGAAAGCATTCTGATGGAATTTGCCTGTAGTTGAGGAAGAAGATGACTTGGTGATGAGTTGAAAAATTCCCGTTAGCGGTTCGCGATAATCCACTCCATACAAACTGTTTTGGCAACACCACCAAAGCAACGACCGCGGCAATTCAACCACACTTTCGCCAATGGCGCGCGATTCGTCTCCTGAGCGGGATGTCAAAAGTGAACTGCCCAATAACTCCGTTTACCTTACGCCTTCTGCGGAAAGAACGGTGTTTCTTTCTCCTACAAAGTCTCCACTGAGACGAAGCCTATCACCATCTAAATCGCCCGGAAAGAGAGGAATCATCAGATTGGGCAATGTGACGCCGTCGTTGTCGCCCACGAAAACTCCCAATGGTCGTGCGGGCTTGCGTTCACCGTTGAAACGGTCCATGGGGGAACTCGACCAATCTGCCAGAAAGCGTGCTTTTAGATTCACCAAATACGCCCGCTTAATGGAGGAAGATCAAGACGAAGACGCTAGTATTGACGCTCTAGATGAGCAGAGCCGCCGCTTAGCCGAGGAAATCATCAGAGACTCCAAAGCGGCGGACCTGGACTCCGATGATAGCGGAGAAGAGTACAATCCTCATCCTCGGAGCGATATTGGCTTAGAAGAAGAGTATTTGAGCGAATCACGCCGAACTCGCTCTGGAAGACAAGCAAGAAGACTTCAGCTCGAAGCGCCGTCCGAGCCGGCCACGCCAGTTCGCCGAGGCAGGGGCCGTCCCCCGGGATCTAAGAAGGCCAAAGCTCCCAAACCTGTCGAGCCAGAATCCGTACCTACCACTCCTAAAAGGAAGGTCGGAAGACCACGCACAAGGCCATCGCCTCCCAGTGAAAAACGACGCGTGGGGCGCCCCAGTAAGGCCGATGAAGTCATTGGAAAGGTTAAGAGCATCTTCCAAATGGACGACGAGTTGTACTTTCTGGCCGAGTCGAGTCCAGAGAAGAATCGCATTCTTAAGACTGATATAGAGCCTGTGTCGTCCGTCAACTTTGACAATCTCGGTAATAGCACTTACTCTTCTGTGCCTGTGATAAGCGGGGCACAGGATCCAAACCCTACGCTGGATGTATCGTTGGCTGAAAAACTGGTCCACGACCAGCGGACATTTGTTCCTATGCCAATCCCACAGGTTAACGAAGATGGTGACATTATAGATGAGGGGTATAGGAAAAAGTACTTCCCAGACATCCCACTTGATTCCATCGCCAAGGGCAAACTCTCGGACGACAGGGCGTTCTTCCTTGATGGATCTGAGGGCTATTTCGAGCAGCATGGTGGACGTGTTAAGTCCAGCACAAGGTCTCTTCGACAGCTAGCTCCATCCTTGGAGTATGAAGAGTTCCTTCCATACGTTCAATTGAGCCGGTTGATCCAGGCCCCCGAACGGCTCTCGCTCGACCGCCTAAACAGGTCGCTTTACCGACAGTTGTGTTTCGAGCTCTCACAAGGGTTCAATATCAACTTGTATGGTGTGGGATCCAAAATCAGCTACCTCACCGACTTCTGCGAGAGTTACCTCGTCGAATGGTATGAAGACACTCTCCAAGTGGAAGACGAATACCCTCATATTATGGTGGTAAACGGTTACAACCCAGCTACGCGGCTCAAAAGCATCCTTCAGGATCTCATGGCAGCCCTCATCCTGCCAGAGGAGAAGAAACGTGACAACATCAAGTTCCCCAAGCATGTTTCGGAGACGGTGCCCTTCGTCATAAATTACTTGGAGCGTAATCGACCTTCTGGGACACCAATACTCCCAAAAGTTGTTCTTGGCGTCAACAACCTCGACGGGGAGCCTTTGCGAGACGAGAAGACGCAGAACTACCTCTCGCAGATTTGTTCGCTCCCTGAAGTTTGGCTAGTGTCTTCCACGGACAACATCAACGTGTCACTTCTATGGGACCTGTTCCGCATGCGCAATTACAATTTTCTCTGGCACAACGTGCCCACCTACGAGCCTTACAGCGTAGAAATATCATTCAGAGATGTTTTGAGCATGGGCAAATCCAAGAAATTTGTGGGCAATAAGGGTGCACGCTATGTTTTGAGCTCGCTCACGAGCAATGCGCGTAATCTTTACCGGATTCTTCTTGAGAAGCAGTTGGAAGTGCTAAAGGCGGTTCCCGGATCAAATGCGGGCCGGAGTGGGTTGCGGGCCAACCTCAAATTGGGGCTCACGTTCAAGAGCTTCTACACTGACTGTTTAGAGCAATTTGTCACTTCCAACGAGATCAGTTTCCGGACCATTTTGGGTGAGTTCGTCGAGCACAAAATGTGCACTTTGGGAAAGGACGACGCGGGCACGGAGATCGTATTTGTTCCGTTCAGTTTCCTGGAGGTGGAGCTGTTGCTTCGCGAGGAATTTGGCGCCACGGCTCCGGCTGCGGACAAGTGAGGAAAATAACTAGTATGTAACATGTCCTAAAACCCATATACATACCCACCGCTACTGTCTGCAACATGTAATTGTAATCTATCGGTGCTGTGTCGCAAGCGGCCCAGTTTATGTCGCCGCTCGCTAACCGCACTCCTGTTTTTGCCACCACTGATGTCATTTGTTCGTGGCGAGTGTCTATATATACAGCCAGGGGCGCACAAATAACCAGTGAGAGTGCCCAAAATAGACAAGCCTCCTCACAGCCACCCTACCTCCATTTCCTACCACCTTCGTCGCTGTGACCGCACTCTGCATTTTCCCGTTTGCAGCCAATTACCCGTCTCCGAGGCCTTCCTGTGCCGGCGCAACTTTTCACGTGTGCGGCCCAAACACCAAACAGGGCTGTACCTATTAGACCACGAACCCCTGTTTCCACCCATTGACGGCTCCACCATGGGCAATTTTCCCCGTCTAGCCGATGGCACACAGCTCCAGGTGGGCCACCACAAGGTGACGGTGGTTCGGTACCTCTCTGAAGGCGGCTTTGCCCACATCTACCAGGTGAACACCGATCCGGAGGAAGAGGGCCTGGCCACCGCCTGTCTCAAGCGCGTGATTGTGCCAGATAAGGCCGGCTTGACCACGCTCCGCAAGGAGGTGGATGTGATGAAAAACTTACGGCATGCACGCAACATTGTGCGCTACTACGACTCTCATGCCGAGCGTCTCGCAGACGGCACCTACCAAGTGCTTGTTCTTATGGAGTTGTGCCCCAACAAGCTGTTGCTCGATTACATGAACAGCAGACTCAAGACCAAGTTGACGGAGGCCGAGATCTTGCGCATTGTGCGCGACATATCTGTGGGCGTCTACGAGATGCACCATATGAAGTTGATCCACCGCGATATTAAGATCGAGAACGTGCTCATTGACGCCCATCAGGTCTTCAAGCTCTGTGACTTTGGTCTGACCACCGCGCCCGTCGGGCCCCCGCAGGACCAGCAGGCGTTCCAGGCTCTCGCCCACGACATCCTCTATCATACTACTCCGCAGTACCGGGCGCCAGAAATGATAGACCTATATAGAGGCTTCCCCATAGATGAGAAGGCAGACATCTGGGCCCTCGGCTGCTTTCTTTACAAACTCTGCTACTACACCACGCCTTTCGAGGCCAACGGAGATGTGGCTATTCTCCACGCGTCGTTCCAGTTTCCGCCGGCACCGGCGTTTTCTGGCGACTTGAAGAACCTCATAATTATCTTGTTGCAGGAAAACCCGCTCCACCGGCCCAATATAGTACAGGTGCTCATGCTTGTGGCGGCCATCCTCAAGGTCGACTTTGCCGACTTCGAGTTGGACGACTTCTATGAACAGGGCCCCTACAATTTCCACGCATTGCACGAGTACCAGCGCCACAAACAGTCGGAAATCCTCAAGCAACAGCAGCTTTACTATCAGCAGCAACAGCTTGCCAACTCGCGTGCTGCCAGCTCCGCTAACTTGGCAAAGGAACAGCTCGTGCAACATGATGCCAAAACGGCTACTCATGAATCTCAGAAGGTGCCCTCGGAGCCTTTCAATGCCCTGAAACACGCTAGTGGCCATTCGGAACCTCCCAAGGACCCGCCGTACCTCTCTAGCGATCAGCACGCCAAAAGCCCTGTTGACAGCGAGGACGACACTTTCTCCGAGTTGGACAATCTTGACAACGTTGAGGAACGTTACCCATCTCTTGAAAACATTTTGGACACTACAAATGCCACCGCCAGCCAACCGGTGTCGCCAGAACAACCAAAATTACAGCCTCGAACAAGGCCTCATTCCACAGTTGGTCTGCCACCACCACCGGTGCAACCCGTGGTGTTGTCTAGAACGGCCATCGCTCAGCTCTCTCATGAGCAGCTCCAGCAGTATAACTATCTGCACCAAGCATATAAGTACCAGCTTGCGCAGTACCAGTATTATTTGCAGCAGCAGCAACAATTCCTGCCCTACCCTGCTTCCAACCAGTCTCTGCCATATGCTCGTCAAAGCACACTTCAGCCATTGCAGGATTCAGGGGATAAGCCGCGAGAGAAGTCGAAGTCGCCTCTTAACTTTCAAAGCAAAGAAGCATGGGAAAAGCTGGAGTCGAAAATCGACAAAAGCGCCGAAAAACTTGTGGACGACATCTTTGGCGGTGGAGGCAAGTCTCCAGGCTTGGTAACTGCGCAGCCTCAGAAAACCAACCAGAGCGTCAAATCGGACTCAGTCGGAAGTGCCAAAACGGACTTCTCTTCGGTTTCAAGAGACGACTTGCGGTTAAAACTGAAACTGCCGGTCACAGAAGTCAATGTGGACGAGAAGTCCGCTGACATTGAGCAGCACACCATGCCTGAAGAGGCTTCCCATGAGACCCTTGATGTGTTACCAACTGCAGATGATGAGGAGTTTCGCTTTAATGAGAAGTTCCCTCCGCAGGAGCAAACCCGCCACGAAGAAGCCTCAAACATGACACTGGCCAAGGACCTGTCGCAGAACCTGTCGCAGAACCTGTCACAGAACCATCCCATGGTACAGAATCCTCCTCAGGCGCAAAACCCTTCGCATAAGGTCCTCAAACAGCCGGAATTGGTGCTGTATGCTAGTGCTCCTTCTGCGCCCACGGCCACCTCTGTGGCTAGATCTACTCTGCTTGGAGCCGGGAAGGCTCAGGAGTCTAGTGTTGGGACCAACCCACCATATCAGTTCTCCTATCAATCCAATGAGGCCAAACCGAAGAACGCCAATCCCTGGAGCGAGTACACGACGAATGCTGTTCCGATGACCAGAACGACGTCGCATCCCACTGTTCCAGGAGTACCGTTGGTGCTGCCTCCCACTAACACCAGCATTCAAGATCCAAGCAAGGGCTACCTTCAGGAACAGTTCAATAACTTGAACATCGACCGTTCCACCAGCCAGCATGGTACACGCAAGCCGTCGAACGAGAGTGAGGCTGCATCTCGAAAACCGTCGAGCGAGGCGCATCCCGAGATTAACCTCATTGATCTCGAGGTGGGGCTCGATTCGTCGAGCCTGGTGGCGACCCCAGTGCTCAAAGGAGGAGTTTCGAGAGACTTGTACCAGATAGACAATGAACCATCGTTATTGGACCTTGATATTGGCGAAGCTGCCATACAAGGTGAGGCCAGACCGGTGTATAAGAAGCGGATCCTGCTGATACAGAACCACAGCAGTTTGAGTTTGCAGGAGGAAGTGATCGATTTTGCGTCAGACGATGAAAACCCCGAGAATAGCTCCAAAATGAGCCGGCTTTCGATTCGCAATTCTTTGAAAAGCGGCCGTCGGCTGGGTGAACACAAGCGCGCTGAGAGCTCCGCCGGCGAGAAGAAGCGGTTGTCGTTCTTTGGAGGGCCCACCGGTAATTAGAGGGCAGTATATAACACGGTATAGAGCATAAGATAAGATCAATTATGAAGCTACTTGTAGGGAGGAATGATGTCTTAGAAAATGGAATCAACTCATGGACCTCTTATAAGTATGAAGTGTTTCCTAGTGGCTCCAACTATTAATATGGCAGGTATTTCTACGGTAGTTATGGAAGTAGATGATAGAGGCCAAGCCCTCATCAAAACGAGAACCAGTTTCAATCATGTGCCCCCTTCTAAAAAGTCATCCCATTCACGAACACCATCTTACTGTTTCCGCCACTTTTAGGGGTTTCTCGGTCCTTCTCAATTTGCAGTAATCATCCATCGCATCACTAATGTGGAGGCGAAAAAAAATTGGCGACTTGTCCAGAAACCACCAAATATGACCACCCGCGACCTCAGAAACGTGTTGGCGCAGTTGGTGCTTCTTGTGCCGTTCGACAAGTTCGAGGTCCCCGAGGAATCTTCTTTGGACTCGCTTGTTGCTCCTGTGGGCCTTATTTTAAAGGGCTGTTCGAGCCAGTTGCTCGCACACGATGACTATAAGAGCCTTCTCTTCAACGCCGAGGCGAAGGCCGCTTTGGCCCAGTTTCCCAATTCGAACATGCGCTCTGTGGTAGACCAGTATGTCCAAATCGTCATTTCTTCGTTCCATGCGGCCCTTGGCCAAGATTTGGCACCCGTTCATTTACAATTAGTGGCCATCGCTCTTCTACAGGTGTACATCCAAAATAACTTTACGGGCCCCTGTACCGACTATAGCTCGCATCAGATGTTCTTCGATGGCTCTGATCCTGTTGCCGTTCAGCTGCTGGCGGTGCGGGTGCTCAATATCGACGGCCAGCAGGCTTATGAGTTGATGCAAGACCCCGTCTTTTTGGTGGTTGCATGTGTGCTCTTCGAGCATTTATCAGGAGTTTCTGCCGCTAATACGATGGTGGAAATGCCCCTTACCTCCTCGATTGACGATATTGCCGCAGAGGCTTCTGTGGCGGTTCAGGCTGCTGAAAATGATGCCGTTTTGGCATCTCTTCTGTGGTGGCGCGCCAGAGCATTGCAAGTGCACCACTCGGTACTTCCCGAGGGTTCCAGCGCTCTCAGCTCTGTGACTTTCGTGCTCTTGGCCCCTTCTGTTGCTAATTCGTTGGCGCCAGCCGCAGATACTTCGGCTCTTTTGCAGAAACACGTTCAATTGGCCTTCTTCGTGGAGTCCGCCCGTAATAGTCTCCATGCACAGACTGAACACTTGGCGGCGCCGTTTTTGGCACGGGCGCGTGAACTTTCTGGTCTCAGTTTCGTGTTGACCGGTGCCAAGGCTAAAAGAACCAAGTTCCAGAAGTTCCACACGTCCAACTTGATTGTATTGGCCGAAAGTACTGGCCCCTCGTTACTTGACGATACCCAAAATGAGGCACCGGAAGCCTTTGTGTTGGATTCGGACTTGCTTTTGGAGAAACCTCATTTCGAGGCGTTGGACGACCTTGAGATGCCCGATGAGCCCAGCTCTAAACGCATTCGGTTCGATTCCGGTGAAGACCAAGATGAGCCCGAAAAGCTTCTTCCCATTGCGGCTCGCCAGGAAGACATTCCAGCGGCATTGAAGGCTTTGGATCCGAACGAGCAGCCCCTTTTATCTGACACAGACACTTTACAGTTGTTGTTGAGATTGGCCACCCTCCGCCAGACCCTGCCAGCAGGAAATGTGCTTGTAGAGGAGGAGCTTATGGCATTGGCCACACGTCTCATCTATACCTCTAAGTCAGCGAACTGGTTGCTTTTCGGCCGTGCATTATGGGAACGGTCCTTACTTGAGACCAATAAGTCACGCACCATTGAGAGAGGAATCTTGCAAATGACCGCGTTGGTCGAGGAAGTGGGGATCAAGGTTAAAGCACGTTTGATTCCACAAGCTGCTGATGAGCCTACTGACGGTTTTACTGCGGCCCCCAGACTTCGGTTCATCCACCAGTTGCTGTTGATGCCCCTGTGGGCCATGGACGTGAAGCTTGCTGAGAAGTACATGTCTCTTGGTATTATTAGGTCTGCCATTGACATCTATGAGAGACTTGGTTTGGTCACAGATGCTGCGTTGTGCTACGCGGCTGTTGACAACGAGGCCAAAGCCCAAAGACTCCTCCGTGCTCGCATTGAGAGCCATCCCGAAGATGCCAGGGCCATTAGTGTGCTAGGAGATGTGACCCAGGACCCAGAATTATGGGAAAGAGCGTGGACAACGGGGCGTTACGCTAAAGCTAAGGCATCCTTGTCTCGCTACTACTATAGTCCGCCCAGACTGACTGGATTGGAGCGCAATGTGGAGTTGGCCATCGCGCACATGAACGAGTGTCTTACTGCCAACCCATTGGTGTACGAAAACTGGTTCTTTTATGGATGTTGTGGATTGGAATCGGAGCAATACGGCTTGGCGCTGGAGGCGTTCACACGGTGTGTTTCATTAGACGACACCAACTCATACGCGTGGCTGAACTTAGCAACCGCGTTGTTGCGTACCGATAAGACCAAGCCGGCCTTCAATGCTTTGAAGAAGGCACTTAGGACCGCGGGTCAGGGCAAGAAGTCGTGGCGCATCTACGAGAACTACTTAGTTGTTGCTGCCAAATTGGGCGAGTGGAACGACGTGTTGATTGCTGCCCGCGAGTTGGTGCTGCTCAAAGACGGCGAGCTTTCTATCGACATACCTGTGATCGAGAAGTTGGTGGAGATCTTGGTGGCCACCGAGTTCCCCAGCGACGGAGGCCGCTTGACTCATTATCAGCGCCTGTGCACGGAGTTTTTGTGCGAGCAGCTTCCCTCTGTCATCAACACATCGGCCCGGTGCTGGCGCATAGTGTCGCGGGTGGAGTTATGGAGACAAAGACCGTGGGCGGCGCTCGAGTGCCACGAGAAGGCGTATCGTGCTGTTTCTAACCGGCCTGAGCTCGATACCGAAGAGGGCGTCTGGAACGAGGCGGTGGATGCCTGTGAGGACTTGGTGGCGGCCTACGAGTCGCTTGGAGAGTTGCCAGGCAAGCACGACGCCGGCGACGTGGTATGCAAGGACTGGAAGTACAAGACACGGTCCACGGTGCGGTCATTGATGTCGAAGGGAAAAACCCTGTGGGAGGATTCGGATGGATGGAACCGTCTCCAGCAGATGAAGGAAGACGCAATGAGTTAGAGGAAGAGCTACGGGAACAAGTAGAAGTAATAGAGCCTGGTGTGAAGATGCCCGATATAGACAATTTAGATAAGGTGTGGTTATTAGGTCATATTCATTGTAGCGGAAAGGAGGGACATTCTCTCGAACGACCGACAGATGACTCTCATAAGAGTGGTCAGGGTGTACACAATACTACTTCACTTCATTTGCAATTGCTGCGAATTTTTGCAAAAAAGATCAAAATTAAGGGAATGCGATTGTGGCAGCGAAAAAGAGTTGTGAGAAGTAGAACGAGATGTAAGGGTATGCAAAGTAATGCATAGGTAGATTAAATAGCGTCAAAACGGCGGCGATTCATACTACTGTAATTTCAGGAATTTACCAAAGAAATAGCCCTCCTCTATCACAATGATAACAAATGGCTGCTTCCAAAACCCTTTATTCACATACATAGCTATTAAAGTGACAGCCTCTGGTCCTCGTACGCATCGTTGATGACCACGAGGGACTCGTATGCAAACGACGGGGCTCTCTTTTGCTTTTTCTTTGCTCCTTTGGGTAAGACAGCCGCCCGCTCAGGGTATAAGTCCAGCAATGCCTGCTGCAAGGCGGCCCACGCCTGTTGAACAACACCTGGGGCCCTTATGCTCTCGAGTAACTGCGAACCTGCCTCCGTTAAGCGATGAAGCGTGGCTCTGGCAGTGTCCGAGGATTCGAGGCTGAATCCCAACACAAGCAAATACAGCACCAAGGCGTAGGGGTTTGCTTCAAGCGCAAATGGCACCATGGCTGCGAAATCCGCAACCGCCACCGCGCGCAGCAACGGTTCCTGGAGGAAGTCAAGAAGCGGGTTCACAGCAGGCCCATACAGTCTCTCAGGGTCCACATAAAGCAACTCAAGCAGGTAGACGAGGGAACGCATCACGAACGGCCCAATCTTTAGAAGGCTTCTTGGGGTGACACCCACAAGAACGGCAGAGGCAAGAAGCTGCGTATCCTCGAGCAGGAGAAGGGTGCTCAAGGGCCTATTTTGCGGCTGGCTCACAGTTGGGACAGAAGCGAGAAGCGCCACGGTCTTCTTGGTTGTCTTTGTCTTCCGGGAGCTGTCGACCACCACCGAGACATTGTAAATGGAAGTTGCAGCGTATACGGCCACAGAAATGGCTCCCACTACCCAATACCAGCCAACATGGGTGTGGCGAAAGCAGAAGCCAGTGAGGCAATGGACAAGGGAGGCGATCACCGTTAAAACATGCGCCGTGGCCCACAAATTGTGGACGCCGTCGTGATGTGTGAGCGAGAACTCGGTATGTGGTGACAGGAGGATCACCAATACTTGGTAGCGAGCGAAGATCACGAGGGCACGGACGTAGAGAGCCAATTTGACAGCTGGACCCTTGAAATAAGCCAAATTGGAAGCCACAAGAAGCCTCCAAGCCGCTGCGGGAGAAACCGGTGCAGACATGATGGTAAAGAGTGCTGGTGGAGAGAGATCAACCACAAAGGGTGGGTGCAAATAGTTGCAACATAGCCACAAGGGCCGGCGTAAACTCCAGCACGGATTCCAAACCCCAGCGTAAGTTCCAGCACGTTATCCCAAGGTAACTTTCAGCACGCGTCTGGCCTGCACACACCGAGGCTCCATCAAATCTCCGCCAGCGCGTTCCTTCCGTCAACAAGACTCGTGTAACTGCAGCTACTTTATCTATATTTTTTAAAGCGTGTCGCTTCGCAGCTCATCCCCAGATCTTTCCGACGCGTCCCAAATCCGCATCAGGGGCACCAGCCGCACACTCATTTTCATATCACCATTCAAATTACTATGGTCGACGACAAATACGTGGGCTTGGCTCTCGCCATGTCGTCCTCCCTTGCTATAGGCACATCGTTCATCATCACCAAAAAGGGCCTAATCGATTCCTCCGCCAGAAACGGCAACGATCTGGTTCAGGGCCACGAGTACTTACAGAACCCCATCTGGTGGGCGGGCATGGTCACCATGGCTATAGGGGAAGTGGCTAACTTTGCCGCCTACACATTTGCACCCGCCATTTTGGTGACGCCGCTCGGAGCGCTTTCCGTGATCATCGGCGCCGTTCTTGCCGCCATTTTCTTGAAGGAGGAGTTGGGAACCCTCGGTAAAATGGGCTGTGCCATCTGTCTCATGGGCTCCGTGATCATCGTGCTCCACGCGCCCGCAGACAAGGAGATCGAGACGGTGGACGAGATTTTGGGCTACGCCACCCAGCCCGGCTTCTTGTTCTACCTGCTTTTGGTGTGTGCCTACTCCTTGTTCATGATCTACAAGATTGTGCCCAAGTATGGCCACACCAACCCCATGATCTACCTCTCTATCTGCTCGCTGGTCGGATCCATCTCCGTGATGTCCATCAAGGCGTTTGGCATCGCCTTGAAGTTGACCTTGGGCGGCAACAACCAGTTCACCCACGTGCTGACATACGTTTTCATCGCCGTGGTGGTGCTCTGCATCGTGACCCAGATGAACTACTTCAATAAGGCGTTGGACCAGTTCGACACCTCTATCGTCAACCCGCTCTACTACGTGACGTTCACCACCTTCACGTTGGTGGCGTCGTTTATCTTGTTCCGTGGCTTCAACACCACGTCGGCCATCAACATCATCTCCCTTCTCATTGGGTTCTTAATCATCTTCAGCGGTGTGTATTTGCTCAACGTGTCCAGAAAAGACAACGAGGGACGCAGCCGCGAGCTTTTCGGTGTTCACAACGGCAAGGACATGGCGCCCATGGACAACGGGCTTGGCGGGTTCTCGTCCATGAGACGCTCGATGCAGGTCAACAGAGCCGATTACGAAAACGAGGAGACGGTGGGATTGAGACGCTTTGACAGTTTCGAAATTGCCAGCGATGACGAAGACGCCGAGAGACACAGAAGAACCTAAGCATGGTGTTATAGAGAGCCGGTCGCTTGCCCCGTTATATATTGCTTCAATACGCTGAGCGAGAAACTATAGACCAATGTTTAAGTATGACATGTATACATATACACCTACTTATAGACATGCCTATCTAATGTGTATATGGACATACGCTTGTCTCAGTTTGGCTATGTATTTTTGGTGCCTCCACTTATCAGTGCGAAAGCGATATTCAGTACTTCCGCCATATATTTACGCAGCTACAATTAAGCACGCATGGGCGCACGATTATCGCTATTGGCGCCGTCGGCCCCAACGGTCGCCATATCGTCATTTGTGGATATTCTCCAGAACATTCAATACCTTGAACTCGTCAACAATTCCCGTTTTCTCAAGACCATAAAGGCCGTGGATACCTCCACAGGAAACCTTATCATCATCAAGATTTTGATTAAGCCAGCCGCCACTACAGCGGCTAATTACAACATAAACCTCCATGATGTATCTGAATTGATCATCAAAGAGCTGTCGTTGATATCTCAATTTAACAACGTCTTACCCTGGCACAAGCTCATAGAAACAGACAGAGCTGGATATCTAATAAGACAGCTTATCAAGACAAACCTTTACGACCGGCTCTCGCTACGGCCGTTTCTTGAGCCCATTGAAAAGGCATTTCTTGTGTTTCAAATGCTCAAGATTCTCGACAACATTCATAATACCGTCCACATCCACCATGGCGACTTGAAGTCGGAGAACTTCCTCGTGACATCGTGGAACTGGCTCATGCTCACGGATTTCGCGTGCTACACCAAGCCCACGTTTATCCCTGAAGACAACCCCAGCCAATTCTCCTTTTACTTCGACAATTCAGGCAGAAGGTCGTGTTATATTGCGCCAGAGAGATTCTACAACTCGAAAGATACCCCGGCAATGTTGCAGAACATCAGCGACGACGGAAAGTTCACAGGAAAAGACCTCTTGACTGATGAGATGGACTTGTTCAGTTTGGGCTGCGTGATAGCTGAGTTGTACCTCGATGGAGAACCTACATTCACTCTTTCGCAACTCTTTAAGTACATGAAGAACGAGTACTCTCCCGACTTCTCGGGAATTTCTGATGATTATATCAGGGAGATCGTCAAATCTCTAATTCAGCTCAACCCAAATGACAGACCGTCTCTCGAATCCTTGCTACTGAACTATCGCGACAAGTGTTTTCCGTCCTTTTTCTATGACTTCTTGTATGATTTCATGTCTGGTTTGAACAATGTGGATGTTTTCAACGTTAGTGGTGATGACAATACGTCTTCCAGCGATTTGAAGATCGCTCACATTTACGACAACTTTGAAGGCATATCTCAAGCCCTACACTTTAATTACTCCACTGAAGAAACCAAGGCAAGTTTTAACCAATTCGTATCCTACGGGCCGTTGAAACTCAATTTACCAGGAATTCCACCAAACTATTCCATAAGACCCACAGCAACCTTCATCAATAAGGATTCCAAAGACCTGCTGGAACAAGCGTCGCTAGTGATTCTCAACTTGATATTCTCGCTCATGAACACATTGAAGCTTCCGTCCTCGAAAATAAAGGCCTGCGAATTGATAATCGCATTGTCAGAAAGAGTCAATGATGAATGCAAGCTCGACCGATCATTGCCTTACTTATGCCACTTGTTGGATGAGTATATCGAGAAAGCGATGTACGATTCCAGCGAATTACGAGTTCCGACTTCCATAAAACAACTTTCCAATGATGCGAAAGTTTCTTCGAGAGTTGTTTGTGTGGCGCTAAACGCCATCACCACGTTATTGATGTCCTGTTCATACATAACCCCCATAAACGTGTTGATATTCCCAGAATACTTGTTGCCAAAGCTTTCCCATTTGTTGGCTATTTGCGCAAGGGATAACGAAAAGGTTTTGATAAAAATCGCCCTTGCAGCTTGCTTTCCGTATCTTGCAAGAATTGCTGAAAAGTTTTGGATGATGTCGAAAACCTTCAAAAATAATGAGATCAAGAACTACCACACCAAGATGGTGTCTGTGACTAATAGCGAAGAACAGCTCTTGAATTCTTATAACACACTCAGTATACCAAAACTGCAGTTGGACATGGAATTCGAAAGATTGGCGTTCAGCTTGCTTACGGATCCAAGCCCTAGTGTGAAAAGCAGCTTGGTCGCAAACATCTTACCATTATGTGAATTCTTTGGCATTGATAAAACGAACGACTTCATTCTTCCCCACTTGATAACTTACTTGAATGATTCGGATTATCAGCTTCGCTTGTCATTTTTATCTTCCATCATCCAGCTTGGCCCGTTCATAGGGGTTTTATCCTTTGAGCAATATTTACTCCCACTTTTGATACAAACTCTCAGCGATCACGAGCAATTCGTTGTTATCAAAGTCCTTGAAATTTTTAACCACTTCGTCAGTGAACGGTTGATCAACCCTAAGTTCAACGCTCTATCCATCTACAAAGAATTGTTGCAGCATTCGATAAACTTACTTTTACATCCAAATGAATGGATCAGACAATCAGTATTGAACATGATCTTATCGATTAGCGACAATTTACTGGATGCTGATAGGTACTGTTTTCTTTACCCCTACCTTGAAAGGTTCTTATCCTATGACATCACCTCAATCACCTGGAATAGCGTGTACCCGTGTTTGACGAAGCCTTTGTCAAAGCAGGTTTACGAGTTGGCAGTCACCTGGTCGACTAGCTCAACTTCCCGGTCTCTCTTTTGGCAACAGAAAGCATTTTCTGCGGTTACTACAATTGACAAGAAGCACACTACTGTCTCGTTTTCAAAAAGTATGGGACGCTCTGTGTACATGCCTCAGATCAACGGATTTGACTCTTCTGAAGCGGAAAGAGGGGCCGGGACGCAGTTAATGGCCAATGTGCCTCTATCACCCGAAGATAGGCAATGGATTTTGAAGTTGAAGTCGGTCATGCTAGATGAGAAAGACTTATGGAAGGTATTTGCTCTTAAGACCTTCATCTCAAATTCAAACAGGCCTATTTCGACTTCTTCTGCGGATGTTGAATTCGACCAGTCCCGAGACATCAACGTTCCACCGAGAAATATATTTTTCGACATTTGCTATAAGTCCGAACCGATCGGTGCCAGCTCCAAAGTCACCGAGACCAATGTGGACTCAAATTTTCCGGATGATAGTACCTCGATTATCAGTGGGAGACATGATTTAAACTCTTATGTTTTGCCCAATTTGAATAGAGTGAAGGCATCCCTCCAGACGGTTCAAGCCAACGTTTTTGGTGAGTTGGAGCTGAGCCATGAACCATCCTACAGCCAAGCCGGTCATGGCCATGTTCATTCGACATCTTCGGATGCAAACTCCACCCATAAAGTCTTCAGCATCAACAACCAAAAGATTATCTCTGTGAGCATGAAACATAGCTATACCGGCCGCAATCCTTTCATTTTGAACTACTTGCAAACAGTTGATTTCCAGCCGTCCATGGAGCATTTCCCGGAGTTTGGTAGGCTCATCAAAGAAAGCAAGGTGCCCCCCGCTCCCAAGGTCCCTTACAATCCTAAGGGCGCTTGTGTGGTACATTTGAATACCAATGATAGCCACAATTTGATTGACGGAATCAATAAAGTGGTGGTTTGTCCGACATCAGAGTTTTTCGTCACTGGATCGGAATTGGGGCATTTAAAGATCTGGGATATCCTGAAGTTAGAGAAAAATGTTGCGTCTAGAAATGCCAGTCTTTCACTTGATCTCAAATCAGCGATCGTTGATATCCGCTTCATGTCTAACAGGTTTGTATTCGCCGTGGCTACCCGAGATGGGCTTCTTCGGATATTCCGAATTGATGTGAGCAGAGGCAAGAGCAAAAATATTGTGAAATACCTGAAAATCGCATTGGTAAGGTCTTTCAAGGTTGACGAAGGATATGCTTCCCGGTTGGATTTTGCCGTCTACAACAGCACCACGCAGCTTATTGCCATCACTTCAGTGTCCAAGATTTTGGGTATTGATATCATCAAAATGGAGAAAGAGTTCGAGCTCACGAATCCGTTGATGTTTGGCGTGCCCAGCAGCTTTATTGTCGGTCATAATAAAATCTGGCTTTTACTCGGTACCAATGAAGGCGTTCTTACGCTTTGGGACTTGCGGTTTGAGATCATGTTGAAGGCATGGAAGATCAAGAGTAAAACCGGCAGCAACGAAGATAAGGTGGGGATCAAGAAGCTAGTACTTTTGGCACCGGACTTCAAACTAGACGGCTCTCTGAAGAACGGTTCCAGTGGAGACAACCAGGCCAGCTCCTATTTCGCGATCATTGGCAGCAGCAAGGACTCCGATATCTCAGTTTGGGAGATACCGACATTTGAGTGCAAGGAGATCTACAACTCGCATGTGCGCAACCCCAAAGTCAAGGGCTATGTGTTGGAAGAGATCAGGCAGGATAAATCCACCATTGACGGATTATTGTCGTCTCTAAGTCTCGAGGTACACGGCGATCGCGATAGCAGCGAGGGACCCTACGGCAACAAGAGCATGACATCACTAGCGTACTTCAAGAAAGGCGGCCCCGGCGGCGAACATTTTCTTGTCAGTGCAACGTGGGACAAACGGCTTATTGTGTGGAATACCGGCGACGCAGGAAGCTCTTGTTCGTTCCATAATAAGAATGTCGTCACATTTACGAGAAATCGGGTGAGCCTGTTGATGAGCATAGTCAACGAGAAAATCACCGAGCGCAAACCGGATCCAGGAACCCTTTTGGGCCAAGCAGATGCTGTCTCGCACCAGGACACCATTACCGACATTGACGTGATCACCTGGCCGTTCCCTATGTTGGTCTCGGTGGACCGTAACGGGTACGTTAACTTATATAAATAGGGCCAATTGGATGGCATGCAGGACATTTGAGATATACCCACTCGTAAGCGGAGGAGAAGCGCAAATTGCCGTATCGGGCGCAACGGTTTTTCCGCATCAAGTGACCACACGTTGGGTGCAGGCATAATCTCGTAAGTGGTGCATGTATCGCTTTCCGATGGGAATAACAGGGACTCTTTCGTTATAGAATCGTGCGATTTCCTTACAGATATACTGCTACTTGAAAATGCCCTTTGACGACAAGAAAGGCATGCAGATTGCGTTGGAGGAGGCCAGAAAGGGTACGTTATTAATGTGAGGCAGGTGTGCCCTTACGGAGCCCGTGGGTTGAGCCAAGGCAAAGTCCGCTGTCGAGTATAAGTCTCGTACTAACACACCAGGGTATGCAGAGGGAGGTGTCCCTATTGGCGGATGTTTGGTTAGCGAAGACGGTACCGTTTTGGGACGCGGCCACAACATGCGTTTCCAGAAGGACCTGGCCACTCTCCATGGCGAGATCCTGACGCTCGAGAATGCTGGCCGTTTGCCTGGCAAAGTGTACAAGAACTGTACCATGTACACCACTTTGTCGCCCTGCCACATGTGTTCTGGAGCTTGTCTTATGTACGGCATCAAGCGCGTGGTTTTGGGTGAGAACACCAACTTCATGGGCGCAGAGGACTTGTTGAAGCAGAAGGGCGTGGAAGTTATTAACTTGAACGACCCAGAGTGCAAGAAGCTAATGTCTGACTTTATTAAGGAGCGTCCTGCCGACTGGTTCGAGGACATCGGCGAGTAACCGCATTTATAGAGCTTATAAAATTTGCATATGTAGCAAAGACGTGTGCTCCAGTAAGCCGAAGGACCGTGTTCGCGGATGGTTCGTACTAGCAAGGCAAGGCAATTAGCAGAGAAACGCTATAGGCAGCCCCCATTCTGTCATTAGTGTAGGAATTTCCATAGCTCAGAAGCGCTAATCTTTTTGCAAGAGAACGACAACTATCTGCTCCAAGTACCGCCCTAATGCTCTCTTTCTTTTTCGCTCTTCTCACATAACATTACCCTCAATGCCTTACAGTGCCTAAAGGCGCCTACCCTACAGCAGACTGCGAAAACTTGTGCGAACAAAAACTCATTCACCGTTGCCCAGATATCCATCAATAGACTTACATAGACTCCCATGGACGCTATTTCTGATAGAGCGTTCACGGAGGTGCAGGCGGTGGACTTGCCCAGTGAAGAGCCCTCTCTCCTCACAATCATCTTAGACCTTAGCCCAAAAGGCTGGTACAATCTCAAAGACACCATAACCATTCAGGAGATAACTAAATCGCTCCTCGTGTTTCTCAACTCGCACCTTGCCCTTAATAACTCCAATCTGGTGGCCTTCATCACCAGTTCGCCAGATGGATCCAAATTCCTCTATCCCAAACCCGAGAAGAACTACGACGAGCGCCTCATTCATCACAATACTGACCTGGCGGGCCATGTTAGCAGCCGAGAGGGCACCCCTTCATTGGTCAACCGAGGGATGTACCGCCAGTTTCGCATGGTAGACGAGGTTGTTCTTCAGGAGCTCAACGAGGAGTTGAACGACCTCTGTGCGTTTATCGATGGAGGCAAGTTCGAGAAGGCTACATCTACCCTTTCGGGTGCCTTGAGTATGGCGCTCACCTACACCAATCGGCTGCTCAATCTCGACTCTTCTATCTCAACAACCACTGCATCTGCCATCAGTTCGTCCACCAACACCAGTGCCACCGCCGGGCTGTCTGGGTCCGCTGCGTCCGCAGGCACCGCTCTTTCTAGCGGGAGCAACCTCTCCAGCAGCTCCATGAAATCGCGTATCTTGGTTGTGTCTGCTAGTGACGAAGACGACATCAAATACATCTCTGTGATGAACGCCATCTTTGCAGCGCAGCGCATGAAAGTGTCCATTGATGTGGCTAAATTGGGACACAAGAGCTCATCGTATCTCCAGCAGGCGTCTGATGCCACGAACGGCGTGTATCTCAACATCCAAAATCCCCAGGGATTGATGCAGACACTCGCTACCGCATACTTCATAGAGCCTGCCATTCGACTGATGATCATCCTCCCTACAAACACTAACGTGAATTACAGAGCCAGTTGCTTTATTACCGGCAAGGCCGTGGATTTAGGCTATGTGTGCTCGGTATGTCTCTGCATCATGAGCATTATTCCTGAGGACGGTGTCTGTCCCACCTGTCAGTCAAGTTTCGACGACAAAGTGCTAGCGCAGTTGCGGCGCAAACCCGGCGTGAGTGCCAGGAAAAAGAGAAAGGTCGATCAAAACGGAGATACGCCATCTACTTGATTTCACGTTCTCTCTGACGAGCCTCTGCTTCCCAAGCCGTGGTTCACGATACCAAAATCAAAGTCTTTCGCATACCCGTGCTTGTCCATCATATGTAGTCTTCTCTTATGCTTTGTGGAGCACACCTTATCGCAGTCAAAACACTTGTACACCTTCTCTCCTTTTTCTCGGGATATAGCTAGAAAAGGGTTGTGGTGCTCATCGATATGTATGTTGAGGTACTTTTCGTTCGGGAATACCTTTCTGGGAGCACAGGACTCGCATAGAAAGCTGTGTTGGTTGATGATGTGCGACTCATAAGAGAGATACTCACTGAAATACACCAGTTTTAGATGACATGGGGGAATTGTACACCGCACATTACTGGTTGTGGTACTAGAGGTATCAGTTATCTGCTCATTGTAGTCATCTTCTCTTAATCGCTTGGTCATAGAATATGGAGCCCGATGATTTTGAATGCGAAACTTGCACATTCAATACAACATTATATACAGCCACTGACATGCACTATGTCAAGGTCAGCAGATTCAATAAGAAGCGGCAAAAGGCCTCGAGATGATGAGGAGGTTTCGAGGTATACTTCCGGGCCGATGGACCACACCTTTGGCCAACACACTGCGTTTCCTACAACCGAAGCGAAAGATCCAGAGGACCGGTCAGTGTTCGAGTATCTCTCTTCCGTACGAACAGAAGCCGAAAACGACCGCAGCTTCTTCTACGTCGATAGGAAAGTCGCGTCTGAAACTACCTGTGACGTATCTCCGAATCCTCAATTGAATTCCGATCCCATCTACATTGACCAGGAGTGGGCTAGGTCTTTATTGGACCGGTTTCTTCAGCTCAAAGAGAGCATCAAAACTGAACGGTTTGACCCTTCTGAGCCCAAATACTCGGTCCCTACATCGGCAGCACTGTGGAGAACACATGTCTTCGAAAACCCCCCTCCACCAATAGAGGTCTTCTTCCTGCTGCTAGATCACCTGACTGTCATAAAAATGATCGTGTACTTTACTAAGTGGCTCAGCACCTCTACCAACGAGAACGTCTCGAGGTGGGTCTTCCTGATGTTTTTGCGCCTTGACAGTCTACTTGATTTCGATGAAACTAGCATTGTCAGGGAACTAGGCAAGAAGGCTCAGAAAATTCTCCTGAAGACCTCGGGAAGGGACATCGAGCCAATGGCAAAGTTTACTATTGAAATGGTATTGGTGATCGTCGGGGAATACTACGGACAGCGGGACTTACTCGCCAGCCTTGCCAACAGTGATTTAGACAGCACAGTTCACAGCAGTTGAACCCACAGAGTTAATGCTTAATGACCTAATGTTCCTTACCCCGGGTATGCTGCTTTTTCTGCCAGTAATGGGCCCCTTTCTTTCTCTGCCATAAGCAGCCTTCATTTCTTCCTTCCCTCTACCGTAACATCCGTCTTTTTCTAGGCTGTCTCCACAGTGGGGCCGTGGTAAGGCGTGGCTTGCCTGCAGGATTTTTCACCGCTCACCCCGACGAATACGAGATAAAAGCGATACAGGTTCCCAACGCTAAGTTATCTAAATTTTAACCATGTCTTCAAGTCCTGTCAGAGAAGACTTAGTGATCCCGTATGTCCCACGTCACTATGTGCCTGTCATTTAAGTTATCTCTACTAACTATCAGTTACAAACATGTCCCAGCCAAGCCTCGTGGTGAGGTGTCTGGAGTCATTGGCCAGTCGTTGCCCATGGCAGCTATGTTCATGAGAAACAAGATGTTGTCGTGGGCCGCCGTTTTCATTGCTATTCAATCGTACTTGAACCAGCCGGACAACAAGCCTGCGGATGACAAGGATTCTTCCGCCGAACAGCCACCGTTGTTGAGAATCTTGTTCGCCGTCATTTCCATGGCAACTTGCTATGTGGACTTGCTCTTCCCTCACATGAGTCCTGTTGCCAAACCTGTGGCCGATGTGGCTTCTGAAACTGTGACTTCTATTATTTCTTCTGCCACCGCTTCTAAATAACTGTACAATTACCAATAGCACATCCCTGAGAAAATGTACGGGTAGTCTCGAGCTATCGACTAGGGAACTCTCCTGTCATGTGACGAAGTCGGATACTCTCTGTACGACGACAACATCGCTTACACTCGGACGTACTAAAAGTTAATATACTTTATACATAATCTACAGTAACCTAACCATTGCAATAATACAGATGAAGAAGCAAAGCATGGGCTCATCAAGTGCTAGTTATGACGCCCAGTTGAGAATTACGCTCTCGGTGCCTTTGTAAGACACGGAAACCTTCAGCGAGGTGCTGTCCCACGCCAAATCACAAATGCCGAGCTCACGAGTTCTCTCCTGTATGTCTTCATCTAGAAGCTTGAAAGGATACAAGCCTATGCAACGTAAGAGATCTTTACGCGATTTTGGGTAATTCTTGACTGCAACGTCCCATACCGACACCTTACCAGTGTCGTCACCGATGGCCACAAAATTGTTGTTTGGAGATAGGGCGACTGCGAAAACAAGGGGTTTGGTCTTGATGATCTGCTCTGCGTTGACGTCAGGATTCTCCAAATTGAAGTTCTCCTTGTCCAGAAAAATGTGTGTGCTGATAATCGGCTTCCCTGAATAGGCATCCCAGATGTTCACTACACCTTCCATTGAAATGCTTAGCAACATATTGCCCTTGCTGTTATCGGCCTGGTTCAACCATAGTAAGTCGATTAATGGTGATGTGTGTAATTTGACATCTGGTACAGTTGAAGCATTGTTCAACTCTAAACAGTCATCTGCAGAAATGCTATTCCACACTTTGATTTTGTAATCAAAATCTGACGATGATGCCAAAAGCTTCGACACCTGGTTAAACTTGAGGATCAGGATATTGCGCTCGTGACCTGGAAGGATACCGATAGGCACAGCTGGTTCGCTGACACTGCCCGTGGAGTCAAACTGGTTCACCGCGGCATTTATAGAGTAAATCCTTATGGTTTTGTTCGGGGTGGAAACAGCAAACTTCAGGTCACCAACAAAGCAGGCATCAATAGTTCCTGATGACGGGGCTGATGTAGAGGTCCGGATTTGCTGGATTAAGTTAAGGTTTGTACCGTTCCAGAGGCACACTTGGTTGTTGATGTTGATGGATAAGAGAAATTGGCCGTTTTCACTCCATATGAGGCTGGATATCAAGGCCGGCGCTGTTGTGGTGTCGTCATCTCTGTTTTCGGCGAACGCATCGTCCTTGTGTGAAGGCCCGGCGCTGCCGTTAGCGATATTCTTCAACTTTCCATCGGGAGCCCAAGCCCTTAGTTCACCATTGGCACCTGCTGTGACAATAAGGTTTCCCTGTGGTGCCCAGGAGACGATATTGATCTCATTCTGGGCTTTACCGAGCGATACGCCTGCTATAAGGCTGGGATGGCTTAGGGTGACGGATTCCGCGATTTTGCCGTCAATAATGGCATTCACGGTGGCAGACGAGTCCAGTTTTCCAAAAGCAAAAACCTCGGAGCTTGGGTGCCACCGTGTGACCAAGCTCTCTGAATATGTGATGGCAGGAGATATGATTTTGGTGGTGAAGTCCTCTTCAGGGTCCTGTTGTGGTTCGTTTTCGGTTTCGGCGTCAGCCATCTCTAGTTCCGGCACAGCGCCATTGCTTGGGGCCTCGGATTTGAGCATGAACCGATTGCCGGCATCTTTAGAGGCGCCGTCGTTGTGCAGATGTTTCTCCACCTCGTCTTTTAGCAAGGCGCCTATCAACGAGAAACTCACGTCTTTGTGTGGAGAAACCTCTTCATCAGCCAAGCTGTAGAGTATTCCCTTTTGAACAAGTCCCACGAGACACCCGGGGTTGACTTTGGCGAGCACCTCGAGGTTTTGGTTGTGTTCATACAGAAGGCAGTTGGAGTGCTTTTCTAGCGCATACGCCGCGAGATCGAAGCCGCTCTCCTGGAGATAGCGCCAGATGAGATAGTTGAGTTCGGTGGAAGTGAGTGACATGGAGAGGGCTGCAGCAGCCGGCGCTGTATGGAACTGATAAAGAGGGAAGTGCGATGTGTGGTGGAATGTCTTTTTACAGCGTTTTCCAGAAGCGTTACACAAAACCATTAGCCAGCCCCTAAGAGTTTTCGAATTGACAGCCCCAAAAAACACCTATAGAGACCGAGAAGGTAGCTGTGATATCTAGGTCATGTTAGTTCTCTCGAGTGATGTTTCCACTCATGTAGCAACCACATCGGGTGTTTTGCAGTGGTTGTTCTCCCCCTCCACACAAAGCTTAAAATTCACCGCGACAAACAACTGGCAGTAAGTAGTCCCCAGAGACCGTTTCAGCACACAATTAGAGCCATAAAAGGCGATTCGCTACAACTCTACAGCACTACTCTCGTCTACTGATAAATAGCGGGAATAAATTCTCTTTTCACGTCTTCAATTGGCCAAATCAACATGGACTTCGATACAAGAGCCGCCCATAGGAAAAGCAGGGCCCCGTGGCAGGCCAGCCAGGCCAAAGCCAAGTCCGTCAATCCGTATGCTGCGGCAAACACCTCTCTCGTTTCGAACGATGATGGTCATAGCATTTACGGTGGCGGAAATATGGCGGCCCCCAGTATTTACGAGGGAGGAGCCGGTAATGGCAGTAATACCTCGTTGTTGGTGCCGGGAACGGCCAAAAGCAGAAAAACAAACCGTCGTATGAGCATCCATGCGTCGGCGTCGGCAGCTGGCCATGGTCGGCCTGATATGGCCAATCTTCCGCCCGTTCCCAACTTATATAGAACGGGGACCAATAATCTGGAGGCTATGCTGATGTTCAGCGCCAAAGAAGAGAAGGATGAATTTGCCAATATCGAAGCACGCATCATCACTGAATTATCGAGCGGAACCGCATCAGAAATCGACGATTATTACAAGGTGCTTGTCAAGCAAAAGGCGCTTCTCGACCGCGATATCAAGGCCAACATCAACCAAAATCAGCGCAATATCTTGGAGTTGACCAACGACTTGAAAGCCACGCAGGAAGAGCTCCTTCACTTGCGCATCACGACCAAAGAGCTTTATGGGGTCCTCAGTGACTTCACAGATGCAGCAGAAAGACGTCTAGAGTTGGAACACGAGGTCCCCCAGTCCCAACCCCAGGCCCAGGCCCGCACCAAAAGCGGCAGTAGCTTACAGCTTCCCGGGAAGCGGAAGGATCGCTCTTCTATTCTCGTGGTGGAGAAGATGTGGGCCTCCGAGTTGCAGTCTTTGTTCAAACATGTTGAGGGCGCCTCCAAGTACATACAGGCGATCCCTGGCCGTCATGTTCTCGCTGAGAGTGGCCGCTGGCACGAGGTAAACATCGGAACCTGGAAACCCACCAGAAATACGCATTTGTTTGTCTTGAATGACTTGGTGCTTGTGACAGCGAAAAAGAGTTCTTCCGGTCAAGAGGGTGGTAACTCCAAACGCCGCTTGCAGGCTATTCATTGCTGGCCATTACATGACGTGAAGCTCACAGAAATCAGTGTACCAGTGACCACCTCAAACTCAAAGAGCGACGACAACAAGGTGTATACCATCAACATCAGAGCCAAGTCCTTAAGCTACGTTTACCAGACGGATAGGTACGACCATTTCTTGAAGATCACTGATGCTTATAACAAGGGTAAGAACGAAATTTTGCAGAAAGACCGTCTTCTTGATGCACGCAAATCCATCACACCGTTAACGGATATTGCCGAAACAGATGAGGAGAAGAAACAGCTCCGTGAATCGTTTAGAAACAGCGGCATCAAAGATGACGATGCAGAAAAGAGACACAGCGGCCATCACAGACAAAGTAGTGACCACCTTCTTCAGGACATCTCGGCGAGAGTGCACTCGCGTAATCGGTCGCTTGATGTTGGCAGAAACAAAAGCATTCGCGACCCGGGAGATAACAGCAAATACTTTTTGGACTTGAAGTCAATCGAGGACCGACTTGATGAAGTCGATGTCGAAATTGCCCACAATAAGAGTGTTGAGTCTGTGGGATTGATCAAGCACATTGAAAATAAATTGAGCAGCATTGAGTCCGCAGTGACTACAAACAGCAAAAAGGAGGTTGCGGACGAAGAGATCAAGTTGCTCATCGACGTGATCAGGTTGAAAATTACCAACCGCAAGTTTAAGGTGCAGCAGAGTCTCAGTTTTGAGTTGCAACACAATATCGCCCGTTTGGATAACGGACAGATCTCCCAGATCATCGAGTTCTTCCTCATGTTTGACCAATTGGAAAAGGGCATAGGGTCATATTTGGCTGCCATGTCCAGCCATTTGGCGGCTACGCTAGCGCGGTTGGTGACGGGCGTGCAAGGATCTACGAGAATCGACGTGGTCAACTACTTATCGAACTTGGTGATTATCAATGTGTCTATTATCAAGCGAGCGGTGTCGGTATATGAAGACTGTATCGTGCCGATCCTTCGGCGGACCAAGTCGGTGGACCTCGATTCCAGTGGATTCATCAGCTGGTGCATAGACGAGGTGGCTAAGTTGGTAGGTACCATCAAAAAGCACTTGCATGGCACCCTTATTAGCTCTGTGGAGACACAGGAGGGTGTGCATATCTATACAGTGAAGGATGCGCAGAATTTTGGTGAGTTCGTGGCGGTGGTGCAGCCGCAATTGAACGAGTTGAAGAAAGTTGGCGTGAATGTGGAGTTCTTGTTTGACGACATTCTTCTGCTCCAGGCATGAGGTGTTTGAATAAATAGATTAGGGACAGGTGTGGGGTGGAGACGGAGATGAGAAGTAGCACGTTTCATGGCACTAAAGCTTATCGTATAACACGCCGAGATCATAATTATCCCTGTAATAAGCACCACGGCGTTTAAGGATCACGAGAGCAAGGGATGCCACTGCCAAAATGCCCATGATTATGCTGAACAAGATTCCGGGACCAATTGCCCCTAATAAGGGGTCAACCACGAAAGTTGCAATGGCCGCTAAGATCATCCGCACCAAACTGTTAAGCGCTACTCCCGTGGCTCCCTTTCCTGGAAGCGTATCCACGAGATAAGTGACTGTCGTACCGATGACAATCATGGAAGCGAAACCAAAAAGAGCCGTTCCGATTAGCGGAGTGACCCAGTGCTCGTGGAATTGTAAGCACCAGCCAAAAATGAGACATGATGGTGGGAAGAGAACAACTGCGATAACCAAGTTCCACAGAAGACGCAGCTCTGGCACCACATGGCCGTTGTGGGCCGCAGCATAATCGCGAAGAAGCTTATCGAGCCAGCGCCCACCAATAATCAGCGCCATAATGTAAGTGACCGAGTTTGGGATGTATAGAAGACCCACTATGATGGAGGAGAAGCCGTATGGTGGCTTGGAGTATTCGGTGGTGATGGCCAAGTTGAAGAAGTAGATGGCTGCAAAGCACACCAGTGAGTGCACGATGATCAATGCCACGGGAGGATGAGTGAGAAGTACCAACAGATGCATGGGCCTGATGAAGTACTCGTAAAGCTGAAAACGGGCCCTACGGGACCAGGAACCTGTAGGCGGTGCCGCCAGGACTTGAGAAGCGCTTCTGCTGAGCTCCTCAAGCCGTCTGGAATAAGCAGAGTGGGTACTAAGCCGCGAAAGCGGTACCGATGGGTCCACGACCAAATCCTCAGACTGTGAATCCTGGGCTAAAAGAGCCTCGGGATGCTGAGGAATCGATGTTTCTGGACCCAGAACAGTTGTGTGGTATGTTTCATTGAGCAGGGACTCCGGAGGGCCCTTCTTGACGTCCTGGGCGCGTTCTTCGTTCTCCTTCTCTTCGACCTTGTCTGCTGCTTCAGAGCCTTGCTCCTCAGTGGCAGTGTGAAGCAGATGAACGCCATCGTTCGGTGCTTCAGTGCCGATGGTCGTGGGGCCCTTCTCCTTTGTTTCAGCTTCAGCGTGTTCCGTTGAGCCGCTCTCTTCGTCAATAGCGCCTTTCTGTTCTAGTCTGAGCTGCTCACGAACGGCCGCAAAGTTATCGGCAGTCCGAAGGGTCTCTGGAAGGCCAAAGACCACCAACACCACGTTCACGAGACAGAAGATGGACATGGTGTATTGGGTAGCACGCCATCCCCATGCCTCTGAAACTACTCCGCCAATGATTGGTGAGAGAAAGGGACCAAGAAGCGGACCAAGGTAGTACAAGCCCAAGGCAAATCCAATCTCCTCCTTCACGAACAAATCGGCAATGCTGCCTGCTCCCACGCTTTGCACCAGCAGTGCCAGGGCGCCCGCAAAGAAACGAAGAATAATAAGTGATTGCATATTGGTGCAAACCGCCAGGCCAATTGAGAAGGCGAGAAAGAGCGTGAACAGCACAAGGTAGATGCTTCTGCGGCCATATTTCTCACTGAACAGCGACCACCAGAGAGGAAATACACCCAACAGTATAAGGTATATTCCCACAGAGATGTTCACCACGGAAGCCAGGGTATTCAAATCGGACACCACATCAGAAATTGCCGGTAACATGATGGAGGTGCCCATGGGACCGGTAATGGCCGCAAATGCCACTACAAACACGATGAAATACTTGGTGGTAACCGAGTAGTCTCTCGCGTCGGTATATTCCGGCACCAAGGCGAGAAATGCAAGTAGGCCTCTGCGCTGGCCTGCGGGAACACGAAGCAGTTTCTGAGAGACCCGTGACACTGGTCTGGAAAGTACATGGTTAGAGTCTTCTGGTTGGTGGTGTTCCAAGCCCAGGTCGAGAGGTAAGGGCAGCAGATGTGACAGCGCTAGCGACAGCATTTCATCGCCAGAGGCATTTAGAGCCGCCATCTCACAAACTTCGGGAAAACTATTGTTCAAGGGGAACGGTTATAAATGTTTCAATTCCACCGGCGAAGCAAGATCCAGTGCCGATGCCTGCATACGCGCTTATTAATATGTCCAAAAACAAACGGTTGGTGAAGTTTCCCGGGAGCTTTGCGGTACTGCCTAGTAAAGCACGTGCAGCGGCGGGGACGGTGAGGCTGAAACGAGGCGTACAGGTCGTTTCAAGGCAGTCTGCGGTCGTGTGACGCTGCAGGGCCCGGCCGGAGACGGGTGCGGAACGCCGAATTCCGCGTGCGATTGTAAGTACGATGCCAAGGGCGGGAAATAGAATTGGGCTTCAAGATAGAGAATGGCTGTCAAAGGAAAACCAGGGCCATACCAGCGAGATTTTAAAAAAATCGATAAAACTTAGTTGAACGCCGACCAAATCGGGCACCTGTCAAATTCTAGCATGGGCTAGAAGAAATTCGTGGGATGCGCCCCTTGCTAGGTAATTGCGCGCCGGGGACCTTCGCAAACCCCTGGGGGGAACTTCCCTAGTGTGTAAACTTTTTCCCTGGTTTTCCCGCTAACTTTTGCGGCGGCGAAAACGGCGCACACTTTCGTCACCCAGCCTTCCCACCATTACATCTCCAGTAACTACCAGAAAACCGTTGAATCTTTCTGATACCACCAGCTGTAACTTCATCATAATTTGCCCCAGTGGCGAGCTATCGTTCCTAAAGGTTCTTTTGTCATCCCTGCGGATCTAAAACCCGCTTGCCGCGGGTCGGCTTGTTTTCCGCCGATGCCCGCGCACGCCACCGTTTCATCAGGACCCTTCCAACCAATCTTTACGCTTTCGAATCGCCAGATTTGCCTAAATCTGCCCTACGAATCACTGGATCTATCCAAAAACTCGTCTTTCCATGGAGCTTACTCCGCTCATGGTGCTCCGCTTCGCGGCGTTTGCCGTGTCCTTCTTCGTGGGATGCATCTCCATAGTGGTCACCCAGGTGTTCGCCAACGTGGTGTTTGCATGGGACCCGCAATCCCGCCACGCGCTCATGGGAGCCACCAAGACGCATTTCTTGATTCTCTTTGTCTTCTTATCGCATCTTGTGTCGCCCAACACCATTTCCATCACTTATAACCCCAATAATATCCCTGCTGGAAACAGCTTCCGGGTCGACCTGAGCCAGAACTTATTCCTGATCCTCAATCCCAACACTGTGTGGATCTCTAACCACCAGATCTACACCGACTGGCTATACATGTGGTTTGTGGCCTACTCGGGCCGGTTGTCTGATTACGTGTACATTATGCTCAAAGACATGTCTAACATCCCTATCCTCGGGTATGGCATGAAGAACTACGGTTTCTTCTTCTTGTCGCGCAAGTGGGACACCGATAAGGTTGTTCTTACCAACCAGTTGCTCGCTCTTGATGCCAATGCCCGCGGGGTGGGCCCTGCCAACGGCGTTCGCCACGTCTCTTCCGCTAACGTGGCCGATGCCTCCGTGCACCATTGGCCGCTGGGATCTTCTGGTGATATCTGGCCTTACCACGTTATTTTGTTTCCTGAAGGAACCGTGACGTCCATTCGCACCCGGGCCAGATCTGACCAGTTCTGCGACAGTCGTGGTCTTCCGCGGTTGAAGCACACGCTCTTGCCGCGAGTCCGTGGCTTGTTCTTGACGCTCCGCAAGTTGCGGGGGTCTTTGGAGGCGGTGTTTGATGTTACTGCGGGCTATGCGGGTTTGCGGCCCGACCAAATCGGAGAGGACATTTTCTCGTTGAAAGCCTTCTACATTCAGGGCCGTGGACCAAAGGCAGTACATTACCACGTTCAGGCATACGCTCTTAAGGACATCCCGTTAGGAAAGGAGACTGAGGATATCGACGATGTCAGCGACGCTGACTTCGAAGCTTTTGAATCGTGGTTATTCAAGTTCTGGTACGAAAAGGATGCGCGCATGGCCCGCTTCTACGATAAAGGCTCCTTCGTGGATCTCGACGGCGTGGCTGCGGGCGATGTCACGGTGGAGGCGAAAGTGAAACTCCGGTTTTTTCCCGATATTGGCAAGCCGTTCCTCTCCTTGGCCACCTTGGCACTCATTCTCCGGCTTGTATGGATGGGCGTGGTGCACCTTCTCTCTCTGGAAAGGAACTGGGGCCTTTGAAATACGCAAGATGTGCAGTATTTTGATCATGCACGATGCTCATATGAATAGAACTAACATGAAAGATATAAATGAATATAGAGTGACTAGATGGCTATGAGTGATGAATGAGCGTAGGGTGAAGAGTTGGATATGAAATGTGAGTTGAAATTTTGAGCAAAACTGACTACAAAGGAATGGCTATAGTACAGAACCTTCAATGAATCGACAAGGCGGATTTTCGAATTTTCGGAGTTGAACTTCGATACTGCTACGCCTTGTAGTTTTCTTCATCCTTCTTTTCCTCAACTGTCTTTTTCACTATTGTTCCAAAATTGTCGCAAAATTTCCAATTACTGCGAAAATGCTGCAAAGTTGTTTCACACAAACTAAGTGCTATCTCCATATAAAAGCCCACATACCACCACAAGCATTTCTGCAACCACAACATGTTTGGCATTTCCATGCTCAGAAGAGCCCCCAGACTTTTTCTTCTCCTCCTTTTGTTCATCACAGTCTTTTTGCTAGCTTTTCTACTCCTCGGGTGCACTACCGCCTCTAGCACTTTCTCCAGTGTCTACCTCGTAGAGCTACTGTTTAACAAAACATCGGAGCTCTTTCCGAACATTGAACTGGCATACAAAGGCTCCAATAGCTCACAGGACCTTGGTCTGTTGGTTATACGCGCCAACTACCTTGGAGTCTGTGTTAACATTGACGACAGCTCTCAGACGTGCACCGGCTACAGCAGTTTGAGCCAGCTTTCAGGCTACACAGGGGTTTCCATAGTCCCCACTTCAAGCAACAGCACTCAGAAGCAGCTAGATTTGGTGGCTATCCTGAAGCAGTTCCTGGCACTGTGTCACCCACACGTGTTGATGGGCGCCATAGTGTTGACGTTAGTGCTCATGGTGACGATTTTGTGGTCTCTGATGCCGCTACCCAAAAAAGAGGTGGCGAATTTGGTTTCACTAGTGCTTGCCTTTGGCGATGTCTTGCTTTGGGGATTGGGTGCGATGCTCCAGCACGAGGCCACCACGGTTGCAAAAAACTTGGTGCAACTGGCTTCCATGCATACGGTGACAGCGGCGGTAGGAAAACGGGCGGATGCAATGACCTGGACGGGATTTAGCTTTTTGTTGGTGGTGGTCGGCGGACTTTTCGTCCTTCAGGTTTGTGATATGAGACGCGCTAAAGAGCCAAAGGGAAAGTTTTAGTAGGGTTTACAAGGGGGTGAGATTAGTTATTGAAATAAGGTTCCAAACGGCTCTTGGAAGGCATATCAAACTTAAAACGATAAAAACCTTAAAATGTGAGTCTTCCATCTCTTTGTTTTTCTGGAGACTTATATACTTGCCCAAATAGTAAGATAGCCTCGTTAACGCGTAGCACAAATACCAGCTTTCAAGTCCTCTATTGGGTTCTCGTGACCTTTTCCAGTTCCGACAAACCCCTAGAAAGTCGCATGATCTACACCAGCAATCAATAAAGCCGCAAAGGTAGCAGGTGGGCAACGTTTTCACCTCAGCAAAACAACCCCGTACATCTTTTGACATATTAGGAAGCTTTAGCACCGTCTCCGCTTGTAATCACCTACCCAAAATACCATTGCCCCATAAGTCCCAGCTGACTTGCAGCCTCCGGTTTCCACACCACTCGTATTCCTCTCCGCTTACCACTGCCTCCACCAACGACTTACTGTGCTTCTTCGAATCTCGGCCAGATCACCTTTCAAAACTTACTAGTCTTCCACCCGTACATCTGGTGGTCGCACGCCGGTCACGTGAAAACCTCAAAAGCAGACCAGACCGAGTCCGCACTTTTTCATTTTTTTACCGCGTCTATATACACCTTCTCCAGTACTCCACCTATGGCCTACACCGAGCAATTGGACACGTTTGTGTCGCGGTTGGAGGACGATGCCGCCGACTATAAGGCGTCGCACTCGGTGTTGTCTGAGCTTCTCGACATGATCGAGACCTTCAACGGGGCCACCGAGTACGAGTACTTTCTTTCTCACCTTGTGCCAGTGTTTCTCAAGAAACTTCAGGAGGTGCCCATTGCGTTCACGTCGCAGAGTCCCAAGCACAAGCTCCGCAATCTGATCTTAGAGATCATCCACCGCTCCATCATGAACGACACATTCCAGCCGTACGCGGAACAAATTTTGACCGCTCTTACCGCCATTTTTGTTGATGAGAACGAGGACAACGGAGTGTTGTGCATGAAGATTATTACCAGCTTGCACAAGGCCTACAAGGCCACGTTGAGCGAGCAGGTGCAGCCTTTCGTGGAGATCATCAACGATATCTACGACAACATGGCTGACACCGTGCAGGACGTGTTCCTGGATACCGCTGCTCCCGACGACACCAGCGACGCTAAGGAGATGTCGCCACCTGCTTTTGCCGAGGAGAACTCGTCCAAGCCTTTGGCAAGGGCCATGCACTCGTTCAAGACGCTCGCCGAGTGCCCCATAACTATGGTGTCGCTCTATCTGTCCTACAAGAACCTCGTTCTGACGTCGTTGCCATCTTTTTTGCCTAAGATCATCAGCATTTTGACACTACAGGTGGAGCACCAGCAGCAGTATCGTGACGAGGTGCAGCTGGAGGGTCGCACTTGCACGTCCATCTCGCCCAAGATCACCAACAGACAGGCGTACAGCGACTTCATTTTGGGCCAGGTTAAGGCCGCGTCCTTTTTGGCCTATGTTTTTATCAGAGGCTACGCCAACCAGCATTTGGCCGCAGACCAGGCGAAGGTCGTGCCGGACGTGATTCTCCGCTTGCTTCAGGACTGCCCTGCAGAGTTGTCCATCGCCAGAAAAGAGTTGCTTCATGCCACCAGACACATATTGTCGACGCCATTTAGGTCGCAGTTCATTTCCAAGATAGAACTTTTGTTTGACGAGAATATTCTTATCGGCGATGGTTTGACAGCTTTTGAAACATTACGTCCCTTAGCCTATTCCACCGTGGCCGACTTCATCCACAATGTCAGAAACGAGTTAACACCTAAGCAGATCTGGTCTACGGTACGCATATACTGCGATTTGTTGAAGGACGACTCGTTAGCTCTCACCGTCCAAATCATGAGTGCCAAATTGTTGCTCAACTTGGTTGAACGCATTATGAAATTGCCCAATAAGTTGGAAGGCAGACAGTTGTTCATGATCATCATCGACTCCTACGCAAAACGCTTCCAAAGCTTGAACAGAAAGTACGACTACATTATCAAGAAGCATAAGGAGTTCGAAAAGAAGCGCATCGTCAAAGAAGCATTTTCTAAAAAGGCTATCAGCCGATACTCCTCCAAGAGAGCAGAAATTGCTGGTAGCCCGATCGAGGCAGACGAAAAGACCGCTTCTTTTGAAGACACTGAAATGGATGACTTTGACGACGAGAAAACTGCCGTCAACGATGACACGGCTGTTGTGACCACAACAGACAAGACCGACGAAAAACCGATCGAGGTGAGCCTTACTCCTGAGGGTGAGCTTGCTTCAGAGACACAGATCGTGGTGGACCTTTTCAATATTGACGAACTTTCTCCGATAACATCCTCGCCTACTGCAAGTAACTCGGACTTGTTGAAAGATGCCCGCTACTTGTTCCGTACGTTGATGACTTTCTTAAAGTCTGTCATTTTCGGTTTGAAGAATTGCAACCCTCCAGTTCCTCCACAACCAGCACAGGCGGACCCCAAGAACGCCGGCCAGTATGTGAATTATGACAAATGGAATGATTCCGCCAAAATAACTTCTTTTGAAGAGGTGAACATATTACGAAATTTGTTTAGAGGTGGAATCAGCTGCTTGAGATTCTTCTCAGTAGCGAAGCCGAAGCCAACAACACCTGCAAAGGCTTTCGACTTCTCCACCGGTGGTCCCAACTTACCCATAACCTCCTCCAAAGAAGAGAAGGACCTCATGGAAATATTCGCCACGATTTTCATCCATATCGACCCAGCATCCTTCAATGAGATTGTGAGCTTTGAATTGCCGTTCTTGTTCGAGTCGATGCTAGAAAATGCCGCTTTGCTTCACTTGCCACAGTTCTTCTTGGCTAGTGAGATCACCTCCGCAAACTTCATGGGCATTTTGATTGCATTCTTGAAGTCAAAGTTAGATCAACTAGGCAAAGTGGAGTTAGTGAAGTCGAATATATTGATTCGATTGTTCAAGTTATGTTTCATGTCTGTCAACTTGTTCCCCACTGCTAACGAGAGTGTTATGTTGCCTCACTTGAACTATTTGATTTTGGAGTCTTTGAAACATGCTACTAGGGCCGAAGAACCCATAGTATACTCTTACTTGGTAAGAATCTTGTTCAGAAGTATAAGCGGCGGCAGATTCGAAAGCTTGTACAAAGAAATAATGCCTATCTTGCCGGTGTTGTTAGAAAGCCTCAACAAAATGATCGTGAACTCGCGTCGTCCATATGAGAGGGATATCTACGTCGAGTTGTGTTTGACAGTGCCAGTGAGACTTTCTGTTTTGGTACCACACTTGAACTATTTAACACGCCCATTGGTGTACGCTCTTAACGGTTCACAGGAGCTTGTGAGCCAAGGTTTGAGGACATTCGAACTCTGTGTGGACAATTTGACGGCAGAATACTTTGATCCTATGATTGAACCGGTCATCGATGAAATAATGGCGGCTCTTTGGAAGCATCTAGAACCTGTGCCTTATCACCATCAGCATTCACACACTTCTATTAGAATCCTTGGAAAGTTGGGAGGAAGGAATCACAAGAACTTCAAACCTTGCAATAGCTTGGTCAGCCAGTCTGAATTGGACCAGGAGATCAATGCGCTTTTCACTGTTCACGGGTTGAATGGGGAGGTGCCTGTTTCTATCACTCCGGGTGTTCAATCTGCCATAAAGCTTTTGGAGGATCCCAGATTGAAGGTGCACTACCGTATAAGTGCTTTCAAGTACCTTTCAAGCATTCTCAAGCTCTTTATTGACACAACCCCAATCCCTCTGGATTTCAGTGCATACATTCTGGATTGTGTTTCGAAGTTGAAAGCCGAAACCATTGAGGATAACATGAAGTTAGAGGAATCCAATATCAAAGATGTATCCAAATTAGAACGCCAACAGAAGTTGTTCTCTCGTTTATTGGAGCTTTTATTCTTCTCGGTTTCCATCCCCGAAGTGAAGGAGGAGGCAAATGCTTTGATAGATGGTATCACTACTCACTTCACTTTGATTTACTTGAGCAGCTCAATCATTCTTAAGGTCAAGAAAGATAGGGAGTTTTCTGTGAACGATAACGAAGGACAGGCATATATCACCGAGAACGCGTTCTTGAACGCTTTGAACTATGCATTGAGTTTCTGGGACAAGGACGTGAGACAAAAGGGTATCGAGACCATAAAGCACATCTATTCTGCCACGACAACCATTTTTGGTTCGGAAGAGGATGCTTTGTACTCGCCCATTTTCCGCTCCATGTTTTACAAGTTTACTCATTGTTGCTATAATGAGTACTACCATACCAAACTTGGTGGCATTTTGGGTCTCAAGACCATGTTTGAGGAACTTGGTATCCCTTCTAGTTGGTTTTTTAAGCGCCAGTTCGAATTAGTGCGCTCTATTTTTTTCATTTTGAGAGACACACCCGAAACAGCACCTTACGAGGTCCGCGATTTGGCTAAGGACTTGGTTTTGAAAATTTTGCGCGATTGCAACACTGACATTTCAAAGGAAACTATTTTGGAGAAGCCCTTCCAGACTCTTGTTGGTGCATTGGTGTACGACTTAGCAAGCGCCAATCCTTTGGTGAGGGAGGTCTCACAAGCATCGTTCAAGGTCTTATCTGAGACAACCTCCGTGCCGATTGCAACTATGATGGGCCCCTGCAAGCAGTTATTATTGACTCCGATTTTTGGAAAGCCTTTGAGAGCGTTACCCTTCCCAATGCAGATTGGTAACATTGATGCAATCACGTTTTGCTTGAACCTTGATGACACTTTCTTGACCTTCAATGAGGAATTGAATAGATTACTTCTTGAGGCATTGGCATTGGTTGACGCGGAGGACGAGTCTTTGGCCAACGTTCACCGCCTCTACGAGCACAGAACTTCCAAACAGCTCATCGAGTTGCGTGTTGTTTGTATTAAATTGCTCTCTTTGGCGTTAACCAAGCCGGACTTCTCGTTGGGATCTTTGGCAGAGGCCCGAATTCGTATCTTGGGTGTCTTTTTCAAGGCTCTTTGCAACAAATCAACTGAGATCATTAACGCAGCTCACTTGGGCTTGAAATCAAGTCTCCAAGAGAATGCCAAGCTTCCAAAGGAGTTGTTGCAGAATGGTCTCCGCCCGATGCTTATGAACTTGTCCGACCACAAAAAATTGACTGTCTCAGGTCTTGAAGCACTTGCGAGGTTATTGGAATTGTTGATTTCGTACTTTAGGGTCGAAATCGGTCGCAAGTTGCTCGACCATTTGATGGCTTGGGCACAGATCAACACTTTGAGACAGCTTGCGGGCCAGGACTTGGAGAATAATCACACAGTACAGATCGTGATTTCCATTTTAAACATTTTCCATCTCTTGCCGGCAAAAGCATACACTTTCATGGAGGAAATCATCAGCACATTGCAGTACCTTGAAGGACATTTGGATCGTCACCAAAATTCGCCATTTAGATTGCCAGTGTCGAAGTTCTTGAATCGATTTGCCGAAAACTGCTTGGAATACTACATGGCCAATTTCAAGAACCGCAAGTTGGGCAATATGTTGGCCTTTTTCGCGGGCATGGAGGACTGTTCTAAGATTAGAGATGTCGCGAAGGAGAAGATGTCTGAAATCTTTAGTGATGTCGAGAATGAGACAAGTCACGAAATCAAGGTCATCAAATTTGCCAATACCATCGATTTAATTGAGTCTATTAGCAGGTATGATGACGAATGGTTCAACGATCAAAAGGAACTTTTGCTTTCTTGTTCTGCGATAATTGATGACATCGGGGAAACCAAGGGCCAGTTGCAGTTGGCTTCTAGCACACACTTTCAAACTGATCAATCTATTGCCAAGCTTCAGACTATTGTTGTGCGGTTTTTGGTGAACAACCCTCATCAGGCGGACGTGGTATTTACTGTTGTCAATCGACTTTGCTCTTTGAAGATCCGGATCCCTGCTGAGATTGAAGACTTTATTTTCAACACCATTGTGCGGTCCAACGATGCCGAACGTCGCCTGATGTACTTGAGCAAGTGTGTGGATGTCATCACAGAGCCGTGGTCGAACTTGAAGGCCAAGATCTTTTTTGTTAAGAAGATATTCAACTCGGTTTTGATGTTTGAAGCTCAACTGTCTGGCAATCTTGAAGTATTTTTCCAGAATGAGGAAGCTCCTGAGTGGTTGGACAAGATCTGTACCAAGATTTGGAAGTCTACTACCGATATAATCAGCGACCACACTTCTGGCAAAATGGACAGTTACAGGTATGAGCTTCTTGAGATGACCGCTGTTCTTCTCAAGTGGGCGCCCACGTTCATCGGCGACTTCCGTAAGGACGTGATTAAGTTCAGTTGGAACTACATCAAATTGGAGGACAACATCACCAAACAAGTGGCTTATGTGACCACATCTTACTTCATTTCTGCCTACGAGACCCCTGCCAAGCTTGCCACGCAGGTATTTGTCGCGTTGTTAAGAACCCACCAGACAGATTCCCGGCACTTGGTGAGACAGGCACTAGACATACTTGCGCCCGTAATGGAGCTCAGAATGGTCGACACAGAGTCCCCTATCAGCTGGTTGAAGTGGCCTCGGCGGGTGATTTCCGAAGACGGCTTCAATGTCACGCAGGTGTTGAACGTTTACCAGTTCATTGTGCAACACCCCGACTTGTTCTTCGTGGCCCGTGAGCACTTCCTTTCGAACATCATCACAGCCATGGGCAAACTCACCATATTGGCAAACCCGGCAATTGAGAATCAGGTTTTAGCGATTGAGCTTGCGGAGTTGATCTTAAAGTGGGAGCGCAAGGCCCAGACATTGAAGGCCAGTGACGAAAAGCAGGAGAACAGCGACTTTACTACCTCTGCTGGCTATACCATTCCTTTTGGCCAACGGGAGGCATGTGTTACGTTCTTAATTCGTTACGTGTGCATTAGTCCACAACGGGCTTCTGAGAGCGAGTTGGGTCAGAAGGCATTGGGAATCTTGTATGATCTCTTAGGGCCCGATCACTGGTCTGAGGTGGCTGTGAAGCTCACCTTCTTTGAGAAATTCTTGTTGTCCAACGACTTGAACCTGGCCAATTTGCTCGGTTACTGCTTGAATGCATTAGAGGTCTTGGGCGTTGTATTGGAGTGGAAACTGTCGCAGTGGATTGTGTCCAATCTCGCCTACCTCCACCAACTTCTCGAGAAATGCGTCAAGTCCGACAACCACGACATCCAGGAAGTCTTACAGCGGGTGTTGCGCATCATTCTCCAGGCAGCTAACGACCAGCGCAAGGATGAAGAAGATGAGGAAGTGACATCCTTCGTGTCATTGTTGACTACCACTGTATCGGAGGACTTAGGAGATACGCCATCTGTGGCTGCTGCAGTAACTTTATCTTGGACTTTGGCCAACTACAGACCTGCCACGCTTGACCTGTTGTTACCGATGATAATGCGCACATTTGGAAAGCTTTGCAAAGACCACATTACCATCACCCATCAGGGCTCACAGACTCTGTCGAAGGAGACCACCAGCACTGAATATGAGGCGAAGATGACCACGCGTTTGTTGGAAAAGATTCTTCGGTTGCTGTCAATGCGTATATCCAGTCTCGGAGACCAGCGGCGCATCTTCTTGTCTTTGTTGGCACAGTTGATTGAACGGTCGTTGGATAAGGACACTCTTGAGAAGATTATCCGCATTGTCAAAAAGTGGGTGTTCTCGCGTACCGACTTGTTCCCCACCACCAAGGAAAAGGCAGCTATTTTGTCCAAAATGATGGTGTTTGAGATCCGCGGTGAGCCGACTTTATCAAAGGAATTTTATCAGATCATAGTGGATATCTTTGAGGATGACACCTTTAGCTGCACGGAACTTACTGTTCGTATGGAACAGCCATTTTTAGTGGGAACACGGCTGGCAGATGTATCCATCCGTCGTAAGCTTATGTCCATCTTGGACCACAGCTTGGAAAAGGATATTTGCAAGCGCTTATACTACGTTATACGTGAGCAAAACTGGGAGTTCTTGGCTGACTACCCGTGGTTGAATCAGGCGTTGCAGTTACTTTACGGAGCATTTGACTTTGAGGCACCTCTTCACTTAGTAGCAACTGAGAATCGTGTTGCACCGGTGACGGCATTCCCGTATGCCGCACGTGATATGGATGTGGACAGGGAACCGTTGACGGAATTGCTCGATAAGCACCAGCTTTGGCTACAGGAGGTTGGTCATGTGACTGCTGGCCACGTGCTTGAGCCTCTCATCGACATGTTCTATCAGAGTAGTGCCACCGTTCATCGGGCATGGGCTGCGGTGTTTCCTGTGGCATTCCAGGCGGTTCCCCGGGCCGAGCACTTGGATTTCACACGGTTTTTGGTGATTTTGTTGTCGAAGGATTATCACACTAGACAGATCGACAGCCGGCCTAATGTGGTCCAACTGTTGTTGGAGGGTATAGCGCGGTGCGACGAGCTCCAGTTGCCACCTTTTGCCGTGGAATGCCTTGCTTCCGGGTTCAATGCCTGGCTGCAAGGAATTCACATTCTCGAAAACATCGAGAAACAACTGGTGAATGGCAATGCAGAGGTACGTGAGGTGACTCAAGACGCCCTTGCCAAGTTATACGCTACTTTGAAAGAGGACGATATGTTCTACGGCCTTTGGAGACGGCGTGCCAAGTACCTGGAGACTATAACAGCCCTTCTGTACGAGCAAATTGGCCTCTGGGACAAGGCACAGCAGCTATACGAAACGGCACAGATCAAAGCCCGGAGCGGTGCTCTTCCTTACGGCCAATCTGAGTACGCACTTTGGGAGGATCATTGGATCTTGTGTGCAGAGAAACTTCAGCACTGGGATATTCTCACGGAACTTGCCAAACATGAAGGCTTCCTGGATCTCCTTTTGGAGTGTGGCTGGAGAGTAGCCGACTGGAATACTGATCGCGACACGCTCGAACAGACGGTCAAGAGCGTTATGGACGTACCAACGCCACGGCGCCAGGTCTTTGAGACTTTCCTCTGTCTCCAAGGTTTCGGTCAAGAGAAGGAAACGCTCCAGGATCTTCTGAAATTGTGTGATGAGGGCATTCAGTTGGCCCTTCGCAAGTGGCATGGTCTTCCCCTGCGCTTTGGGGCGGCCCATATTCCATTGTTGCACACTTTCCAGCAGTACGTGGAGTTTATGGAGGCGTCGCAGGTATATGCCAGTCTTGTGTCCACAAACGCTCAGAACTTGGACTCGAAGTCACAGGAATTGAAGAGGGTGTTACAGGTGTGGAGAGAACGACTCCCAAATACCTGGGATGATATCAATATCTGGAATGATCTTGTCACGTGGCGCCAGCATGCGTTTCAGGTCATTAACAAGGTGTACATGCCGTTTATTCCGATTTTGCAGCAGAGCAATAACGGTGGAAATGCCAATCTGTACGCTTACAGGGGCTTCCACGAGATTGCTTGGGTCATCAACCGCTTTGCACACGTTGCCCGCAAGCACTCGATGGCGGACGTTTGTATAAGCCAGCTCACCAAGATCTACCAACTCCCGAATATTGAAATTCAGGAGGCGTTTTTGAAGTTGAAGGAGCAGGTGAAGTGCCACTACCAGAACCCTGCCGAGTTAAATACGGGCTTGGATGTCATCAGCAACACCAACTTGGTATACTTCGCTACTCAGCAGAAGGCTGAGTTCTTCACCTTGAAGGGTATGTTTTTAAGCAAATTGGGACAGAAAGATGAGGCCAATAAGGCATTTGCTACTTCGGTACAGATTGATCTTAACTTGCCCAAGGCTTGGGCCGAATGGGGTCTGTTCAACGACCGCCGTTTCAAAGAGAACCCCACTGACATGGTTTACGCAAACAACGCCATTTCGTGCTACCTTCAAGCTGCCGGTCTTTACAAGAATGGTAAGACTCGTAAGTTGCTTGCACGTATTCTCTGGCTCATATCGTTGGATGACTCACTGGGGGCCCTCGCCCAGGCTTTTGACAACTTCCGTGGAGAGGTACCGGTATGGTACTGGATCACCTTTATCCCACAGTTGCTCCTGCTGTTGTCTCACAAAGAGGCTAGATTGGTTCGCCAGGTGCTTATCCGAATTGCGAAGAGTTACCCCCAAGCGCTCCACTTCCAGCTTCGGACTACCAAGGAGGACTTTGCTGCGAAGCAGCGCCAGTTCGCGGAGCTTCTGCGCCAGAAAAATGGTGCCGAACATCCTAAACCTTCTGATACGCCGACAGATGTCGAGACCACCAAGCCAGAACTGTCTGAGTCTGGTGACAAGAAGGAAACCTCAACTACAGAAGAAGGGTCTGAGGGCAAAGCGAACGATACGTCCAAGTCGGAAGATGGCCCCAAGGGACCACCACCCGCTGTCCGCCAATCGTGGGAACACGTGGATGAAATTATGGGTATTCTCAAGACTGCTTACCCCTTGTTGGCCCTCCTGTTGGAGTCGCTCGTGGACCAGATCAACCAGCGCTTTAAGTGCACTGCGGATGAGGATGCTTATCGTCTCGGAGTTGCGTTATTGAACGACGGTGTACAGTACCTCAACCGACTTGGCAACCCGCGAGACGACGCCAAGTTGCCTCCTGTTACCGAAGCAAACATTACGCGGTTTGCGGAAACCGTGCTCCCCAAGCAGATTCGGGCAGAATTCGAAATGGATCTTGTGGTAGGCAAGCCCAATTTGGAGACGTACATTGTCAAATTGCGCCGCTGGCGTGATCGTTTAGAAGACAAGTTGGACCGTCGCTTCTTGGAGGTAAATCTCGAAAACTTGTGTCCTCATTTGAGCGAGTTCCACCACCAGAAATTTGAGGATATTGAGGTTCCTGGGCAATACTTGTTGAATAAGGACAGCAATCTGCATTTTGCAAAGATTGAGCGTTTCCTCCCCACCATTGATTTGGCACGTGGCACCAATGCCTGCTACAAACGGCTTAAGATCCGTGGTCATGACGGCAGCTTACACGCTTTTGCGGTCCAGTTCCCGGCTGCCAGACACTGTCGTCGCGAGGAATGCATTTTCCAGCTTTTCCGTATCTTCGGCGACACTCTTGCGAAGAAAGTTGAAACTCGTCGGCGTAACATTCTGTTCACGTTGCCAGTGGCAGTTCCATTATCGCCGCATATCCGGATCATTAACGATGACTCCCGCGATATTTCGATGCAGAAGGTGTACGAGGACTTCTGTCGCAAGAACGGCAAGAATCGCGATGAGCCTTTCATTTACACGGTTGAGAAGTTGCGGGCAGCATTCGACCCGCGGTTACCCAAGCCCGATATCATGAGCATCCGCGTGGAGATTTTAAGTGCCATCCAGGCGTTGTTGGTTCCATCAACGGTTCTTCAGAACTACTTTGTTGATCTCTATCCTCAGTTTGAGGATTTCTGGTTATTCCGCAAGCAGTTTACCCTGCAGTATGCCTCGTTCATCTTCACTACCTATATGATGTGTGTGAACACCCGGCAGCCGCAGAAGATTCACGTGAACCGTGGTTCTGGTGCGGTATGGACGTCCGACATGTTGCCCTGTAAGATTGCTTCCAAGAGTGCGCTGTTGGACGGACTGCTGGGTAGCAGACCGGCGCCGTTGTTCTATAATGCCGAGATGGTGCCTTTCCGGTTGACCCCCAATATTCAGAAGTTGATTGGCGACCTGGGGTTGGAGGGCATCTTATCAGTGTACATTTTGGCCATTGCGCGGGCGTTGACAGAACCGGAGTCCGATTTGGACCAGTACTTGACTTTGTTTGTCAGGGATGAAGTGATTTCTTGGTGCACGCAGCAGGATCCACCAAGACCTATTCCTCAAGACACTCAGTTGCGTGAAGTTGTGCGGGTGAATGTTGATCTTGTTATCAAACGCGTGATGTCCATGGGCCACATGTCTTCAGGACCGAACATTAGCACGCAGAATGTGTTAGAGTTGATTTCGCAGGCCGTGAACCCAAGAAACTTGGCAGCTGCCGATACTTTGTGGATGGCGTACTTTTAGTGCGCGACCATTGTGTGCGGCGTTGTATTGTATTGTATATGTTATATGATAATGAATGTGTTATAATAAGGGCTTGTAAGTTGTGGAGGAGAAGGAGTGGGAAGCGCTCTTTGATAAAAGTCAAACTTATCGATGTCTCACTGTAGTCAATTCTCTCGACTCCTCGATCACCCATAGCAATTTGCGCTACAGACTAACTGTCTAACAGGACCTTATATGATTTAAACCTTAGCAAAAAAATGCATGCGATTCATTCCAAGATAGCACCAATCACGGCATCATTTCCTGGGTCTGCATCTTGACCAAGTCATCTGGCATATCGTAAACGAAGACAGTCTTCATATGGCCAATGGCCCGGCGATCGACCTGGTTAAGAAGTCTCGAAAGAGCCATCCAGGCCAACATGGCATTGAGAAGGGCCAAAAAGCAGGCCAATGCGTTCACCCCAAGAGAAACAGCGGCCACAATTTGCACGTAGGTGGTAACGTCAAGTGCGACCGTCTTGTTGGAATCGGGGTCGAACGAATACAGGCGCATATTGCTGACCTGGAGCACCGACACCAAGGACGCAATTTGGAGCACAAGACTCACCACCTGTAAAGCGGTAGAGGCCACCAAACAGCGCACAGAGGTGAAGCTGGGCATAACGCCCGTGGGAATAAGAGACAGACAGATCGAGAACTGGCGTTAGTATGGGTGAATGGGTGTAGGCAAATGGAATTCTCTGAGTCCCATTTCCGTGCAGCCGAAACAACGTTTGGTGAGCTTCTTTCACATCTTTTGACAAAGCAGGGACATACCGATACGAGCGACCCAAAGTTCGCGGCCTCGCTGATACGCGGCCTGTTCTCCAAGCGCTCAAAAGGAGCCAGGTAGAAGACCGCCACATACTGAAAAAGAAGCAAGCACATATAGAGCTGCAAACACACCTTGGCGGCTGTCACGTTCACCACGCTGTCCACATCCTGTACTGCTGTGCCTCCCACGATGGTTCCTTGGGGCGGGAAACGGCCGAAAAGGGTACTGGGGCGAGTGGCCATGGTGGTTGTGGTGGGTGCAAAATCGCAAAAGCCGAACAAATATAGAGAGAATGGGCCAGGTTACAAAGACCGAAGCCAAGCTGATAAACTGAAATTTCACTGAAATGGTCTAAGTCGTCTAAGTCGGTATTGTCACCATACGTGAGGCCATCCCACGTATATTTCTCTATTCGTCACCTCTGTCATCTTATTTGTGGTTGGCCCTATCTAGGGTCTTGTTCTACTCATTGGTGAACGGATTCTCTGCCACCATGTAATCGTAGAATGCCCTTTCAGCTCTCGCGAACAGCTTCTGCGATTCCTCCACGCCGTCCCGCAACCAAACGCCCCACGCACCCATCATGTTGGCCATGAGAATATCGGTGAAGAGCCTGTCTCCAACCACCACTATTTCACTGGCACTGGTGATGCCGTGCTGCGCGAAATAGGCCATGATCTCCGCATGGCACCCCGGCTTTTTGGTCGAGTGTCGAAGCACCGTGACACCGGTATCGTGTTGGAGTTTGGCTGCCTGCTGGTGGTCCGTGTCGTCGTCAGTGCCGGCTGAGTTACTGACTATAAGAATATGCTCGGGAGGATAATGCTTCTGAAGTTCGAGCCATGATTCCTGGGGTTAGTAGCAGAACTGTTTATCCTCAATTGGCGTTACGTACTGTGTATTCCGGCCACACCTTATCGTCGTGGTCCTTTGCAAAGCAGTTGTCTTTGTCCAACACCACGCCGCGAATCTGGGCCCCGGGAAAGCTGAACGGAAGAGGAATCTTGTCAAAAGACCTTACGGCGAGGTGAGGAAGCGCGAGAGATGGGTTGTAGAGGAGCTTCGAAACATTGAGCGTTGCACTAAGGTTGAACATGGTGAAGTGGCGGACCAGTAAAGAGAGGATTATTGCAAGTCAGTGGAACAAAGGCCCAGGGGTTTCGCCGCTTCGGCTTGGTTGTTTTTGGGTATTCGCAGCAGATTCCGGAGATAAAACCCGAACTGCGGTGCAATCGGTGTTCTCGTCGTTCACTCGCCGTCTTGTTGAAGGTTTTTTGCACTGCGACGACGACAACTCATCTTCTGCAAGACACACCCACACCACCCCGCAGCGTCTGTATTCGCGGTTTGAGTGCTCCAGCGGCTTCTACGTGTCTTCCTTCACCTGCCCGCTTTTTCTCGTGGCCTCTGGGGCCCCGTAACGCGTTTTTGACAGACTCTCCATAAGGCAGTTCATAGGCTCTGCACTATATACCTACCACCACCAAAACGCCTTTTCGATGTCAGCAACGGCTTCTAACGATCGCCGTTCGCGGGTAAGCCGCGGCGGGAACCGGAATTCGTCTCAAAATAAGCCCGCCGTCTCCGACGACGAGTCAGAAGTGTGTCTTATATGTGCTAACAAGGTCCAGTACGCCTCTATTCTGCCGTGCAACCACACGGTTTGCCACATGTGCTCCTTTAGGCAACGGGCACTTTACGATAGGAAGGCGTGTTTGGTGTGCCGTACTGAGAACGACCGCTTGGTCTATTCCGAGCGCATTGACAAGCAGTATCTGGACTTTTCCAAGTCGGACTTTGTAAGGTCTCTTGAGAAGTACCAGATTGACTTCACCGCTGAATATGTGTTCAGCGACACGTTTGAGTTGCTTGAGAACACATGTGGGATTTGCCAAAACACGTTCCCGTCTTTCAATGGTCTCGCTAGCCACACCCAAGAAGAGCACAACAAGCATTACTGTCTCATCTGTCTGAAGAACAAAAAAGCCTTTGTAAGCGAGTTCACAACCTACACTCAGAAACAGCTTCAGCGACACCAGTCTGAGGGTGATGGGCTCGGATTCAAGGGCCATCCAGAGTGCAAGCACTGCCGTGGAAAGAGGTTCTATCTGGAGGATGAGCTTAACGTCCACATCAGAGATAAGCATGAACGGTGCCATATCTGCGATAGGGACACTCCCAAAACGGCTGACTACTACCGCAACTACGACACCTTGTACGTGCACTTCCGCCACGACCACTACGTTTGTCTGGTGCCGGAGTGTGTGGAGAAGCGGTTTGTCGTTTTCAAGGAGGATTTGGACCTTACGGCCCACATGTTGAAGGACCACGGTGGACTCACCGGCAGCAACGGCAAAGTTGTTCTTGGGGCTACGGGCCGCCAATTCCAGCTGCAGTTGCTGACATTTCCAGGAAATTCTTCTCGGAACAGAAACAGCCAGACTGTGCCTGAGACCGACTCCTACGATACAAAGAAGATGCGCATGGAGGAACGGGCTAAGCATTATCTCAACTATAAAGCTGCCAAGATTGCTACGTTTCAACAGCTCAACGCCAGCTATAGGAGCAAGAAGATAGGTGCACCGGCGCTATTGTCCGCGTACAAGGAACTCTTTTCCTCCAACACCGACGAGGAAATCAGCATTCTTCTAGGCGAGTTCACGGAGCTCTTTTCACTGGCTTCTGAGCAGTACAAGGCGTTGTCTACCGTTTCGGACGACTTCCGTGCCTCAGTGGATAAGAAAGTGCTCTTCCCGGCACTTGGTGGCGGCACTTCGAAACCCATTAGCGTCCATTCCTGGGGAGGAGCGCTGTCCAGGTCGCCTTTGGAGCTGTTTCCAGCACTTGCAAAGCCCAAAAAGGCACCCGTGACTGCCGTTTCGCAGCCCATTAGGTACACGACAATCACAAAGAAGCAGGTCAAGCCGCAAAGCACCACACAGCAGGCTTCTTTGGATTACCGGCCAACCTACCTTAACAAGGCGTCATCATCCTCATCACTTCCAGCATTGGGACTGGCCACTTATGCCAATGGAAGCAGCAGCAGTTCGCGAGTGAGCTCTCCCGGATCTCTGACCGTCAATTTACAGCGGTTTCCTGCTCTAGAGAAGAAACCTGCGAAGAAGGTGTTTCCCAGAGTTAATCCTGTTGATTTGACTCCGGGCCAATGGGGTGTTCCTAGAAACGACAGAAGTCCGGCAGAGGTGCAGTCAGAACCGGAACCGGTGGTGATTCTCAAGAAGAAGGGCAAAAAGAAGCAAATCTTGTTCTCCAACGACCTATAGAGCTGTATAAATAGAAGAGGTGAGATTTAAGAAGTTGTGTTGTCGGAAGTAAATAAATATGCGTGGTCTTCAGTTGTTTTGCCTTCAAATGGTGCATTTATTTAGTGTTTGCGGTGTACTTCTCCTACCTCTCTTTTGCAATCTAAGCTTCTGAGACGAACTTTCGCTGAAGTTGGCGTTTTCAAATGGTACAGGCTCTCATCTTTCAATACTAAATACAGGAGACTTTTTCAAATCTCACTTTTTGCAATTGCCTCTGCTTTCTACCTATACCCACAAAATGTTCAGAAGAGCTTTTATACAGACAGCCCGGCGTTCTGCAGCTCTTCCTCTCCGAAAAGTCTCGGGTCGCGTTGTCTGCTTCAAAACACAGCCGTTTTTGCGCTCTCCAGCAAGGTTTCAATCCAGCAGCTCCGCCACCCTTAAGGTTGATGACCCCCAGCTTATGATAGCCTTCACGTGCAAGAAATGTGACACAAGGTCTTCTCATACCTTCTCCAAACAGTCCTACACGCACGGTACCGTCTTGATTCAGTGTCCGGGGTGTAAAGGACGCCATCTTATAGCAGACAACTTGAAGTTCTTCAGAGACAATAACGTCAACTTGGAGGATCTTTTGGCAGCACAGGGCGAATCTGTGGCAAAAGATCCTTCCGACTTGGCATTCAATGACATTCCTGAGAGTTTGCGCAAGACCATTGGCCACCATGCCAAAGATGCTCCTGAGGAGTACCAGGTGAAGGAGAATGGCGAAATCCAGGGTTTACCAGGGTCGGAGAAGAAATGAGGCCCTCATTGATTTACGTATTTTCTTCGTGTATATACTTCTACGTTAAGCCTACTATGGTGGTACGACCCTGGGTATCTGTATGATACTCCAGTATGGTACCCTATATCTTATGGTCCCTTGTATATAATGGCTACAAATTTTTCGCTGCTCGATCTGGAGCGCAACTCCAGTGACTCCATCTTTACAAATAGCATGTCTTCCAGACTAGCACGAGGCCTTTTGCGGGTCTCCAGACCTACGTTTCTCCGCTTCAACTCCTCTAAGTCTGATCTTGCCGCCAAGTACCAGGCAAAATTGCAGCAGAAAGCCCAGGAGCTCGGATTGAAGGATGTGGAACAGCTCAAGACATCATTAAAAGACGAGCTCGACAAGAAAAAGAAGGAGTTCAGCAGCGTTGACCCATTGGCGGAACTAGAGGAATACGAAAGAAGACAAGCGGCCGACGCCCAGCGTGATAGAGACAACAACGTTATTAATGTTCGTTCTCCCATTGAAAAAGGCACCCCTAAAGAGCCGTTCAAAACGCTCAATCTGTTCATTGACTTGGAGAAGGCCCGCGTATTGCCGAAGAAGGAGCTTGAGCTTATATGGAGGGCCCGGTTCCTGAGCGCTGACCGTGCCATGAATGCCAGCTTGAGTGCGGTTCAGTTCTCATCAATGTATGTCAATGCCTTCAAGAACCCAAGCTTCATTTTGCCTTTGCCCAAAGGCGGAGAGGGCTACGAGATGCATTTCGTACAGTGGAGCTTTGTGGGGCCCCAGACAACCTACTGCATGTTTACCACGGTGGCGGAGTACAAGCTTCACAAGGAATATGCCAAACCCCACACCACGTTGATGTTCCACCAGGACTTAGCCCAGGAGGCTGGCGTCGTGTTGATGAACGGCCAGGTGGAGGAGGAGGCGTCGCTCACCATGGACGAGGCACAATTATTGGTCATGAACACCCAGAGATTCTACGGAGGATTGGCTAACCAGAACGAAAAGAAGTTGCAGTTGCTCCGCGACTTCACTGCTGGAAGTGAGAACTTCACTACGGACGAGCTCATAAACGAAGCCACGTCTTTTGAGTAGCGGATGTATATATACGGGACGGTGGACTAGAAAGTACATAGTTATGCTAGGGGAGTCCTCTTTTGGGCATCGCGCTTTATCCGTATCTCCACCGACCTACGCTAATCAAGAAAGTCAAAGACGTCACCAGACGGTTTTTTGGCCCTGTGAACGGCGCTTTGTCGTGGTTGAATCTTCGATGCTGTTTTCTTGGGAGTTTTCCTGGATTCTTTGGCCTGGTTTGTCTTCGATCTCACATTCGACCGAGTAGGCTGTACCTCCATCACTTCATCATCGCTTGATGCTAAAAGGGCCATGTCTTCACCATCAGACAGAGCCCTATAATCTTCCTCGTCGCCACTTTGGTGCTCCTCCTGATATGACACATTTTTCTTGGCTCGAGGGGCCCTTTTTGGTCTTGGTTTTGCTTTGGGTGCCTCCTGAATCTCAATGTCCAGATCATCCGAGACAATAGCTTTACTGACTGCCGGCTTGACTGCTTTTTTCGGTGCAGGAGACGTGCTCTTAGGCTTCCAATCGGCGTCGAGCTTCTGCCCCCTCCACAACTCAGAAAGCACATTTTTGAAGGCGCTTTTCATGTCTTTTTCATCTTTCGTATGGAATTCTTCTTCGTCAAGTTCCACCGAGAGCAACAATTTCGTCGAGTTTGCAATTGTGCGCTCGATAAAATCAGTGAGAATCTGTTTGTCGTCCTGCTGGATAACCCGCAGTACCAGCTCATTGATACCATCTTCAGGAATCAAGTGCATCTGTGATTCCTGAAGAAATTCAGTCATAAGTTGTTGTATGTCAACCACTTCCACCTTGTCATGTTCTGGTTCGCGGTTTCCCTCGTACGGGGTGTCAGGAATGACTGCAGTAGCTCTGCTGGTGGCCCCTCTCCTTTTATGGTATGAAAGAACATCGTTGACGTTTGCGAGGCGGCCAACGAACCGGTTGGAAAACCTCCTTGGGTTCTCCACCTCATAGTCACCGGAATGCTCCACACGTAGACGAACTAGCGGTAAAGGGATCTTTTTGTCTTCTTCCTCGGTGTCATCGCTTCGAGAGTCGAAAAGGTCGGGATTTGCTGCTTTATATTGCACCTTTGCCTCATGAATCAACTTCTCAACCTCTTCGGTGAGGAACGCCGAAATGTCGTCCTTGGATGCTGGACCTGGAAGAAATCCACACTGTTGCAATGAAACTTCTTTCATCACGAAGGGGCGCACAGTAGTCAACTTTATGGGTTCAATTGAGTAGTCCTTTCCCTTGATGTTCATGATGAAAACATGCTTTTGAGCCGCTTCTCCTTCACTAAGTGATGTTGCCACGGAAGAGCCCGGCTGGAGGGTATCAAAACCCGTGTCGGGGTTATATGCTGGAAATGGAAGACATTCGTGTTCATGGCCCCAGAGCACGAATTGCAAGAAATTGGGGAGGAAGTTTTCGGGGAGGAATGCCGTCATGGAGTGCTGGACATGGTTCTGATGAACACAGAGCATATTAAACCATTCGTCGGTGTAAACATTAGGTCTTAGAAATCGGACATTGCTGTCTCGAAACACTCTCATGAGGCGTTCATCCTTGACGTTGTTCATGCCGTAGAGAGCCAACTTCGACGACCCCTTCTGGAACAAGATGGGAGACACGGTGATCTTCTCATTATCGGGGATCTTTCCAAAGTGGTTGACCAAGCCTGCCACTGCCAAAACGTCCATTGGCAGTAGGAGGCCCTCTCCAGTAGCATCATCATGATTTCCGCTGATAGCGAAAACAGGCACCAGGACGTTGATGTTGGGGTCCTCGTAGTTGACGGAATTAAAGCCCCCGTCTAACAACAGCGCTGGATCACTGAGAAGCTCAAGCTCACAGGGTCTATCTCCAAGACAGTTGAGGCGAAGCGCCTTCATAACGTGATAAAGCAGCTTCTTGGACGGCTTGTTCACGTGGAACATGTCGCCTCCCTGAACGATCATATCGACGTCGTGGGTTTTTGCTAGACGGGTTATCTCGTGAAACGTTTTCCAGGAGTCGTCACCTCGGATAGCATCGTTCTCGTTATAGCCCACATGGTTATCTGTGGTGAGAAGAATCCTTATCGTGTCCGGGCCCGGGGCAATATGGTTGACTGGGGGCATTCTATATGTAATTCATGAAGGATTTGGGAAGGCCTTTAGCCAGAAGTACCAGGAGGTAAGTTAAGGTATAGTGGGACCGTAGTTTTCCAGAAGCAGAAGTGGAACGCACAGATTCCGTGAAATGAATGCTGCTATCAATGCAATTGACAGAGACGATCAGAAGTGCCTGTCCAGTAGTTATATGCTCAGACGCTATACTTTCAGTGCTTCTGTCTAAGTACCTTATTCTGAGACGAGTAGATCGCATAGATCTGCGCGAGTATTGAATATATATACCTATATTAATACTCATATACATATACACCATTTGCTGGCCACACGCCATCTCTCTTCCACAGCACTTCTCCATAATTCACGTGCTATGGAGGACACGGAGGCCCGGCAGCGCGACGAGCTCGAGTCGGTGGAGTCCATATATGGAGATATCTTTAAGAACATCACGCCCTCCGGGCTTGTGTGGAACAAGAAACCATGTCCTCACTTCCAGCTCTCTTTGGAGTCTACTCCCGTCAAAGACAAACCTACACTTTCATTGACTCTTGACATTGAGTTCACAGCAACCTATCCGACTACGGAGCCCATAGTAAGGCTCCTAGACCCCAAGAACCTACTCAAGTCTCACCAGCAGCTAATCGAGGATAATATCAAGCTGCTTCTCCATGACTACGCCGGCGAAGAGGTCTCGTTCACCATCATCTCCGAAATACGGATCTTGCTTGACGACCTTCAGCAGTCCACCGAAAAGGTGCTTTCTCTCGAAGAGGAAAGAGCCGCCCGCATGAAGAATGAACAAGTGCTACTCGAGGAAAAGGAGGCCCAGCGCCAACGCGAGCAGCAGGAGAAGGAGAAGCTCCACAAAAAGGAGATCGACGAACACCTCCTTCGCATAAAGAACGACATGCATGAACTGCTGCCCCTACCTGAAGAGCCCCAGCCGGCAGAAAGCCTTTTGCCGCCCGATTTGACCGACTACTTTGTGTTCGACAACCCCATTGCAGCCACCATACCGAATAATAAGGTCGCTTTCCGCTTCCGTGCCGTCCTGGGGTTTATTGCGTACCATAAAAAGGATTTATTGTCCTCAGTCAGCAAGCAGTCCATAGTCAAACCCTATGTGACGGCCAATCTCAAGCGCAAGTTGGCAAAACGAGGCATTGAGCCCGCTTACTTGCTAACAACTATCGCATTTACCAGCTCACATTGGCTGGGCTTTAAAGGAAAGAACGCTATTCGTGATTTGGAGACCGAACTCGAGCAAATCATTTCCGTCTCCCACGATAACATTGTCAAATTGTACGGCTTTCAAATCGACAAGGAGCAAAATGGATGGACCGTTCGTCTTCTCACAGAGTTCTCGTCTGCGGCCGACTCGCTTCAGGATATCTTATCCACGGCTGAGTCCATCAACTGGGGCCTTGCTCGTTCCTGGCTTATTCAGCTACTTCCAGGACTCGAGTACCTACACAACACAGGCTTGGTTCACAAGCTCATTTGCCCCATCACCGTTTTTGTGTTTGAAGAGGACATGGATTACTACTACAACCAGTCCGATGCAGCTTCAAATAACACTGAGACCTCCACTAAAGTCATTAAGCTATGCCATCCATCATACGGATACAGAATACTAGATATGCTCCACTGCAACCCTACTGACCACACTTCCAGAGAAAAGGGCAGTTACTTCAAAAAGAGCTTTATTCCTTCCAACTGGCTAGCTCCAGAACTAACTACCGGTGCTCATGAACCTAAGACCGATATTTGGGAATTGGGGGTTCTCTTCACCAGAGTTATGATTGGCTACCACTCAATTTCGTCTACATATAAAACCCCTGGTGACTTCATTCAAAACTTTGATCCCGAAAACTATAACGGGGCCGAAGAATATGCCGACCGCATTTATGATCTCCTCTCAAGAATGCTTCAGAACAAGCCTTCCAAAAGACCGACGCTCTTAGAATTAAATGCCTTGAAGTTCTTCCGCGATGGCATGGACGTTGGTATGAACGCTCTTATATCCAAGGCGGACTCCAATCAAGATAACTTCCGCCTCAACGCGGGTGGCTCGTCAGCTCCGGCTCTTAAAGATCCAATAGGCTCCTCGAGATACCAGGCATCTGCTCTTGAAGCTAGCAGACGAATGGGCTCCCCGAATCTAGCGTCCCGGAGACGTTTCTCAAATCAAAATCAACTGCCGTATTTAAACGAACATTCTTCAGCTCTGGCAGCATCATCTTACGAATCCAGGTATGTGAGAGAATTTGAAGAGATCGGCAAATTAGGTAAAGGAGGCTTCGGAGAAGTCGTCAAGGCCAGAAATAGAATGGAGGGAACGTTCTATGCTATCAAGAAAATAAAGCACAAGGCAAACAAACTCGAAACTTTGTTGAGTGAGGTCCTTTCTTTGGCAAGACTCAACCATCAATATATCGTACGGTACTACGGTACTTGGGTTGAGGAAATTCGACTAGGAGCTCCCAATACAAGTGCCGTAGAATCCGATAGCGATGATGAAACTGAGGAGGATTTTGCTAGTCCTGTCAATGCAAGGTCGTCATCTTTGCTAGTGAGCCACGACAATTCCTTCCAAATTGATTTCATTACCGACTCATTGGACCCTCGACTCGACTATAACACTGATGACGATTTTGAAGATATGATAGAATTTGCCAGGTCAACTGATGATTCTCATGAAAATGAAGAACTCTCAGAAAGTACATTTGAAGATTCGGATTCTTCCAGACATGAGGTTCTCAAACGGGAGGAGCTCAGCAAGTTGAAGAAAGTCAATGAATCAAGATCTATCTTATACATTCAAATGGAGTTTTGTGAGAACAATACGTTGTTGAATTTGATAGACCAGGGTCTTCCCGGCAATTCCAACGAATATTGGAGGCTTTTCAAGCAGATTTTGGAGGCTGTGAGCTATATCCATTTGTCTGGGTTTATTCATCGTGACCTCAAGCCGATGAACATTTTCATAGACAAATCCAACAACGTGAAAGTTGGTGATTTTGGCTTGGCCAAGAACTCTCAGTTTTCTGCCGTGGTTCTGAGCAATAACCAAGTGGCACCGGCTAAGAATAAAGACTACTCAACCCTTGTTGGAACAGTCTTTTACACCGCAAAAGAAGTTGCTACCGGAGAATATGATGAGAAAGTCGATATGTACTCTCTAGGGATCCTTTTCTTTGAGATGTGCTATCCTTTGGCCACTGGTATGGAAAGAGTCATGATTTTGAACGGGTTGAGGTTGGCATCGGTAGACTTCCCTCCCAAATTTGCTGATGTGAAATATCGAACTGAAAAAAAGATCGTCAAACTCTTGCTTGATCATAACCCTAAAAAGCGTCCAAGTGCTGATGAGCTTTTGCGGAGTGGTTGGATCCCAGCCGAGCACCAAGATGAGATCATTAAAGAGGCTTTGAAGTCTTTGGCTGATCCAGCCTCTCCGTGGCAACAGCAAGTGCGTGACACGTTATTCAATCAGCCTTATTCATTGGCGCAAGATTTGATGTTTGACAGTCATGTTAAACCCGGTCCCAATAACCCAGCCGATCTTACCGCCAAAGACTTTTTTGTTTTTAACCTGATCATTGCCGAGCTGTTTCGTATATTCAGACTCCATGGTGGTGTGGAAGACGTTGTGTCGAACATCTTATTCCCGAAAGCTTCCACCCAATCTAGGGAACAGGTCTATGAGGTTTTGGACAAGAGCGGCGCCGTATTGACGTTGCCGTATGACATGGTGTTGCCCATGGCCAGGTTTTTAAGCCGAACACAGCTTTCCATCACCAAATTGTTCCGGCACCAATTCGTATACAGGCCTAACCTCCGTGGCTCTGGTATGCCTGATAAGTACAGTTCCATAAGCTTTGATATATCAAGCAACACTGCGGGCTGTCCCTCTTTGCACGATGCAGAATGTGTCAAAGTTGCTGATGAAATTGTTCAAAGTTTTCCGTGCTTCAAAGTCAAAAACTCACAGCTTGTTCTCATGATCAATCATTCTGATATCCTTCACAGCGTTGTTGAATTTGCGTTCGGCGGGGCGGTGATCCTTGATGATAAGAAGAGGCATGAAATCCTAGGCGTCTTATCACAGCTCGGAGTGGAGCGCACGGCGGAAGAAATAAAAAGCATTCTTAAGGAAGAGTTCAAGATTCAGCACACAGTCATTAAAGACCTCATTGACGTATTTAATTTCACCATTGATACATCTAGGGCCCATCAGAAGCTTCGGAAAATAATGATAGATTCACCATTACTTCCCAGGGTTGAGAAAACCATTGATTATATCAACAAAGTGTTGGACATACTCAGCAAACTTGGTGTTAAGACAACAATTGCCTTCAACCCTTTGAGCAACTACAATAGTAAGTATTACTTTGGCGGTATCATGTTTCAGGCGGTTTATCGTATGGACAAGAGCCGCAAACCAACAAGGGTTATTACTGGCGGAAGATATGATAAGTTGATTGAAAGTGCCAATATCAGAGGCATCAAGAAAGCGTACACTCCTCATGGTGTCGGGTTTCTGCTCGCCTCTGCATTGATTTTTTTGATGATGCAGAATTTACATCGAACAGGAAAAACGGCCCCTATCCCTGAACTTTCGAAGGTGAGATGGAAGAACATTAGATGCGATGTTCTCGTAACCGGAATGAGCGATGAAAGCCTAAAAGACTCCGGGTTTGAAATCATCAGAAACTTGTGGTCGAACAACATAAGTTCCGATCTTTTCTTCTCATCTTCGAATGACGACATTCTGGAAAAGGCTATCAGTGATTCCGCAAATTGGGTTATAGCCATCAAGCAACCGATCAGTCGACTTAAACGAAAGGGGAAAAAACAGCCCAATCAATTCAAGCCATTGAGAGTTCGGAACCTCGCGACTGGAAAAGACACAGATGTTGAGTATGAGGAATTAGTGGATTTCATCAGTGGTGAAATCGAAGAGCGGAACTTGGAGGATGATGAGGTTGGAACAAGTACCCATCAGGTGACTAATCAATCGAGCTTTGGAGCAGGCAGTGGCATCTCCAACGAAAAGGGAGATACTTATACAGAGCACATGTCTTCCCTCAATGGGCCAATATTTAATGTTGACATTGACCAAAAAGTCAACATTGTTCCCAACGATGCCCCTAGGGGACGCAAGAATAACAAGCGTGAGAAATGGGAAGTGGAAAACGACTCAAAGGTTTCAAGCGCAAACTTAATACGGTCTTTGGCAACTGCCCCTATCATAAGCGTTGACGTTCGCGACGAAGTGTTAGATATGATCCTGATTACTGCCCTTAATCCTTCAGATGAATGGATCCGAAAGGTTGTGTTCTCCACAAACAACTTGCCCAAAAGCTTTGCAACAAATATCTATAACACCTTGATCAAGGAGGCGGCAAAGGGAACCAAATGGGCCGTTTTACATGCTCCAAAAACGGACAAGACCGCCATTATCGACTTACAGAGATGAGCTTCAAAAATGACATGATATTGCGTCCGCAAACCTACTTCTGGCCTGAATATTCAATGAGTGGAACTGCCCTCATGTAATAAATAAATCCTTCGCATTATCTCAAACAACACATGTACAAACATGTGTAAACTCTATAGTGGTCTAATATTGAAATCACGTTTTAAGGGCTCCTTCTTATTGCTGGTAGGACAGGTTGTTCTTCAAGAATTTGGATTTCCAGTACCAGTACTCTTGTAACCGCAACTTTCCGTAGTCAGAGTAGTTGAAATCAATGTTGGATATTTCACTCTGAATTATGGCCCATATACCCCAGTAGAACCCCGGGAGGCCATAGTAGCATGCTATTTCGCGAATCAAGTCATTGATCTCGTCTTCAGACGCATTGACGTCATTCAAGTAGCCCTTGCACCACTTGACCATGGTTGGGTTCTTAGGCGACGGCACTGGAATAGCGTTCTTGTCACAGGACAACCCCTGCCACTCGGCCAAGTGGTTGGCAATGTCGAAAGCCCTGGGCGCCGGGAGCATGTATTCGTAGTCGATGAATTGTATGGGGTTTTCCAGCAAGGGGGGGAGGACCAAGTTGGCATCGCCAGAGGTCAAGTGGTCTCTAGCAAAGTCGTCTGACGAGGGTATAATAATGTTTCCCGATAAGAGGTCACAATGGCTCGATACCACGGGCGACTTGGTGACATTGCTCAAGGTGGACTTCAACCAGGCGAATTCTGCCTTGATGATATCGCGGAGATTCTCCTCGGTAACGTGGGCGGAGGTGTTTTCCTGGAAGGCGTCCACCAACGCGGGAGTTGGGGGCACAATCTCAATCCAGTCTTCGATGACATCCCACACGTTTGAGATGGGCTTCCGTTTCTTTTTGTCTTTCTTGGGCTTCTTATAAGTCGGTGACAGTTGTAGCTGCTGCTGCTTCTTCAAGTTAGCGCTAAACATGCGCAACTTCTCCACGCCGTCCTCGATGTACTCACTATGGATGCTGTTGTGCCAGTTGCCGAGCTGCTGTGCGATGAGCGGGTACAAGCCCTCGGTACGGAGCTCGGGCGCGTCCAACGAGCGGCCCGGGAGGAAGCCGTACACGAGGCCGTTGGCAAAGCGGGCGTGGATTGCTGGTGCTAGCAGGAGCGAGTTTAGCACCAAGTGCGAGATGAACTCACGGTGCCTATCGATGATGAGGTTGGTCCCGTGGCCGTAAACCCTCATGAGAACGGTCTCATCGAGGTCGGTGTAGGTGCAGGAGAGAAGCATGTTGGTGATGCCTCCGGTGAGCTGTTTGACAGCGATACGGGACGAGTCGACCCACTTGGGAAAGACCCGGAGAAGAAGGTCTTTGATCTCCGAGTAGGATCCGTCCTTCAAGTTCTCAGGGAGGCTGATGGTGTATTTCGGGAGGTACACCGCGTGAGTGGAGTAGTTGTTCAAGATAGCCAGAAGTTTTGTTTCCTCGGTGGACGGTGGCGGGGTCAAGCGGCCGTTGGCCTCCTCGGGTGGCTGAAGGCGGCTGTTAGTGTCGGACTCGAGGTCCAGCAACGACGGGTTGTTAAAGGTGTAGAGCAAGTTCCTATTGCGGATGCGCATGTGGATGCTCTTGGGTCCGGGGGACCCGCCCTCACTGCCGTTTCCGGGATCCTCGGGCGTCTGGAGAAGCGAGTCGCCGGCCACCGTGTTCCCGGGCACGCAGTGGACGTTGCCGCCCAGGACGAAGCAGTACACTGGCGAGTACAGCGACATGTGGAGGGAGATTTAGCGGATATTGGGGACGTGAGGCTGCGTTTTTGCTGGGATGAAAGGCAATGGCGCAAGGCGGCAGATGTCTGAGGGCCTTATAGATTAGCCGCTACGGACGCGATGGAGGGGATTAGCGGGGCACAAACGGCTGACTGTGGTGGACAAGTGCGCAGTTTTCGAGCGAAAACCGGGTGAATGTCTTGTGCTATTTGCTAGCGTTTGAAAACACCAGAATGGATAACCCCCACGAACAGGTGCAGAACGCGTTGTTGTCGCGTATCATCAACAATATGGTATGTATGAGGAGCTTGTGGCACGGTATCTGGCTGGCTGGCTTTTTGGCAGCTATTGCTGGTGTGTTTACGTGTTGTGAGGGGTGTTTACATGTCTCGTGAGACGCTATTTAACACCACACGTTGTACTGTTACTAACAAAAAGGAGCAGTTGAACGAGAGCATTGTCAACGTCAATAAGTCGTTGCAGGAGATCAATGCAGGCAATCTCGATACCGAGATGTTCTCGAAGATGTGGGCCAACTACTCCAAGAACGCGGAGTTCAATTTGGAGGCCACGGGCCAGAAACGCGACCCGATATAGGCGTGGGCGGCAGAACGAACGTCTAGGTATGTGGCATGCTCGAGTGTTCAGAGGACTGGGAAGGGCTGGGTGATGAGTGACGAGTGATGAGATGTCGAGGAGGTACATACCGATGGTGCGGTGTACAAACGACGGCAGTCTAGCAGCCTTCTCGCGTGCTTTTGAATGCTGTTGTTGGGAAGGCTCCTGATATCTCCAGATTCTCTGTTGGGGTCGCTCTATGACTCTTTTCTTCATTTCCCTGTCTTTTCCTTGTTGTTCTCGACTTGTCTCCTTCTCTCCTTTTCTCCTTCTCGACTTGTCTACTTCTCGCCTTCTCTCGTCTTTCAAGAATCCTTGCTGACCCCCTCGACTCGCTTCAGTTTCGCCATAGTCGTCTCACATGACCCATCACGACGCCTCCGCCCTTGAGGCTCAAGAATACCCTTCGAATTTCACGAAACCCTGTCCCTAACCTTTCCTACACCATTTCTAACATCATGTATAGTACAAATAGCGGTTATAAACGCATATACATAGCAAAGTGGCTTCTCATCTCTCCCCACGAAAGCCCCAGTCATCTAGGGCCATCTCCAGTAGCCCTGTAATATGCAAATGCCAGTTCAACACCTTACCGCCCCAACGGAACCAAGTGTCACAGTCGAGCACCGAGGAGGAAATTATCCTCGCCCCTAGTTCTGGGTGGGCAACATGCCGAATCTCTTCTTCAAAGTCACTCTCTGTCTAGAGTACTTGTCATCGGGAGAAAATCTGGCGGGGTGCGCAGACTTGGTGATCTCACCCTCTTCGGTCAACTTCTTCAACGTGTAGACTCTCTTGCCGTCCGGGCCCAAAGTGTACATCAAATGCATGGTGAATAGTGGTCCTAATGATAAGCTCTAAATGAAGGGCATTTTTTTACAATTTTTCATTCCTCGAGATGGACCTGCAGATAGTGCTCGACCTGCACACGACCGCGGGTGGCTATTCGATAGCGCTGACGAGCCCCAGGTAGTCATTGAAACTGCCATATTTAGTATACTGAAGTTTATCGAAGTGGTCTTCTGGGCGTAAATCTTTCTGGATCTGAACTTTATCTAGTGTTCTTTCGGTTACTTTTGCACCCCAAATCGTCAAATCACTGCAATGGCTCCTCCTAAAAAAGATGCATTTGCAGACTTGTTTGTGACAGCTGCTGGCGCCTCAACATCGTCCTCGTCCTCGCTAAATAACAAGAACTTGTCACTAGCTGATAGACAGAAGGTCCAGGGAACTCCTCCCAATAACAACAGTTGGTCTAATCTCGATGTCTTGTCTCCCGCCGTTTCAAGTAAACCAGGCTCAATTGGATCCTTGAGCAGATCGGCGACTCCTAATGCTGGCAGTTTACCCAGGCAAACACCTCTAGATGACCCTTTCGACATTTTCACTCAGCCGGCCCAAAAACAGGCCCCAATTCCCGTTCAAGTGCCGGCTCCTCAGCATCCGAAACCTCAATCAGCTGGCCAGCAAAATGGGGCCTCATTACTAGATGACGATGAATTCGTTGACGCCTTTACGCCTCCTCCCCAGCCAGAAGTACAACCGAAACAGTCGGCTTCTGCGGCTAGTTTGGACAAAAAAGATACTGTTTTGGCTGAATTGATGGATATTGGCTTCTCTATTGAGGACTCCAATAGGGCGATTTCCCTGGTGGGTCCCGATTTGCAGGCATGTGTGAATTTTATAATGGGCGGAGGAGAACTCAAGCAATCCAATAAGCCAGCACAACGCCACCAGAACCCGTTGGATTATCCCCGTCAACAGGATATTGGAGCCACTATCAACGATCTTTCCAGCGATTTCCTCAGCAAGGCCTCAACTTTCTTCAACAAGTCCAAAAAAACCGTTATGAAAAACATTGAGCAGTTCCAACAGGCCCAGGGCGGCGGCCGATCCGATTCGAGCGGAATGCCAGCGTGGATGCGCGAACAACAGGCTTATAAGAAAGATGCTACGGAAAGAAAACCAAACGGAGGAAAATTCGAAGACTACGGTTCAGACGAAGAGAACATCAACCATGACGAGATCCAGCGGTTTATGGAGCTACAAAGGCAGAAGGATAAGGAGAAACAAAAGCAGCGTTTGGATAGTTTCAAGGAGATGGCCAGAAACAAGATCAGTGGCGGTGCCAACGGTAGTGCCAGTGGTAGTGCCAGTGGTCCATCTCTGGGCAGATCTTCCCCTGTCAAGGCCAGCTTCCCTGCTCGATCAACTCGGGAATCACCTGTGCAACCACCTCGAACGCCGGCTCAGACTCAGCCCGTTCATAGAAAAGTGTCCCCTCCCCCACCCGAGGTAGATCTCTTGGGATTGGGCTCCCAGCCGCTATCAAGAGCTGAGAAATTCAAATCTGCGAATAAGGACGATGAAGTGTACGTTTCATCATCACGTCGGAGACCTGCTAGCAAGCCCTCGAAACCCAGAAAAACCACATCTGAGGAGTTGAACCAGTTCCTGCGGTCGGACTATGAAACATCCAAGGAGGCCGCCGCTTCATTTTTTGCCAACGGTGATTACGAGGGCGCCTTCACATCATACACGAAATGCTTAGGAAGTATTCCACCATCGCACGAGTTGCGAATTATCATCAACTCCAACTTGGCAATCACTGCGATCAAGTTAGGCAACTACAAGCAGGCGAAGTCGTACTGTGACGATGGTATTGATTTGGTTGCCGATGACCTCACCGACACTACTTGGACAATCGGCGGAAAGCCTATCAAGGTGTGGTACGTGAAGCTCCTTTCTCGCAAGGCTGAAAGCTTAGAGATGTTAGAGCTATTCCCAGAGGCCCTAGAGTGCTACTTGGAATTGATAAGCAAACACGGAGCCAACGACAAAAAGATCATGGATGGCAAACGCAGGGTAAACAACATTGTGAACCCGCCACCAAAACAGGCACCAAGGGCAAAGCCAGTGACAGCCCTGGTCCTCAGCAGCTCCTCCAACGAGGCGGTCAATCGGATCCGCCAGCATAGCAAAAACGAAAAACTGCAGGAAGACATGAAGTTCAAGCTCCACGACAAAATACAGGGCCAATTGGCGGGGTGGAGCAGCGGAAAGGAGGACAACTTGCGGGCGTTGTTGATGTCGTTGACAAGCATTCTCCCGGCATCTGTGACTGGAAACGTCAAAGTGTTGACCATTAACGACTTGATGTTAACCAAGAAGGTGAAGATCAATTACTTAAAGGCGATTAGCACAATTCATCCCGACAAGTTGGGCAATCTCTCGGTGGAGGACCAGATGGTGTGCCAGGGTGTGTTCATCGTGTTGAACAAGTCGTGGGACGCATTCAAAGAGCAGAACGGGCTAAACTAGAAGACGGGCCCAACTAGGTGACGACTTAGCTGGGTGACGGGCTTATCTAGCAGTGGCTCAACTAGCATGTGTAGCGGCAGGCGGTAATAGATGTCGCAGCAAAAGGTTTATCATGTAGAGGGAAATTTGTTATAGCAAATGTAACATCTTAACTAATTGCATGTACATGGATAGACTCCTCGCGTAGCTCTAAAGTCTCTTTTTGTAAGCGGCTCAACCAACTTAAACAACCAACTAATACCATCTCCATACAGGCCGGTCTAAAGGCACATGCAGGCGCACCATAATCTATTGTTCCCCACACTAAAGCGCATTGTTGATACATCTCAAGCTCAACTAGAACACCGGCCCCTAGTCAAAGAGACGTTTTCGTCTTCGGCTGCAAAGACCAGGCAGGTTGACAGGTTTCTGTGCCGGACGGAAGTGTTCCCCTCCACATGCAGTTGCCAAATATACACTGGGTGAAAGACCTGCATGGAACTCGGGCTGTGCAGCGATCTGCAGGTCCGTGCAGGACCCCCTTTCTTTGGCAGCAGCCTTTACCACCAGCCAGTCCACCGCATAGCAACCGTAACAAAACCACAGGCGGCTGTGCGGGCCTGGGACAGTAACCAGGACCGAGAACAGTCCCAATTCGGGGATTTTTGGTCGTATAATTCGCCCCTTGCGTGGAGACGGGATTTTGTGTCGCCGGTTCTAAGCTCACTAAGGTTTCTTTTTCGGGTGTTCGGCAGGTCTTTTTCTGGCTTATTACCACCCACTTTCGTTGTTTTCGTTGTTGACATAGATATCTTCTAGCCAGTTCAGCGCCCCCCCGAGTGTTTACCGTTCGTTATCACCAGCCTTTAGAGCCCCAGTTCTTTGTTCGTCTTGAGCCCGCACCCATCCCTTTCGCACAGCTTACACAATCACCAGGTATATAATGGCCATCTTCAGATCAAAATCAGGCCGGGTTTTGGAAGGCAAGAACCACCCGCAAGACGTCAAGATAAGCGCCAAGGACGCCGAGAATTACAAAATGCACTCTAATAACATGCACGATCCCATTCTCACCGCTGTCAACGAGGCCCAGCCATTCGAGCAGGCTGCGGACCGGTCTTATATTAGAAGACCGTCGTACTTGTCACAGGAGTCCAACGACCTCAAGGACATTTTTGGAAACCCCATCAAGCAGTCCGACATGTCCAACCCCACCCGTTCGCGCAACGAGCGTCCGTTGGACACCATCCGTGCATTCGAGTACTCCATCACCGGCGACCCGTCGTACCGCGACCAGTTGGAGACTCTGCGGCTAGGCTGGGGGTTCCACGAGGACTTTTCGTACTATAACTTGGGCGGCCAGCGGCCCCAGGCCACCGGCGAAGCCGGGTACGAACGGCCTGTAATCAGCTTCAACGATGCTCAGGAACAGCCTATTTACCAGGCCGGGAACTATAGCGCCACGTCGTTGAAGCCGGAGGGCAAGAAGAAGAAGAAGGGTTTGTTTGGCCGCAAGAAGTGAGGAGATATGAATGCTCCCATTCCATGAGTTCTGACCTGTTCCATAGCTTGATTTGATCGATGTAACGAAACGTGTTGTAGTCGAGGAGACGGTGTAGTCGAGGAGACGGATGGCAATGTTGCCTGCTGTACGGTTTGTGGGTGTCGGTCGTGTCGTATTTTGGGTGCCAAATAACTGTCGGGAAGTCATCAGTTTGCATCGAAATTGCAACCCAATCTGCACCGTAGACAAGACATCGGGCCTCAGAGACTGGACACCAAGACACAGTAGGCCACATTGTGAAGCCACACTGAGCCGTGATATCGATTTGACATGGCCGGCATCTGTGCTAGCAACGTGCGTCTGGAAAGCCAGCCCAGTAGCGCAGAAATCCCCATAGCCCCAAACCCCTCCAACATCGTAGCCAGAACGCTATAAACCCAACCTTTTGCACCTATTTCCAGCCTTTAGCACATACTCCGTAACACCCATCCGTAGCAGCATTTCGTGGATAGTTCATCCGCAGCACGCTCCGCCGGTCTACATCTATATACCGCCTCTTCCTCTTTTCTCGTCTACGGCTCGTGTAGCACGACGCGACACCGTTTTCCGGACACTCCGCCGGTTTCATGTACCCAGGGCAAATTGCTCCTGAAACGTTGCACATAGCCGATGCACTATTGTTGCAGCGCATTGTGAAACATTAGCCGTTGTAGACACAAATCGCAGGCTCTAATGCTAGACCAATGAGGCTTGGTGTGTCGCATTTTGAGCTTCTCGCGCATTCACTTCTGACACACGCTTGACACACGCTTGACACACACACCACACGTCTATTTACATCTCACCCGCCCGGTCCGTCACAAACCACCTGCCAGCGGCTGCTCTCTTCCCATGGACCAGCGCAGACAAATCTCCTTCAACGTCTCGGACCACTACCAGATCCTCGAGGTGGTGGGCGAGGGCGCGTACGGCATAGTGTGCCTGGCGGTGCACAAGCCCACGCAGCAAAAGGTGGCTATCAAGAAGATCGAGCCGTTCGAACGGTCCATGCTCTGTCTCCGGACTCTCCGTGAGCTCAAGCTCTTGAAGCACTTCAACCACGAGAACATCATCTCCATCTTGGCCATCCAGCGGCCCGCCAGCTACGACTCGTTCAACGAAATCTACCTAATCCAGGAGTTGATGGAGACCGATCTACATCGCGTCATACGAACCCAGAAGTTGAGCGATGACCACATCCAGTACTTCATCTACCAGACGTTGCGGGCGTTGAAGGCCATGCACTCGGCCAATGTGTTGCACCGCGACTTGAAGCCGTCCAACCTCTTGCTCAACCTGAACTGTGACTTGAAAATCTGCGACTTTGGCCTTGCCCGGCTGATTGCCTCCAGCGAGGATAACTTCGGCTTCATGACCGAATACGTGGCTACCCGCTGGTACCGGGCGCCCGAGATCATGTTGACGTTCCAGGAGTACACCACCGCCATCGACGTGTGGTCGGTGGGGTGCATTTTGGCGGAGATGCTCAGTGGCCGTCCGCTCTTCCCTGGCCGTGATTACCACAACCAGTTGTGGTTGATTATGGAGGTTTTGGGTACCCCGAACATGGAGGACTACTACAACATCAAGCTGAAGCGGGCGCGCGAGTACATCCGATCATTGCCGTTCTGCAAGAAGATTCCGTTCCAGGAGCTCTTCCAGAATAACTCCAACATAAACCCGTTGGCGCTCGACTTGTTAGAGAAGTTGTTGTGCTTCAACCCGGCCAAGCGCATCACGGTGGAAAACTCTTTGAACCACCCGTACCTCAAGTTGTACCACGATCCTAACGACGAGCCTATTTCCAGCAAGATCCCGGAGGACTTCTTCGACTTTGACAAGCGCAAGGACGACTTGTCCGTCGATGAGTTGAAGCGTCTCTTGTACGACGAGATCATGAAGCCTTTGTAAGTGGCTAACGGGTAAGTCTAGGGTGTATCTTGGTATACATTTACCAGTAAAGCCTCTGCGAGAAGGCTAAGAAGTTCTTGAGGAGAGAGACATAAAGGTGATTTGTTCTTCTCTGCGGCGGAAGCTTAGAGGTTAATCAAGAGCTATAGAGAGAAAGGAAGGACAAGGACGATTAAAAAGATCTGAAAGATACAAAATCAAAAGCTCTATTAAAATGCAGGGGCCATATTAGACCTTTAAAAAGCCATAGCTTGGTGCCCTCGCACATAGTATCGGAAAGCACGATTCAGGGCGCTCTTAAATCATTTTTAGACTTATTGTGGTGCCGTTAAAAACACGGCATCGCCACGGCATCGCCACGCCTGCAGCCAAAAGCACAAGCAGAAGACTATAGCCCGTCATGTACAGATTTACAATAAATGTCCTGCCGTTGCCCCATACTGCCATACTTCGGGTCGTGGCCCGCACAGCGAATTTTTTGAACGCGTGTACCAAAACAAGGTGGACGAGATCAGAAACCAACGCGTACTCCACAGGCGACTTTTTTAGCGTCCAATAGACCAAGACTGCTGATATTGCCCCCAATGAGATCCTCGGTCGTAGCATCCGTCTTAGTGGCGTTTCTTCTCTCTGTGGTCAATGCCCACACCGTTTTGTTGCCCCCTTATGGCAAGCAGTGTTTCTTTGAGAACTTGAAAAAGAACGACGAGTTGGCGGTGTCGTTCCAGGTGGGGTCCAGAAACCCCCATAACGCCGAGCAGTATGTTGTCGACTTCCACATTGTGACCCCCAACGGCCAGGTGCGCTTGATGAGGACCGACTTGGACCACGGCGACGAGTCCATCCGTGCGGAGGCCACGGGTAGATACCAGTACTGCTTCTCCAACGAGAAAACCAACAGAGTGGACTTGGACGTCTCGTTCAACGTTCACGGCGTCATCTACGTTGACGTCAACGACCCCCAGGCTAACACTTTGGACTACGCCATCCGCAGATTAGGCGAGTTGACCAACGACGTGCGTGCGGAGCAAAGCTACTTGGTTATCAGAGAGAGAACCCACAGAAACACTGCCGAGTCCACTAACTCGCGTGTCAAGTGGTGGTCTGTATTCCAGATCTTGGTGGTGGCATCCAACTCGGTGTTCCAGATCTACTACTTGAAGAGATTCTTCGAGGTGCAGTCTGTTGTATGAGCTGCCGGCCAGACACGTCTGGAACAGCCAGTGCCAGTCGCATTGTATCTAGTCGTACAGATGTATAGTAATTCAGCACCGTCATTGCGCGATGTAGCGAGTGAAGGGCACCTCTTCAGGGTCCTGGCAAGATAGCGGAGTTTATAGGTAGCAAAAGGACAGAAACTACCTAGGTCTCTATCCAAGAATACGAATGCTTTCGGATGTGTTGGTATTTGTTTCTGCGATCATTGACATGTCATAGATTTCAACACGTTATGGGTTTCGGACATCTGACGTATTTTGCAAGTGAGGATTTATTCAACAAAGTCTTTCCGTGGAGACCCTTTCACGTGAAGACCCTTTTACGTGGAGACCCTTTTACCCAGAGAAAACCGTTCTCTCCTTCACGTGAACTTCTTCCCCTAGCGATCGAAATCATTCTCTCTATAAATCTTATCTACGCTCCACCTAGCCTTAACTCAATTTGCAGCTATGGTGTCACGTGCTTCGGTAGCTTTGAGCCTTACCCATGCATATTGACATTTCTGCGCAGCCGAGGCTTCCGGCGGTCCGAGATTGGTGCACGGGTGTTTTCTCTAACGCCTCCTCCAAAAGCTGCAAAAAAGCCTCAAACCCCGTGAAACGCCTTTTACCCTCCCTCCGTTGTCCTTCCGTCTTCAGTTAGCCGCTAGCGCTCGCGGTTCCCGCCCCAACACTGCTGTAAACGATGCCGTGCGGTGCGCACACGCCGTTTCCCCACTCTCGGTGTTTCGCACAAAAGGAACAAAATGGCGCTCGTTAAGGCCGTGGTCTAACTCACAAGAGCCTTATATAGACGCATTTTGCTGGGCTCAGAAGACGTGTCTTTCTTCCCCTCCTCACACAACCATGTCGCAGTACTTTGCTAACATCACCGAATTGCCCCCAGACCCCCTTTTCGGGTTGAAGGCACGCTACAGCGCCGACTCCCGCACTGATAAGGTGGACTTGGGCATAGGCGCCTACAGAGACAACTCTGGCAAGCCATGGATCCTCCCGGCCGTCAGAAAAGCCGAGCAGAAGTTGATCAACTCCGAGGGTTACAACCATGAGTATCTCTCGATCTCAGGCTACGAACCCTTTTTGAAAGAATCTGCTAAGGTGATCCTTGGAAACGACTCGTCTGCGATCAAGGAGAACAGAATCATCTCTCAGCAGTCGCTTTCCGGTACTGGTGCATTGCACTTGGCGGGCGCTTTCCTCCGTGACTTCTACACTGCGGGCGAGGTTGTGGTATACTTGTCGAAGCCCACCTGGGCCAACCACAACCAGATTTTCAAGTCGCTTGGCTTGAAGGTGGAGAATTACCCTTACTGGAACGCCGAGACCAAGTCGTTGGATTTGGAAGGTTTCCTCGCTACCATCAGATCTGCGCCCTCGGGTTCGGTGTTCTTGTTGCACGCGTGCGCCCACAACCCGACCGGCTTGGATCCCACTAAGGATCAATGGCAGACGATTTTGCTGGAGATTGGTAAGAAGGGCCACCTCCCATTGTTTGACTCCGCGTACCAGGGCTTTGCCAGCGGCAACTTGGATCAGGACGGATACGCCATCAGATCTGCGGTGGAGAACACCGCGGCCATCAAAACGCCCATCATCATTTGCCAGTCTTTCGCCAAGAACTGCGGCATGTACGGTGAAAGAGTGGGTGCGGTGCATGTCATTCTTAATGAGTACAGCAAGTTCTTGAACGGCGCCATCGGATCGCAGTTGAACAAGTTTACGAGATCCGAGATCTCCAACCCGCCCGCTTATGGTGCCAAGATCGTCGCCACCATCTTGAGCGACCCCGAATTGAGGGCCCAGTGGGAGGAGGACTTGACCACCATGTCCTCCAGAATCATCAAGATGAGAAACCACTTGAAGAGTAAATTGATAGAATTGAACACCCCAGGCAATTGGGACCACATAACGAGCCAGACCGGTATGTTCTCATTCACTGGTATGACCGCGGACATGGTTGCAAGATTGGAGGACAAACACGGTGTCTATTTGGTCAGCTCCGGTAGAGCGTCCGTCGCAGGCTTGAACGACAACAACGTGCTGAGAGTGGCCGAGGCCATCAACGAGGTGGTCCGGTTCTACGCTAAATCCAAGTTGTAGTCAGCCTGTTAATACAGATTTATTTACGTTATTTGCCTGTAGATGCAAAGTGATTTCATGGCGTTCGCGAAAGCTTACACTTAATACATGCGTTATATTTATTATGATATAATAGATAAACTTGGAGTGGTGGTGAGGTATCAACAGCCCTGCAAAATAAAAAGCCATTAGCTAATATAGATACATCAAAACATTATAAGTTCTTTTCATTTTTGCAGGTAACCATTAAATAACCGACACCGTTTGTTTTGTCTAGTTGGATGAGTAGAAGACGCTACCGATTTACTTCTTTCTGAAAGAGCAGCCCTCGGTCAACTTGGCCTTACCACCGGTGGGGGTGCACAAGACAGTGGAGCAGTTGTCACAGGTGACAGCGGTCTGGGCGTGGGAGAAGACAGTGGTGATGTTCAAGCATCCCTGGCACTTAACGTCCATGAAGTAAGATCTGGGCTGCTGGACCAAGGTCTTCAACTTGTGCTTCTGGGCCTCAGAGACTGGGCTAGGGTTTAAAAGATCCTGAACTAAAACCTGAAACTGTTAGTATTTGTCGATGTGAAAACGTCAATAGATGAGTACCCTTGCCATCAAGTGCCTGGTTCAAAAGGTATAGTACAATGCAGTACGGATATCCAAATCCCTGGTGGTCGGAGCCTTTTTCGCTTCTCATCTGGTCATATTGACTAGTGTTGGAATGGTCAAAACTCAATGCGTGTTGGCATCTTTGCATCGAGAAACATTTGGTGGAACGCAGGCATCAGACTTGGCTAGGACATTTCTATCAACTAGATGACGTTTCGTTTGCTGCTAATATCAGCCATTATTGGTACATACCATATTGCTTTACTGATAGTATGAAGGTGGAAACAGCACTTAAAATTTTTTCAAAATCTCTTTTGCTCGTACTCGCACTTCCGTACAGGAACAGACTGGTGGAGATTTTCACGCTTTCGCACTATGCGCCCTGATTATGTCAGCCCTATGTTGTGGGCGAATGCCGCGACAGAAATTTCTGTGACACAAAGACCCCTGATCATGTGACCGTGTGACTGCTTTTTTACGGGTATAAGCACCTCAGTTTGGGTGCAAATTTGCGACACACCCTTCGAACCCAACCCAGCAGTACACGATGACTTGAAGTGGGGTTTTTATTGAAATAGAACATTCAGAATTCAATTGGTCTCTTGAATCTAAAGTAAGCATAGTTAACAAGGCATATAAACGATATAGATGGCACCACACCATCCTAAATAAAAACATTTGAGGGAAGAAAAGACCGTGCTCACCATCATTCCGCAGACCGGTCTCAGCAGCATCTTGTAGAAACCGTCGTCTTGAAATTTCAGCATTTGACTGCTTCAATTTAGCGACCAAGTCATAGTTTTAGAATCTGTAGACTAAATAACTAACGTAAAGTAGAGAGAGATGAGTGCTATAAAAGAGAAGTAACAGGCAGAGGTCGAGCAGAATATTCTCCCCTTACTGTAAAACATATAAACTTCTAAATACTCCGCAATCAGGTTTGCAACAACTCCATTGTATTGTTCTCCCCTCGAACAGTCGCATCGTATCACCAACTCCAACAAGTCAATTCCAAAAAAGCCAATCCAGAAGACCCAAAAAACATCCAACAGCAAGAAGGGGTACCCACTTTGTTTGTCCGTTAAGAACAAGCAGCAATCAGTACTTAGTAGATATTAAATTCCTTCTTCCATGCTCTTTGTCAGCCAGGCACCTTCTAACTAAAGGTAGAGATATAAATATACACGTAATTTAAGACACTTTTGACAAAGAGGCCGGTGGACGAAGAGGATGTAGGTCTATACAAGATTGGAAATCAAGGATACTAGAATTCGAGTCGAAAAAACCGATTTAAAAGTTTCAGTTTTGACAACTATTGGATGACGTGGTGTGGGTCGGGAACGCCGATTTTGTCGTTCATAATCATAATCACAATCATAAGACAACAAGCACATAAAAGCGGTAGGGAGAAAAGAAGAATTCAGGCAATGCAATCCAACCACTATTCAGACGTTCAAACGAAATGAATAGGTGGAAAGGGTGGGAACGGGTGGGGGCTAAGATACATGCACATTCAAGTGAACATGCAACAAGCAAAGGCAAGCGAAACTAATGGAGCGTTTATCTTGCTCCACCATTGAGGCGTAAACACGGTCAATTTTTGTTCTCACAATCACAGGCAAATGCCAAAGCATACCGTGATGGAGCGTTGATTCCATTTGTTGAGAGTACCCGGAATTTCAGATGATGATTCAGTGGTGAGGAATATTGGAAAAAAACGGTCTAGTGATTGATATGATGGTGCACAACAGTCACTAAATTGCCAACTTTGGATGGTGGGTGGCACAGGGGTGGAAATAAGCAGGGACAAAAAAAACTAAGAGTGGTGGATTCTCGGTGATGTGACATCTTCTTGGTGTGAAAAGATTATTTATTGTGTTTTAGTAAGTTGGAGCACAACCAAGGAGATTTGATTGATGTGTCACACCAGTAGGAATTCAACCCACTACTTAGTTCCTCTCTTAGGCTTTCTAGGTGGTGTTACCGGTCTGTTGTTTCCGACGTTGTTGGTTTGTGGATATCTCGGCTTCTTGTCAGCAGGCTTCAAAATTTGGAACGAACACAACAAGCTCTCATCGACGCTCATCATGGCACCGGCATTGTCGAACTCACCACAATAGTTGGGAGCGGAGAATAAAGTCACTAGCTGTCTCTTAGAGAAGAACTCGTAACCGTCTTCCACAACCTGGTGGGCTCTGCAGATCAAGTCCATATCGTGTTTTTGCAAGAATCGTGACACCACATCAGGACCGAAGGTAAAAGACACACCTCTGTCATTCTCTGACCAGCCGGTGATGTCCTTATCAGGATCTGACCACAACAAGTCGCACAACAAGCCCACATCGGGGATGTCGGTGGGTCTCATGACTCTTCTGATCTGCTCCATGGAGTTCAAGTCGGGCGACAAGCCACCGTGCATGGTGAAGATCTTCTCGTCGATGATGGCGGCGATGGGCAAACAGTTGAAGCAATCGGTGAAAGTCTTCCACAACTTGATGTTGTATCTTCTCTTGCACTCGTCGTAGAAACCGTAGATTCTGTTGATGGACGCACACTCGTGGTTACCTCTCAAGATGAAGAAGTTCTCAGGGTATTTGATTTTATACGCGAGCAACAAACAGATGGTCTCCAAGGACTGTTTGCCTCTGTCCACGTAGTCACCGAGGAAAAGGTAGTTAGCCTCCGGCGGGAACCCGCCGTACTCGAAGAGCCGCAACAAGTCGTAGTACTGGCCATGGATGTCACCGCAGATCTTTATGGGCGCCTCCAACTCCAACAAGATGGGTTGCTGGATGAAAATCTCCCTCGCCTTAGTGCATAGGAAACGGATTTCGTGCTCTAATAGCGTAACCTGTTTGCCTGGTCTCAGACCGCGGACCTCCAACAATCTGTCGACGATGGAGTCGATATCGGCCTCGGGATGGTCAGCCATTGTGTGTGTGTGGACGGGCACGCTAGTGTGGGGGCGTTTTAGTCAGCAGTGGCAGTCTTCGTGGTCGCAAAACTGGTGGTAATGGCGGGGGGGTCAGCCAGAACACGTGTGCGAGCAGATGCGAGTAGCAAAGACAAAATTAGCCACGAACGGGTGGAGGGCGGCAGTAAGGGATGGTGTTGAGAGTTGATTTTTTCCCTCCCGCTGGCTTTTAGGGAAAAGAGCAGCCCCGAAAAATCCTGCAATTTGGGAGTGCGGATGCCAACAACAACAACCGGAAAGACGACTGACCGGCCGGAAATGGCGACTTCCGGGGGGCGCGGTTTGTCGTATCGCGCCCTTAAGCCCCGCCTCGCCCGGCCCGGAGCCCTCGGCCGTGGCCGGAAATCGCCACCTGAGGCAGTTACCCGGTCATGCGGATCCTTGGCCCAAGGTCCTAGCCGACCCCACCTGAGACCGAGACCGCCGGTGTGAAATCGCTGGCCACGTGACAAGGTGGAGTCGCTGGGGCGCGGTCAATTGCCTGAGCGTTCACGCCACCGTCAATGTAACGTTGCTATTTTTGCCCGGCTCCCTTTGAGCTCCCTTTCCAGTGCCGGTCATCCGGAATTCTCTAGGCTCTGCCCTCGGAAGTGCCCGGTCTCCGGCCGTTTCTGATAAGCTAGCTTCATACCGAGCTGCAAACTCCCCCTATATAAAGCCCCATGGCCGCTCCGTTTCCCAACAGCTACCAGCTACGGCTCGTGGCTGCTTCGGATGCCCGTGCCTGTACTGTATGCTACAAGCCCACCACGCTGGTACTTGTCAGCGACAATAAGCAAGACCATTTCTATATCTGTGCCAGTCACACCGACGACGTGCAATTTGCCACGCCTGTGCACCCGCAGGAATACGTGGAGTTGCTCGATGATCAAAAGAGGCTCAAGGAGAAGGTGTCGCAGTTGGAGAAGGATATTGAGAGCGTGAAACCTTACATGTGGAATAAGGTTGTGAACAATATTCCTGGCTGGTCCAAATCAGAACCCGCCAAGGACACAAGCACCGCTGGTGTGGCCAATCCGAAGTCCAACGATGACAAGTACAAGTTGTACCAGGGCCAATTGACGGAAACAACACTGCTGTTGGCAGAGGTGGATGCTAAAATTTCCGGCTACAAGTTCAAGAACTATGTTTTGAGCAGAGACATCTATAAGATCAGAATCAACAACTACTTGCAAGTCAAGGCGCGGCAAAAACGCCAGCAGGAAGTCCACAGTGCTGGGTTCTTCCCGTCGGTTCCCACGACGGGTGTTGGTGCCCCTAAAGAACCAGACAATACGTCTTCAGGAGAAGCGCCTCCCAACTAGCATAGCAAACTGTCTACAGTAACACAGAACGCCAGGTTTTTGCGTCTATTTCGTCTATATGCCTCCGTAGTTGACTACACGCTCGTCAAACCAGTTCTCCCAGTTGTCGAGCCTGTTCTTCAAAACAGACCCGCCGATGAACTCCATATTGGCCTCGAGCATATCGAACTTGAAGGTACCCCTGCCAATCACGGACGACCAGAACTCCCTGAGGGTCTCGGCGTGCTCGTTTCCAGGGGTGTCGTCGTCGTCATCTTTGTCGATGCCGCTGCCAGAGCTGTCGACGGTCTGGCTCAATTCGCTCTGGATCAACTTGTTGATCTCCGTCTCGATGGTCTCCTTGACCTTATTGACGGGCCTGGCGTCGAATAGCTCCTGCTTATTCACTGCAAAGAGAATGTCCACGCCGGTGGCCGTCAGCTTCTCCGTGAGCGAAAGCAAGCTATACAACTTCTTCGCAATGTGCTGCAACTGGTGCTCCTGGTTCAACGAGTTGGACGACGAGTCGATCACGTACACGATACCCTTCAAGTTCTTGACGGTGATCTCTTCCTTGATCAAGGTGCTGAGCAATTGGTCGTATTTCAAGTATCCCGGGTAATCGATCAACTGGTACAGTTTGGAAATGGCCTTTGTGGAGAACGGGAGGTTTATGTCGGCCGCATTCAACTCAAGGGACGAAACCGTCGGCGTTGTGGGTGCCTTTGTGTCCTGTCTGAGGGCCGGGTCCGCGGCTCTGTCAACCAACTTGTAGTATAGGGAAGTCTTGCCACTGCCGTTGGGGCCAATGATGAGGAAAGTGGGCTTGAAATACTTCGACCGCGGCTTCTTGACGCCCTTAAAATCGGTGGCCTGGATATAGAAGATGACTAGCGTGAGCACTAGCGCCGCCAAAAGCGTGAACAAGATCTTTTGAACCAAATCCATGGTGTTCTCAGAAGAAGTGGGTGGTGAAGGAAAGGTCTTTTTTTCCGCCCTCAAACCCCATACAGCTGCAAATTTCGTCACCAAATAGTTTACTGGCAATGCGCACTCGCTACTCTATGGGATATTTATTTGCAGCTATGTTAATGGAGGCTGTGCCGGTTACAATTACTCAGACACGATGCTACGGCCGTACTCGCGCAGCTTCTGGATCAATAACTGGTCCACCAACACCAACGCCGTCATGGCCTCCACAATAGGCACCGCTCTGGGGGTCACGCTGGGATCGTGTCTTCCACGGGCCGCCAAAATTCCCGGCTTTCCGTCGTAAGTGAACGTGTCCTGCTCCTGAGAAATAGTAGCCGCGGACTTGAAAGCCACCGAGAAGTAGATGTTCTCGCCGTTGGAGATGCCGCCCTGTACACCGCCCGAGTTATTGGTGCGAGTGCGCAATCTCTTCGAAGCGTCGTCAAACACAAATGCGTCGTTGTGCTTGGAACCGGGGATTTGGGTGCCGAGGAAGCCGGACCCGAACTCGAAGCCCTTGGTCGCCGGCAATGACAACATGGCGTGGGCCAAGGTGGCCTCCAACTTGTCGAAACAAGGCTCGCCCAACCCGATGGGACAGTTTCTCACCACGCACGTGACCACACCGCCGATGGAGTCCTTAGCGTCTCTGTACTTCTCGATCACCCTGACCATCTCGTCTCTGACGGTCTCGTCGGGGCACCTGATGGGGCCGGTCTCGTCCACCGCTTCTCTGGTGATGGTATTCAAAGTGTTTTGGAACTTGGCGCTCAACGGGTTTCTGTCCATGGCGATCTCACCGATGGAGGATACAAAGGCCACGATCTCGACGTTGTTGGCCTTGGCCAAAATCTTCTCGGCGATCGCACCAGCAGCAACTCTTCCGATGGTCTCTCTGGCCGAGGATCTGCCGCCACCGGACGCCGACTTAGCTCCGTACTTCTGGATGTAGGTCCAGTCAGCGTGCGAGGGTCTAGGGTACAAGTCTGTCTCGGAGTAGTCGTTGGGTCTGTGGTCCTCGTTGTGGACCAACATACCGATGGGAGAGCCCAACGTGAGTCCGTTTTCGGTACCAGACTGGATGTGGACCTGGTCCTTCTCGTTTCTGGGGGTAGAAAGCTTTGACTGGCCCGGTCTTCTGCGGCTCAACTGCGGCTGGATGTCGGCCTCAGTGAGAGCCATTCCTGGGGGAACGCCATCGACAATGCAGCCCACAGACTTGCAGTGGGACTCTCCGTAGGTTGTAACGCGGAAAAGGGTGCCAAAAGACGACATTTGGTGGTGGTGGATTCGCAGATGTGAGTGAAAAAAATGGAGTCATAGACCGGTTCCGGTGCGCCTATGCAGGATGCCGGAACCCCCACTGGGGGTTTATACGAAGAGATGAGTGCCGTAAATGGGTCCATGTCCTGGGTGAGAAACAAGTTGCGCTTTATGGTTCCTTGAAAACGGTGGTGTCCAGAATTCCAATTTTGGGATTTTGCATCAAGACTCCATTTTCGTATTCCACAACTAGTGAAGATACCGTTAACTCACTTTTTCTCAATTTGCAACGTTTTTGCAATAAATCCAAATTATCACCTAACCCACAGAATTCGATCCCGTCCCGTTCAAATGGGCCCCATAGACAAATGAACGGTCCGGCATGACGCCACCATGGCTTGGCACCCCCTCGAAAAGCTGGACCTCCTCACACCCTTACACCAGAATATGCCGTTCGCAGCTTCCCAATCGGGCAAATGGTAAACAATGCGATACCGTTCCGAATCTTCATTAGCAGCCTAAGGTCATTGTGTTTTTCAATCGTCTACACCAGACAAAAGGCTTTGTTGAGCCAACTACTCTAAAGAGCCTTCCTATCCCATCCAAAGAGCCTTCTTATTCTTCCAAAGACCCGCACCACGCTTCTGCTCATCACGTCTGTTTCAGTGGGCCCAATATGAGAACCACCACCTTCCTCAAGATGGCCCTCGCGATGGCCCTCTGGCCCATCACCATGGCGGCAGAGGACAACTTGTGGAATACCTTGTACTCGTTCAACAGCGGCCGCATATATGTGCACTTGAAGAACAACGATCTCGTGGCCCTCAACTTCTCCATGTCGGGTTTCGAAAACTTGAGCAAGTACTCCAATTATTCCGAGTCCGAGGTGCTTTTGCTGGACGGGCAGCATATCCAGTCGTTGAGCGCTCCGCCTGCAAACTCGTCTCTCGTGTTGATAAACGACAAGTTGTATGCGTTTTCCGGCGTCTCTGACACCAAAAGCAAGCAGGATGTTTGCGGCGATGGAGTCTTGTCCTTACTGCAGTACGATGACGAGAAGGATCTGTGGGACGCTTCTAGCGACGTCTCCTTTGGCTCCATTCCCGATGCCTCCTACTACAGGTACGCCACTTACATGTCGTCGCCTACCCAGGAAGACACAATCTACGTGTACGGAGGATTGTGTGACAGCAGCGGAGACGTCAGCAGCAGGCTTCTCTCGTTTGACACGAAGGAGTTCACCTTCTCGGCTATTTCCACCACCACAAAGCCCCAGCCGTTTTATGGCGCCAGTAACTTGGTGGCGCCGAATCCACAGACCCAGCTAGTGATAGGCGGTCAGAGTAGTAACGGCTGGCTCAACATGTACCAGCTAGCTACTTGGAATTTCCAGTCCGGATGGTCCTTTCAGCAGATCCCCAACAGCGGCCCCAGTATCAACGCTCGCAAGTTTGCGTTGACGCTTCCCATCTTCAGCCAACTCCCTAACAACAGCGCCTCTACATTGTCCAATTATTACTCAGTGGAACAGGTGCTATTAATAGGCGGTGAAATCCTGGAGGACACTCCTTCGACGCCCACATACGGCCGCTTACTTCTGCATTCGAACGAATGGGAGTGGCAGCAAATCAACCACACCAACGTCAACGTGGACGACATTCTCGGTGCTGCAACGGTCTTCAACACACTAGTGGTTGTGAACTCCACCGGAGTATCGAAAAGAGACGGCGCCAGTCTGTATCAGGTGAGCTTGTATGACGCTGATACCTTCCAGTCTGTGAGCAATTTGAAAGATAACGTCAGCTCGTCTTCAAGCTCCGGCAGTCCCGCCAGCTCCAGCACCACCAGTACCCTGACCAAGGCCATCGTGGGGACCTTAGTGCCAGTTGCAGCAATTGCAATGGCGGTAGGAGCTGCGCTTTTCATGTACAAGAGGAAAAACAAGGACAACGACCAGGCGGAGGCAGAGACCATCGACTATCAGTTCGGGAACTACTATGACCAGATATCCAGTGGCGGTTACAAGGTACAAACTCAAGGTCCCTACAAAAACGATAACGACACCAACTCCACGCTTGATGTGGCGTCCATAGACTCGTGGGTCAAAAAGAGACAGGAGTTTGACGAAAAACGCACTAAGACAATTAAGAGGAACAGTTACCTTGCATCCAGCGAGACTTTGAGCGAGGGTAAGCGGCTGGAGGAGCTGAAGCAGGGACTAGCCGACGACAACCCGTACAGCTACCAGCCAGAGCCAGCCCCCAGACCGTCGATATACGGTGCCGGCATCGTTAACAAGTCAGTGACGAAGCTCAAAAAGACGCTTTCTTTCACGAATACACCACCCGGAAGCCCCGGAATCGGCAGCGATCTTGGCGTGTGGAACAAGCGCAGTTATAGCTCGTTGCGGCCTCCTCCAAAGACCCGCATTATGGAGGATGACGTATTGGACAATGAGCAAGAGCAAGACGAGACAGCAAACGACACCCGATCAATTGACCTTGCAAACATCGATACCACCAACGAGGACATCGACGAGGCGATGTCGGAAACAGACCTGGAGGTGGAGTCGCTCGATGTGCAGGTTTTGGTGAGTTCCAAACGGCGGTCTACACTTAGGGTGATCAACCCGGATTTACAGACAATTCCCGATGAAGATGAAGATGAGGAAGAGGACACGGTATTCAGGCAGCGGGTGCCATCGGGGGACCGCCACGAAGATGCGTAGAACGCAGGCTCGATGTATAGTAAATGTATTATAAGGTGACTAGCGGAGATACCGAAGAAGCTACAAATCCGGCCAACGACTAATAGCTAGATCCGGAGATATCGGACAAGACCATTAGATGCCAGCAAACGCCATCCATGCCGCCCATTCCGATCTCGTGCGAACGGAGGGGAAGATACGAGTGGCGCGGATCGCGGTAAGCCCAAATATCCAGCGCAGCCGCTGAGGTAAGCGGGGTGCCAAAGCATAACAGCGGCGGGGATTCCGAGTGCCAGAAATAGAGGTTGTGAATACAGAGGCGGAGCAGAGGAAAGTTGGGGTAGAGAACGGGAGACGACGCCCCAAAAGTTGGTGTATTGTTTTGGCGCGGTAGTGTGGTGGGGGGCGATCGTAACTAGGTGCGATTGTAGCGGGGAACTTTGATAGGCAGTTGATGCGAATTGTAGACTGAGAGAGGTAAGACTTACCGTCGAAAAGGAGGAGGTTTGAGGCCAAAATGAAGAGGGAGAGAACTCGACGAGGAGTTATACAGAGTGACCTGGTGACGCATATCGAGGTAAGTGAGACATGAGGAGGGGAAGGCAGTAGATGTTCAGTAGATTGGACCGAACTTCTTGACGGCCTATGACAGCCTGCTTCGCTGATAGCAAAGGAGTGTGATTTACGATGTAGCTTGGAATGACGTGAGAGCTGGGACAGAAACTATAGGCTAGTGGCTGCAACTGTTGTGTTCGCTCTGAGAAGCACCCTTATCGCAAGAGGCAGTCTCCGTCTACCACTTCGCTCAGCACGTTCCAGAGTTGATAACCAGGACTCGAGTTAGAGCATTCTTCCCGTAGCAAAGCGTCTATTGAGTCTTGAGGGTTCTTCGCAGTAGTACTCTACACTTACTGTACTCTCACGGCACCGCCACCCGGTTATCGGGCCAGTCGGTAATTACACCGGCCACCAACGGCCAATTACGCCACAGCCTCCGTGTGCCCTTCCTCAGCCTCCCTTTGCAACCACAGCCCTGCCCAGAGCTTCCGCATGGCCCTTCTGCCCTTCGGCCTAAACATCTGGAAGATAAAAATAGGCGACCGTGCCTCGCCTGCACCTGACACCAATATAACCAGCACCATCTTTTTGTAGTGCGCCTATACTAGAGCCCCATTCTCCGAGACCAGGTCCGATAGCGCCTCATATTCTGCGATGGATCCCTCGAGCCCTCAGGCTGGGCCGTCTTCTGGCCCGCAACAATCCTTTCTATCTAATGCTGAGTACGAGGGCTTGTTCTCCGATTACGACTACTCTAATAGCGCCACTTTGGCCATGCCGGGGGCCTTTCGGACCGTCGATTCCATGGATCTTGACGAACTGCCGCCCTTCACCATTGAACTGGAGTTGCTTTATGACCATTTGAATGACAGGGACAGCCATCGCCCCGAAACCGACCTGTTCCACGATACCAGTCTGTTTCAGACCCCGACGCAGGCCCCGGTACCGCACACAGGGCTGTTTGTGTCGATGCAAAATGCTATTCTGGTGGCCCCAGGTGTTTTGGCTAATGAGCACTTGCGGAATCCGTCCGTAGATTCCTACTATAACCAGTTTCTGAACGCCAGTGTGCACAACGGCTTTGCCGCCGTGGGATTCAACCCAGCCAATGAGTTGTCGCCTCTCACCACCACAACGTCGCTTACGCCGTCCGTTAGCTCAGTGCACTCTACCCAACCGCTGTTCTTTCTGGCCAATCAGTACTTGCACCGTAACTCGCTTGATCAGCCACCTCTGGGCCAGCACAGGCCTCTGTTGGATATGTACCCGAAAGGGAGGCCTTCAGTGGATAGCCAAGCATCCAACGGTCACCGGAACCAGCGCTACATCAGCTTCACCAACTCCATATCCAACTACATTCCGTTTATGGGCGATAAAAATGCCCCTCGTCTGGGCCCGCCTTCGCCTCTGGCTCAAGCGCCGTTCATGCCGACTCCGGTCCACCTGCGTCACTTGATAAGGAGCATTTTCAAGAGCAACAGCACCTATAATAATGATGAAAATGATGTGACCTACGAGAACGAAGACGGCCCCCCACAAGATAACTTCATGGAAGGAATCATAAACGAGAACGAATTCTTTGTGACGAGTCCTAGGGACGAGATGGACCTTGAGAACTCCGATCCTGCGGTGGCCAAAAAAGCCCGGCGCACTAAGCGCAGTTTGTTCACACGTTTCAAGACCCCAGTCAAGACAGAGCCCGATGACGTACCTCTTACCAAGGTCGAGGACCTCACAGGCTCCGCCAACACTATCAACGAAAACCGGGTCTTTTCCAATGAGTCTTACGGCCTGGAAAACATGCCCGGAATTACCCTACGCCACTCTTCTTCTTCGTTCAGCGGCACCTCTGCATCAACCTCCAATATTTTGACTAACGGAAACACCTCACACAATCAGTTGGAGGCCGCCGGTCTGGCCGACTCGGTAAATGGTCTACATCATCACCCGGAGCCCGACTACGCTGCCCTTTTCCAAAACGTGGGAAAGAGAAAGAACATTGTCAATCCTTCTGCGTACATCAAGTCCAAGCCAAAGGTGAAGACTGAGGGGTTTGACGAAAAGTCACAGACCATTATTCCCAGCAACGCTAGCAACGGCGACGATCACTACCTGAATTTTAGCGTGTCGTCCTCCAATGGATCTTCTTCCTTCCGTTATAACGTTTCTCACGTCGACGAGCAGCCGTCGTCTGCCACATCTGCTCAGACAGGGCCGACCAAAGAAAACGGCGTTTCAACTACGTCTTCCTTAGCTAACGCTTCCAAGAGGATCCTTGGTTCCAAGCTCATGCTGATGAAGAAATCGCTGCATCCGCAGACTCAGCAACACGACCTAGAGCAGACCCCTACTCACAGTCGTAACTCTTCGTCGAACTCGTTATCCACGGGCCAATCTAACGAAAGGCTCACTACCGTTTCTTCTACCGGTATGGAAGTGGCGGTGGACTTGGCGTCGCTCGATTTGCCAGTTGATACCCAAATTTTCCCCACCAGCATCATCAATTCTAAGAACCGGACCAGAGGACGCAAAGAAAACAAGCAAGCTGACCTTGTGGATCTGTCTAAAATCTACTTGTGCAATTACTGCTCCAGAAGGTTCAAAAGGCAAGAACACTTAAAGAGGCACTTCCGGTCGTTGCATACGTTTGAAAAGCCCTATGACTGTCCTATATGCAACAAGAAATTCAGTCGTTCCGACAACCTCAATCAGCACTTGAAGATCCACAAGCACGAGGAGGAGGAGGCAGCGGCTGCGGTAATTCTATGAATTTCTTGCCTCAGTATAATATAGTACATTATGATATAGCCGCCTCTTTTGTAGCAGCATACTTACTAAGAAATCTTTATATCTAAGATAGCGCTCACTCTGGAGATGTAGGGGAAATAGACCGCTTGTGTTACAAGGGGAAATGGAATCAAGAAGTGAAGAGGATGGCCTCAGCCTCCATAAACAAAGAAGGTACTGACCGAAAGAAAGAAAGATAATACCGGACCCGTGGGCTGAAAGCAGCCGGACTTCTAGTCGCCTTTGGCAAACGTAGCAAATGCAGGAAAGAGTGGAGTCGTCACATGGACGTAAGCACGTTCTCCTCCAAATCGTCAGTAAGTCTATCGGAAGTGAGTTCATCTAGAACATCGGTCCGGGACTTTCTGGCCGGCTTGGAGATTCCGTAGTGCTCAGTGCTGGCGAAACCCCCAGAACATATGTTTCTGGCCCTGTGCTTGCGCATGGCATCCAACCGCACAAACTCCTTTCCGCACGGACACCGGCAGTGTCTGGATTCCAAATGGCCCTTGACGTGTCTGTTCAAATCGTGCTGCCGCACAAACTTTTTAGGACAGTAAGAGCACGAGAACGGTCTATCACTCAAATGGGTCTGAATGTGCGACCGCACGTTGTAGCGTCTGGTGAACTTCTTGCCACAGTCGTTGAAGGTGCAAACGAAGTTCTTCTCTTCGTCGGGCCCATCCCAGTACTGGTCAAGCTCGCCCGGAAGGTAACAAAGAGATCTTCTTTATTCTGCGTCTGGGGGACGAGCTCTGGATGGCGGCCTTGACGTCGCGGTTGGCCTTAGCGTTGGGTGAAATTATAGGGCTCCACTCCAACTGTATCTTGCTGCGACTGGGGGTGGTGGGAAACTGGTTCTTCAAAGGCGTAAGCTGGGTGATGGTGGCATTCGCGTCCACGGTATCGTCGTTTGTGGGCTGCAAGTTGCGCAACGGGCTGTAGTACTTAACGGGCGACGAGCTGATGGATGAGCCAGGATGAACCGGAGACAGCTGCTGGAGGTTGCGCGGAGACAGCTGGTTAAAGGCCAAACTCTCGCCGCTGGAGAAGGGGTTTCCTGGCTGGTCGGAGAAGAACTGGGGGTTGTAGAATTGTGCCTTATTTGCCTGGATGGGCGAAGACGCCTGGTGGACTGCTGGGTTTACCGTGCGGGTGGCGCTGTAAAAACCCTGGTTCAACGAGCTTCTGGAGGGAGAGGGTGACTGCGGCTCAGGCAGCGATTGGTATTCGGGAGACCCGTTCGATAAGGTGGGTGGACTGGGGGGAGGCAAGAACACTCCACCGCCGTTTTTGATGAAGTTCTGCTGGAAAACTGCCGGGTCTTGCACTGGTACGGGAACATACTTGTATATGGTGTTGGGAGCAGCAAGGCCACCTCCATTGGCCACCGTAGACAGGTGGAACGGCGTCAGCTGCTTGGGCATATTGTTGGCAAATGACTGGTACATGTCACGCTCTAAAAGAGGCTCGATGTCGTCGACATAGGCGGTCTCGGGCTGGCCCTTATTGCTGTTAAGCTTGCCAAGGTCTTTTAAGTACTTTGCCGAGTAGTTGTTCACGTTCTGAAAGTTTCCGCTGGCGGCCGGCGGTGGGGACGACGGCGGAAACTTGTATGATTTTGGATTCTGGTTGGTGACAATGTAGTCAGACTTGTTCTCTTTTTCGGGACCCTTTACTGCGATCGGCTCCTTATACTCGTCCTCCTCGTTCAAGTGAATTCTTCCGGGGATATCGACCGCGTTGGAGAAGTTGAACTCCATATTAGCACTCACGGCGTTGGACAACTCGCCAGGAGAAATGGACTTCCCGAAATCCACCAGGCCCTTTCCCGCTTTGTACAAGTCGGTGGCTAGACCTCCAATAGACAACTCGCGGTTATGGTCGGAGAACCCGAAGATGGCGGTTCCACTGGCCTGTCTGCCGTGTTTGGGCGTCTGCGGATGGGACTGCGCTGGCTGGTGCTGTTTTATATCGTGGGTGACAAACCCCGAAGGAACATCCAAGTCCTGCAAGCCAGTCAATGTTTCATTGAAAAGATTGTCTATCTCGTTGTACTCGGTGAAGTACTGTTCAAAGTCCTCGTGTGGCATGGGAACCGCTTTGACGGTGAGGCCGTCGGCATCCCAGTTGTTGTAAGGGTCCATGGCCTAAATGTGAAGCCCTAGTGTTCAGCGATGGTCTTGATGCGTAGTGGCAGTTAGGATCCAGCTGGAGTAGTCGATATTAGTGGTGCTGTGTGAGTTGCAGTTGCTCGCAAAAAGGGCTAGAACCGGAGGGAAGAACGGATATGGATGGTAAGGAATGTGGGACGTTTTCAATAAAAAGAGCAGGTCAGTAGTTGCGCACAGATGGGCTACAAAGTATAGAAATATCACAACCACACAATGCTTCGCAGCTCCCGAACAGGCCTAATTGGTATTTATTATTGACATTTCAAATAGATGCGAAAATTTCCCGATTAGTTGCACCTACCGCAATAGGACCGATCATAAATACTGGCACTGCAGATAACGTGTTCCACGCAGCACTCATAGCGTTGGGGGGAGTGTGGGCCCGCCAAAACATCCAGTTTTTACCAAGGCGCCTCATCATGCGACGCACTCGGCGCTTGTCGGGTTTCTTGCCGCAGATACTTGCAGCATCTCCCATGGCGGGCTTTTCCGCCTTTTTTCCGCCTTATACGTGGAAAGATGTGATTAACGTTATGGCATCACCAGTTTTGCGGCCATCAGCGGACATAACCAAGAACAAAGGGTCCAGGTTGCACTCCAAAGCAATAAAGCTGACCAAATCCTTTCAGCAATGACGTCGGTGATGGTGCTGGGTTATTATCCCTCATAAAGGGCCCTTTTATTTCGGAGCAAGTTTTTTACGGGGTTCATGCACGGGTGGGAAAATAAATAGAGTGCATGTTATACGGGAAAAAATAAGCCGACAACGTTCGTACCGTTAGCGGGGAGGTTGGCGAAGTAAGCAGATTATGCCCGAACTAATGCGCGCCTTGATGCTGCGGCATCGTTACAACCCCTAATGCGTTCGAAAGAATCTTATTTTTTGGTATAGCAGGGCTACTCCGTAAGTGCCAGCATGAAAATAAATATAGTATTCAAAATAAGCGCAGCTCTAACTGTGTGAAAGATGCAACCTCAATGCACGCCCGAGGACAGGACCTACTCCAATAACAACATCTTTCTTGGGTCCTCGATCAACTCCTTCACGGTCTTCAAGAACGTGACCGCCTCACGGCCGTCCAAGACTCTGTGGTCGTAGGTCAAGGCCAAGTACATCATGGGTCTCGACACAATCTGGCCATTGACAGTCACAGGTCTCTCCTTGACGCCATGCAAGCCCAAGACGGCGGTCTGGGGCATGTTGATGATGGGGGTACCGTACAAGGAACCGAAAACGCCTCCGTTGGAGATGGTGAAAGTACCACCGGTCATGTCCTCCAAGGACAACTTTCCGTCTCTGGCCTTCTTGCCCAAAGCGGCGATTTCGCGCTCGATGCCCAAGATAGAGCGCGACTCGGCGTTTCTAAGAATAGGCGTCACCAAGCCCTTGGGGGTGGCCACAGCGATGGAGATGTCGGTGTAGTCTCTGAACACCAAGGTGTCGTTGTTCTCGATGGCGGCGTTCACAGCAGGGATGTCCTTGGCAGCCAATGTGGAGGCCTTGGCGAAGGCACCCATGAAGCCCAACTTGATGCCGGTCTTCTCTAAGAACTCATCCTTGTACTGCTTTCTCATGTCCATCAAGTTGGACATGTCGACCTCGTTGAAGGTGGTCAACGAAGCGGCGGTGTTCTGAGACTCCTTAAGGCGCTCGGCGATTCTCAATCTCATTCTGTTCATCTTCACGCGCTCCTCGTTTCTGGAGAAGTTGGTGAAGGTGGCGGGCTCGGAGGTCTGCTTAGCGTCCTTCTTGGGCTCCTCCTTCTTGGGCTCCTCCTTCTTGGGAGCCTCCTTCTTAGGGGCCTCCTTCTTAGGCTCTTCTTTCTTAGGCTCCTCCTTCTTCGGCTCTTCCTTCTTAGGCTCCTCCTTCTTCGGCTCTTCCTTCTTCTCGCTGCCAGCGGGCGCCTCGCCCTCCTCGATCTTGGCGATGTCCTGGCCCACCTCCACGGTGTCTTCGACAGCAGCCAACAATTCGGTGACAGTACCGCTCACAGGCGAGTTGATCTCAACGTCGAGCTTGTCGGTCTCAATGGTAGCAAGAACCTCGTCCTTCTCGATGTAGTCACCGACCTCTTTGGTGAAGCTGGTCAAGGTACCCTCGGTGATGGACTCGGCCACCTCCGGCACCTTCACAGACTGCGATGCAAAACGCTTAAAGCTCAACGCATTGGCATGGCTCACTCTGGGGAGGGGCTTGTAGGAGGCAGTCTGGAGAGATCTGGCCAATACAGCATTGCTGACTCTCAAGCTGGAAGAGGCCTTCGCAACAGCGGGAAAGCGGCGGGAAGCGTGTTTGATGCTTCTGGAAAACATGGTATTGTAGTGAATGGGGATAACCCGAGTAGAGTATTGGAGTTCGCAATGGATTTGAAAAGACGAACGGTAATTGGTGTCTCCAATTTTTCGAGCAAGTCGGAGCGAAGGTTGCCCAGTTGGGCGATATCCGAGGGTCGAAGGGGCGATATCCGAGGACCTCAAATGCCGGGATGGCGGCCGGAAAATGCGCACTTCCGGTCGTGCCTGGCGGTTTTCATTGGCCGCGTGGTCCCGGAGTTGTCGGAACGAAAATGTCGCACAGCGATGACCCCTCTCGGTGCAATTCCGAGGGGATGAAAACCCTGTTATAGGGTGAAACTGTCGATGGCAAAATTGGCAACTTTGTAAGTAGAGAGAGTTCCGAATGCTGCTGTTCGACTGCCAAGTTGCCAAGAGCCTCGGATGATGCCTTTGGCGGGCACCCCCGCAGAAGTGATCGTGTAAACGTGTTTTCTGGTGGGCCTGCACACAACGCCAAGAGCGTTTCTCGGTAGTGCTGGGGTGTTATGGTTTCGACCCAATTAGGTATACTAATGGCATCTACCCACCCACTTGTTTCCTGTCAAAGCTGGAGATGCGCCTGCATGGTCCGGCGGTGCTGGTTGTCCGTACGAGTATACAATGGCCCCTGTAGGTGATCTGGGCGTGAGTTTTTCGTTAAACCTCGTACATTTCCAGCGAATCTTCATCGACTCTTCTCCAGTGTTCGCTGACGGTCACAATGCTGGCATTTCACCCCTATGGACAGCACGATATTCGTGTTGTGAGCGACCTCAGTCGTTACCAATTTCAGAATATCACTCCTAGAAATAGGTCTCGTGATCCCACACCCACGTCCACCTATAATGAGGCGGAATCAGTGGACATGTTACTACAACCCCCTCCCGCAATTCACCCCCAGCCTTCGGCACCGCCGGCACGGCCAGCGGCTGATCCAAGGACCCTTGAATTTGTCACACCTGTTCAAGATAATAACCTTATGGAAGCACCCAGGCCAGAGCCAGAGAAACGAAGAACGCTTCTTGAAATTGCAGAACTGTCAATGCCTCTTCCTAAGAATAGGAAGCCGGAGACAAACTACGAAGTTCAAAACGAAATTTACAAGTACTACATGAAACCTTCGGAGTACAGTTTCGGGGGTGACGACCAAAGGAGTGAGTTTGCGCCTTACCCGCAATCGCTCCTGGGAAAACATCATAACCCGTACTCGTCGTCGCCGGTTCCCACGAAGGGAAACGGAGGTGATTTGCCGGCGATGCTCGAAACCAAAGAGTACCTCAATCCTCGTCGTCTCAAAGATAAGTTCTTGGGACGCCATCCGTCGTCGGACATCACAAGCTTGAATTCACGCAGGAAGGACATGGAGGTGCTGTTGGTCAAGAACGTGATGAACAAGCCCCTCTTCCAGTTTAACATGGGCGTTTTGATGAACAAAGAAGGATACGAAGACCGCATGTTCACTGTGACCGCACACTTTCTCATATACGTGTTCGAGATCATCCTCGCCATCATTGTCATCACCCTTTCGAGTTTGTTAGTACGACAGGACAGAGACGTGGCCCGAGGCATATACACGTACTTCATAATCGACGGGCTGATCTCGCTTGTTGTGTCGATTCTTTTCGTCACCACCGCCATCAACTTTGAGAAGCGCAACGGTAGCTTCTACTGTCTTGCAGCATGCTTGTTGACGGTGATCTCCTTCATAATTGTCACTTGTAGGGTCATTACCACCCACAAGTGCAAGACGCATGCCATCTGTCTGATGCGCAACGCCACCTCTGCATTTATCATCGTGTCCACTTTCATATGGGTCACCAACCTTGTGATGTTTCTTACCACCTTGTACATCTCCCGATTGAACCTCTTGGACGATATCAACTTTGACTACAGTAATAGAGGCGTGGACAAAGAATACAACGAGAAGCAAATGGCACAGTCCCACGGCTACCAGGCAGTGGACGATGGCTTGATCGACCCCCAATCAGGAAAGCCGCTCAAAGAGTACTATTTGAACGAGAACGGTGAGATGTACGAAATTGATGACAAAATGGAGGTGCGAGGCAAAAATAAAATCGTTGTCTATACTTTCTAAAAATGGGTCTTTGTGGCTGCGAAATTTCCCCCATCACAACTCCAAGAAAAAGCAAAGCCATGATTCTTGCGTGGTTTTTGTTGTTACAGACTGCCCAAGGCGCCGTCCTCCCGAAAATTGCCGGAATTCGGTCTTCCAACCATACAAAGGCTGTGTTGCCCCCATTTCTTGAGTCTTTGGCATCTGTACACTTGTGGAGTGATAGTTCCAACGACAACGCCGAAAAGTTGGTTATCTTTCCGAAAGAGGTGTTCACAGTCCCTTCTTTGGAATACCTGCTCAGCCAACCGGAGCTGGGCTTGGTGAGGGTCGAGTTCCCGCTCAATTCTGTCAATGGACCTTCGGTGGGCAGCAATATCGTGCTTCCTGCCGACACTTCTCTCATGTTCATCTTCAACTCTACCGAGTCCATCAAAGTACCCCCCATCGAGGATTCGAGCTTTGTGGACTTCTTGAGAAGCAGTCCGCCGTTTCTGTTGCCGCCCATGTTGAATCTTGAGGATTACTTCTTGGTGGTCCCCCTGGCATATGTTTCTGCCACAGACGCAAACGGCTATCTTGGAGACTTGAAGTCAAACCACATAAATGAGGTCTCAAAGGCCCCTCTGAATGTGTTTCCTATGTTTAGAAAATGCATCAGAGAACATTTGCCCACTCTCGTCTTGGTCTTCAACGAGGACAACTCGTCCTTCTTTGATGGCTCCGTTAACACTATTATGAACACCAAGAGCTTGACTTCCGAGGGCACCACGAAACTTTCCTCGTTCTTCGACTTGTTTGCCAAAGCGTGGTTGTCGGACGTTAACTACGAGACTTTGGTCAAATCTATTTCCTGTACAGTCAACATAGAGGATTCGTGCAGCAGTTACTGCGTTGGAGTTCAGGACGACACATACGGAAGCCTCTTTCCAGTCTTCGATGACTTCTTCTTTCCGCCGTTTGGTTCTCCAGTGGTGCTTCCCCTGCCCGACGGTCCCTTGATTGTTCCTCACCCCGTTGGTCCTCCCGTGATTATGCCTCCGTCCTTTGGTCCACCCTCTGGATTCCCATTCAGTGGACCTCCAGTTGTGGGTCCCGGGATCGTTTTGGTACCGGATCCATTGGACCCGGGTCGCTTGATCTTACTTCCTGCTAACACGCCTTCCGAGAATGGTGCCGTTAGCGGAAGTGCCCTGGGCAATTCGAGCACTAGCACTTCAGGACCTTTGAAGTCGTTTGTTAGTGAGGCTAATTCGAAACAACCAGGCCCACCATACGACGTTATCTCTTTCCCGTTGTCCCTCATCGACCTGAATACTGAAACTTCTTCTCCCAGAAGTAAGAACTATTCACAGATCATATTCAAAAACCAGGTCAACGCAGAAAGAGTCTACTCAAATCACAGTGGACTTTTGGTCCCTCAGACAGAAGCGGAAAGTGTTTGTCTGGATGTGAACTGGTACAGCATTTTCCACCATTTTGGTGCAACTGCTAAGCAGTGCTGGGAGAGAAGCCTTCACATCGCTACTACAGCATAATAGCTAGAAAATAATCAATTTTGACATAAATAAAGGTTGTCTGCAAAGACGGATCCAAGCAAGTAAAATACAGACAAGAAAGTGGCCTGGTGGGAACGAAACCGAATGCATTATCATTGGTTGCTAAACTCTCAGAGTTGTAACTCCATTTTGAATGAATCATATGTAATTGCCTTGGCGTCCAGACTGCATCTGCAGCTGGCCAGCCTGGTGTTGCATGTTAATTCTGTTGTTGTAGCCGTAATAACTGCTGTTAGAGCCCTGGGACGGGCCACCGGAGCGCGGTGGAGTTGTATTGTATGCGGTGTTGTAATTTTTTAATGCATTGGAAGGGTTTCCCACTATCGTGGATGATGGCTGGGTTGGTTCGATGGACTCCAAGTAGTACGAGTCTCTCTTTGAATCATCGTCCTCACCGTAAACAGCGTCCTTGAACTTAGACTTGCCGTGTGAGTTACTGTTGCTGGAGTTTTCATCGAATACTGAGTCATCTTCGTCGAAAACTTGGTTGGGCTTACCACCATTCTCATGTCCTCTCATGGCAGTAGCACCCAATGCCATCAATTCCAAGTCATCGGAGCCCTCCTTGAGATTACCACCGGCGTTGCCCTTTTGCGGGTTGTCGAATCTTGGCAAAAACGATACTCTGTCATCCTTCATCGGCTGGTATCTAGTGTCAGGGTTCTTGTATACCAACGCCAAGACACAAGTCACGATGGTGAACAACAACAAGAACAACGCGAAAAACGCGTTCAAAACGAAATAGACAACGGCCATCACCGACGCGACGATGTGAGGCTGCTTGAAAATGTATGAAAAGAACATGAAGAAAAGAGCATTGATGGTGTTGATCACGGCAATAGTGATGTTGAAGGCATTCGTTCTCTTGTCCATGTAAGGTCTGAGCCAACAAATGGTAACACAGTAGGCCAACTCAACGACGAAAACAATCACGGACAGGATCATACCGTGCGTCTGCAACACGGCAATGAACAAACACTTCAACAAGATGTAAATCAAGGCCACAAGCACAAAATAGTAGCAATCGGCTCTGTACTGGACGTAGATGAAGCCAAACTTGTTCAAGAACACACCGTCACCAAACAACAAGTAGGCGGGGTTCTTAAACTGCTGCACTGATCTTCTGCCCAACTGGACAACCCTAATTGCGGCCTGGAACAACAAAACAGTAACGACAGCAAACAAGAAGATGGCCACCACAATAGTACCGGCAGAATCGTTCTCGGTGAACTCCCAAATACACAAGACGGCAATCTGAGGGAACGCAAGGATCAACAACCGGTAGAGCGTACCCTTGATTATGTACGACCACTGCAGTCTGTATTCATTGAATTTGCCCTCGTTCATGACGTTGGAGCGAATGCAAATCTCAATGACAGCCTTGAAAAGCATCAAGAAGGCCACCATGACGAAAGCAAAGAACACCAAGAAGACGATGGAGGTCATGAAGAGCGAGGTGATCTCGATACCCGCGAGGTAAGACACTCTCTGAATACCTCTCAACACCAAAATCTTGGACGATAAGTCCTTGTCCTTCTCATCGACACTGTACAAGGAAGAATCCAAGGAGTCGGAGTAGCCAAAGTCATCGGAGTCGAGGGTGATAGCACGCTTGAAAAGCATCAAGTGGTTGTTACGCTTCTGCGAGTAGTAGCCGTTGTTCAAGAAGTCATGCGCGTCACGCTTGGCCTTCTTCTGCACCGAGATGGACAAGTAGGCGGAGTCGCGGATATCGGTAGCAGTGCCACCAGTGGACTGCACGTACCAGTTCGCAATGTCCTGGATGAACTTGGCCTTGATGATACCCAAGGACCACTGGAAGTTCTGGGCCCACGCGGCCGCGATAGGTGGCACTTTGGCCACGGCCAACATAGAGGTGACGGCCAAAGACTGAAAGTACACGAAAAGCGACATGGAGTTGGAGGCAATGTGTGCGGCAGTGCTGGAGTGACCAATAACCGACACCACACCGGAAGTGATAACACCCAAGCCCGAGATGGCAGCAATGGGCCACGAAGCGTACTTGGTCTGGACCGTCTTACCGTTGGAGAGGACGGCCTCCACGCATGCGAGGTTCTCGTTGGTCTTGGTGTCGTACAAAACAACACGCACACGCGCGTCCAAGTCGGGAATGGTGAAGGCCACACTCGGAAGGTCGCTGGTGATGGAGTCGGAAATCTCGTAGTGCGAGTTCAAGTCCAAGTGGCCGGTCACGAACGGGCAAATGGTCGCATAGTTAAGCGAGCAAAAGGTGATGTTTTTGGTGAGCACGTTGACACCGTAGGCGATCAAGTTGATGTTGGCGCCTACATAGGCGTCGATATTGGAAACCGCCGCCACGTTGAAGTACACGGTGTGGTTTTTCTGGTAATACACCACGTTAAACTGCGAGGCGGTGAACTGCGAGTTGTCCATGCACGTAAGCAAAGAGGTGGAGCGGATGTGGTTGGCACCGAGTACCGACTGCACAAGGGCGCCCACGAGGAGCCAAAGCGAAAAGCGCATGGCAAGCGAGGGACTGCTGGGGGGTGCTGTGGAGGAAGAAGAGGTGAGGATCAGTTTTCTGGTGTTTTCGCACGCTGGTGTTTGGGTGTCCTGCACAGATCCTAGGGGGCTGTGGTCTGCCACTGCGCCTGGGCCCCTACAGCAAAGCAAAAAATAGCATGGCGTTGCTGTGGGCTATGACGGAGGCGCGGCATAACGGCCAAACGGTCGCCATGCATCGCCGTGGTCTGGGGTTGCCTAATATGGAACATTCGTGCACAAGAGGGAAAACACCCGTGCACCAGAAGGGCCTAGAAAAGCGCGTTTCTGTTTGAAGCGGATCAGACGGCTTGGGGGTTTGCTCCTGCCTGGCCCTGCCGATGTGCGGGGATCCGCCGACATCTAAATATAATTCATTGGCGGTGAAGTCTGGGTATTTAGATGAGGGCTTTGGTCCTTGGCTCGGGTGCCTATACCATTGGTCTCTGGCATTGCGCAGGGGCTCCAGTATGAGCCTGTAACCCGGTACTCGCTACTATGAGCACCGCTGGCACCGGTATGGGCACACTTAGTGGTTATAGTCCACTACGCGCTATATGAACGTTGAACTCTGGCACAGAAGCGTTGCGCCGGCGTTCTCTTCGCTGTGTAGATTTCTTCTCAGATTGAGTCATTGCTTGATTCTCGGGGGATCTGTTGCCAGTCATTTTGCAGTCCTTAGTTTCGCCGAAAATTGCCAGAATCTGCGAAAAATTGGCCTCCTTCAATATCCATCACGGTTTAAGTGCTGAATACACCATCACGTCTTAAAAATCACGAAGTGCCCTATAAAAGCCCTAAACTCCCCAAATTGCTCTCCAGGCACCCCCTAAACTCGCTAATGTCTCTTTATGCTCACATCATATATTAATTCTACCGTACTCCACCCCCTCTAGTAGGGAATGCCGTTTGTAAGTCTCTGGAACTCATCGTAGCCCTTGGTGTAGTAACTCTCCATCGACTTTTTAATCAAGCCCCGGAAGAACAACAGTGCGTCCTTTTCAGTCTTATTAGGCACAAACCGCTGCCGCAACTTCTTGATGGTGTTCTCCTTGAAGCACGGAAGCCCACTCTCCATCATGGGCGTCACACACCGCACAATGGTCTCCATATAGGGCCGGCACGCCAAGAAACCCTTGATACACAACTCCTCGAACCACTGGAAAGCCTGTGTGTTTTCAGACCCGCCTAAAACCATCACCATTTCGTGCGTCAACTTGAACGGGGCCACCTCAAATTTCACTCCTCCAGGCACAATGTCAAAGCAGAACCCGAAATCGATATGCAACACATGGCCCTGGTCGTCGTACATGATGTTACCGTTGTGTCTGTCCTTGAACTGCAACAAGTAAGAGATCACCGAGTAAGCCGCCAACGACCGGATCAAGTTGTTGCGCGCCTGCTGGAACTCGATAGAGTTCTCAGGACCGAATTTGGTGATGAAGTACTCGTATAACCCATTGACTGCCTCACGTCCAAGCATGTCTCTGCTGACAGAATTAGGTAACACGTCAATGACACCACACCCAGGTGCAGTGGCCGTTACACGGTAGGGGTAAACAAACAAGTCCAATCCGGAAGTCGACCAAATGGTCCGGAAAACAGAGATGAGCTGAAGTGCCAACACATCCTGTCTGCAATCATCTCCCACCTTGAAAATAGCACTCTGCCACCGCTCGATTGGGGTCCGCACAATATCGCCATACTCATTCACCTCCTCAATGTCCTTTCTGATCTTGAAAGTGGCCATAAACGGCGCCTTAGCATGCGACTGTAACGGTTTTCCTGACTTTCTGTTGATGTCAATAACCACTCCGTCTGGGTTACTGGGCAAATACACTCCTGGCTGCACGGCAATCTTTGCCATTTCCTCGTCAATCTTCACCTTCTTCTCGGCCTTTGTCTTCTTGATGTATGGCTTCAACTTACCGGAGATGTCAGTTACCTCCAGGAAAAACCCGAATTCACGCTGATAAAACTCAAGGTCCTCCGGACCGTAGGCGTTCAACATCAAGGTCTGTATTTCATCCAACTTCGGCTTGAGACTATCCGGCTCCAAAGAGTCTTCATCCTTGTAGCTATTCGCCAACATGTTCCAGATGATCTGGTGAGCAAACAACTGCGAGATCTTGGCGGTCTCAATGATGAAGCGTTTCACATAGCCCTTAGCGTCAAAACGCAACGACTGGACAATTTGCGGCACGTAGAAGAAAGTAAGGTTGACATCGTGGTACTCCAAAGACCTCATGGTAAACTGCAAAACGTATGGGTTGCTGCCAAATGGCGGTAAGAACAAGGTGATGGAATCTATCGGGGACAACGGCTCCCAGAACAACAAGTAATGCGTGGGCATGTTCGTACCAGCGTTGATACCAATGAAGTATTGCACGGCGTCCGGGTAAAATATAGCAGGCAACGGGTTGGCAGTAATCAACTGCTGCAACAATTCGTCCAAGTTCTTAACCTTGTATCTGAAGGCCAAGTTCACAGCCAAAATCGGGTCAAAGCCATAAGCTTTCTTGATGTGCTGGCCACTGATCTGGTTGGATATGAACGAACCCCTACTATCAGTAGGATTGGTCGAATTCAACCAAACAGAAATTTTGGAGATCTCGTCATCGAGGAAAAACATCAAGATGATCTTCTTCAGCTCCAAAGTGTCGTTACCAATGGTGCTGGTAGATGACATGAGTCTTGCGACTTCCTTTAACAACGTGTAATCAGCCTTAACCTTCAATACGTTCGAGCCAAACGGGTAGCGAGCTCTTGTCTTGAACCACAGTAATGCGCCGTCCAAAATCAAACCAGTCAATCTCACGCTGCTTCTTGACCCCAACTTCACATGGTAGTTCAAAACGTCAAACGCAAATTTAATCAACTCAAAGCGGACATTTCTGGAAGACGGGTGCAAGCTTGCTACTGATAAGTTCTTCAAGCCCACTTCCACGAATCCAGTAAATAATTTCAACAAGTGGTCGCTTTGATTCATGGTTGCCTCAAAGTTCGACGAGAACAATCTAATGATATGCAAGTGCGGCTCGAACGACAAAGAAGCAACCTTGGAAAGTTTGTCGGCAGACTTATAGTCGCTGGGTGAATACTCCATTTTGTTGAATTCGGGATTCTTCAAATCATGGGAGCGGGAGTACAATCCCTGTCTCAGTTCAACAGAAATCTCCCACCGCTTTCTGATCTCCGACAATAATAAAACGGAGATATTTGGTCTGTCCTTCATGACCGCAAACCAAATACCAATCGCGGTACTCATGATACTGGACTCAAAAATACGGAAAGGAATGCCTACCAAGTAGCGGATCATCTCAGCAGTGTTCTCGTCAGAAATCAAAGCGAAGCCTGCAATTTCACTAAGCAAACTGTTGACTTCCTCATTGCTGTAGTGGTGGGACCTGTCTTTCAATTTCAACTCGTTCTCGAAAATGCGTTCACGCAATTCTTTGAAAGCTTTATCAGCGTCATCCAGTGAGTACATAGGTACTTTGTCCATTAAATCAGACACGAAGTTGCTTCTCCAACTCAACTGAGACACGAAGACAGGCAAAAGGTTCAAGTTGGAGCCTGTAGTAAACTTCCTGATATGAGATAACTCTCTGTCGCTGGATGAGATGTCCCCGGCCATTTCCAAAGCAAAGGAGACACCAAACTGAACCTTCTCCTGTGTCTGGAAACGGTCGAGATCGGAAACATACAACTGAATGAGACTTTTGGCATCGGCAGTGCACTTCACCAAGAGTAATCTTACCCAGTGTTTAGCCTTTTCGTGAAATCTTTGGAAGGTTTCCGTACGCCAGCTATAGGAGTCAGACAACTGGATTTGAATGCCTGTTTTCTTAGCACGGTACGTGAATGTAGGTTCATATTGGTTAATGTCAGCATCGACGATACTGTCAAAAAGCAACGACAACAAGTCAAACAACGCGAACAAACTCTTATTGTTGCACAACGAAGAGGGGACTTTGTTAATCAAAAGGTCACAACACTGCAAAGCGGCATCCTGCAAGTCCTCAATTCTATGGCAACACAAAGCAAGCATGTTGGTTAATTGCTCAGCGATGTTGTCAGAGGAAAACTGCTTATCAGCACCACATTTGATCAAGTAGATGAAGTCTTTGCTGACCTTAAACGAGATGTAGCCAATGTATTTTTCAATTCCACTGGTCTTCACCGATGGGTCAGAGTGGTACTTTAAGATGGTAGAGCAGTCACCAGTCTTCACTCGGAAAGATTCAATAAATGTCGTTGCCGACAAGAACATCAATTTAGGGTAAGACATCGTGCGATTAACCTCAAAAATGTCACCAATTATGTGCTTGTGGTCCTTCACATTGTGGTTGGAAGATCCTCTGCGCAAAACTGTGTTCAATTCCAATGAGGTCTCGGTCCTATCCCAGGACAATTCCGACGCCAAAGGCGGAGTGTTGTAAGCAATCCTCTCCAATTCAAGACTGTACTTCTTTGTGTTTCTAGAGTTGATGGAGTAGCCGTGAACCACCATGTTGAACCAGATGTTGCGGAACAAATTGATAATTCCAGTATCCAGAATCTTCAATGGAGCATCACCGGCGTGAACATTGGGTAAGAGCTCGGCCAATGGGCTCAAATAGATACCGATCTGATCACCGATTTCACTGATCTCGTTATGAGAACGGTGATGCTCCAACACCTGAACGTCACCTTTGCTGATAATGGAATGCAAGATTTCTCTTAGGTACAGAGTGAAAAGAGGGTTCTGTTGGTCCAATCTGTGAGAAAGGTCCACGCGGGCCTGGATCAAAGTAGCCAACAACGTCTTATGTTTGGCTTCAAATGCATCCATAGACAACTTGTGCAACAACTTGGTCAAAATCACAAACTCACGCTCGGGCAACGACGGAGCGCAAGAAACCAAGCCTCTCAACAATAACGGCCCAATGGACGAGTCCAATTTCGAGGTCTTTTGGGACAAGATCGTCACCGCAAGGGTACTCACGGTTTCATCATTACACGCTTTGGTAATCTCAATGATGGCGGTGATTGCATTCTCACATACCTTTTTGTAGTCCTGCTCGTCATAGGCAGTGGTCTTGGAGTAGCCGTTGGAATGGCCGTTTAAATGGCCATGGCCGTTGGAAGTGATGGAGTCGTCTCTGGTGAGGTTGGCAGAGGAAACATCTCTAAGGGACAAGTTGTCGAATCTATTCAATCCGGTGCTTCTGCGGGACTTCAGCTGCAACTGCAAACCGTCATTTCCCACGAAAAGTAAGTTTGTGAGAGCATAGATGGTGGTCACAACTGTGTCTTGCAGCAAAACCTTGCTTGCCAAGCCGAGGCCCTTGGAAGCCACGAGGCAGTGGGCGGCGCTGAATTTGGGATTAGCCACCAAGGACGTGAAAGCCCTCGTCAACGAAGACGCAATGGACTGGTCTTTGAATACCAACAACGCGCCAAGCTGGATCACACTAGCGCCCAAGTGCTCGTCCAACATCACGTCGTAAATAGACAAACAATTCCTGAAGAGTTTTTTGGCGGACTTGGTCAGGATATTGTCAGTGAAGGAGCCACAGGCAATGGCCTGAAGGTTGTAGCTTTTGGCCAAGTAGCCAATCTTCAAGCGAGTAAAGGTGGAGTAAACAATGTATGTTTCACCACGGTCCAAGAACTCCATTTTCTGAACGGCCATATCCGACAAGGTGCGGATCAATTCCATATGGAAGCCGGAGATGTCCAAGTCCGGCGCCAGGTTTTGAGCGAGTTCCACCTGGGGAACGGCCTCTTCGATGAAGCGTATTGACAGTCTCTGCAAGAGGTAGTCGAGCAACGGTCCGTTTTTGTTACCAAGGATGACATTTAAAACAGCACACATTAGTCTGCTGATGCGCTCCACGTAAAGAATGGGCGAGAAGTCGGCCACAAGATCGTGGTCAAGCAAGGGCGCGTAATCGGAGTCTGTTTCCGCATAGAGACGGTTGGAGTAGACCTCAACCTCATTGAGAAACTCGAAGTTGTCGATGCAAGTGTCCAAGGTGACGAACAACTTGAAAGCCTGCGGGGAAGTCGCCAAAAGCGACGCGTTAGCGGTCAATCCCTCGAGCAATCCCAAAACCGTCAAGTAGTTCAGTAACGTGAGGGTCTTGGAAGCAGCGAAAAACGTCTCGTTGAACTGGTCCAAAGTATCAAGCACGTCGTTGAGCAAAAGACCATCGAACGTGGAGGCGATATTGGCCAAAGCCGAGGTCAATTTCTCGCCCAACGACAACCATGGCGGCAGTCCAGCATGACGCGACACCACGGACGCCGAGAAGCGCTGCGTGGGCAACTCAAGCAAATACAACCGGAGCTTTTCAAGCACCAATCTGGCCTGGTGGGGCAGCTTCAACAGGCCCTCAGTGGACGCACAGAGCGCCAACAAAACCTCATATTCGCGAGGCGCAATGGCCACGTCCGACAAGCCGGCGTGGGTCTTGGGAGCCTCGGAGAGAAGCACATTGAATGAGTCCAACGCCGGGTTGGGGTCGGCGTGTAAGTTGGAGGGGGTGTTTTCCACCGCAAGCTTTGCAAGCCGCTCGAAAGCAGCACCACGGATAGAGCCACGGTCTATACCGAAGTAGTCCATTGCTACAGGCTGAAGAGTCACAACCAAGAGGTGTAATGCACTGGTCGCCGTAGACGAGGTGGAGATGGAGGTAGTTTTTCTACGCACATGCGCGGTGGAAATGTATTGTCTAATATACACGAGGCCCGAGGCCGATGCTACAACGCCTGTCGGCCTACGAGTAGGTCTCGATCAAGGTGTCTCTCAAGTTACCCGAGATGGCGTCGGGATGGGCGTCCTGTAAGCGGAAAATCAGCTCGATCACCGACAACTCGGGTGCGGTGGTGTCGTAGCCAGTCACCGACAACCAGTCGTTGACTACCATTCCAGCGCCCACGACGGCGGAACCGCGGTTGACGGTTCCCGCCACAAGCGGCACCTGCAACAAAGACGACAACTCCTCCTGGTCCTGGATGGACGTCTGCGGGTGCACGATACCGCCCTGGTTGGACAACAGGCAGTACGAGCCCACCAACACGTTTCCGGCGATGGTCTGGCGGAACACCTCCACGCCCAACACGTCGGCAATAAGCTCCTCGGTCTCGCGCTCGATGTCGGGGTGCACCAACGCAACGTAGTCGTTGCAGCAGATGACGTTGCCGAGGGCCAGCAAGCGCTCCTCCACTCTCTGGATACGCACGGAGTCCGGCAACGAGTTTCTCAAGTGCATCAACTCCTGGTCAGTGGTCTGTGTGGGCACAAGGAGGCCGCGTCTGTTTCCGGCCGTCATGCGGCCCACGATACGGGTACCGGCGATGGTGGTGTGGACGATAGGGATGACGTCTCCCAACTCGGCCTCGAAAGCCGAGTAGAAGTTCTCGGAGCCACCCACGGCGACAAGGCAGTACAGGTTGGTGAGCTTGGAGAAGACACCCACCTCGTTGGAGTTTTCAAACTGTGTTCTGGTAGCCATGATGGTGGAGAAAGCAGAATTTTTCGAGATGAGTAATTTGGAGTGCAGGAAAAAACTACTTTGGAGGATGCGATGCTCCCGGGAAGAGTACTGTGAAAAAAGTAGTGTAGAGGTGAAGGGGAACAGAAAACCCTGGAAAGGACGAAAAGCTCCTCGAGGGCGCAGCAAAGGACGGGCTGTGGCTTACGTTATCGCCATTCTGACCTGTAGCTAAGATGACTCCTGAGTGGTTTCAGGCGCTGTTTGATGTATACCAAAACTCTTCCAGCTGAAGGGTCCACACGAATGATTATACGAGAATGGCGCCTGAGAGGCCTGCAATGACATGACCCCAGAGCTGTACATTTGCCATTCCTCCTCTTGAATCGGGATACCCGGCGCACTGCTAACGCCCCAGACCTTCTGGCTGCGAAAAGCGCTGATTTTGTATAGCGGCGTTTGCCGACCCCCAAACCCAATGGGCCTTTATGCTACTGTATTTATAGCTGGTTACCACCCCATTACAGCAACACCACCATTATCGAAAAACCCTTTCATTCCACCCATCTTGTTGCCATCTCCTTCTCATAACACACTTCCCTCCTCCCCTCATCTACAGTTCTTAATGATTATGGTAACATTTAATATAAACAGAGAATTGAACAATTGCCATCACCGTCTCTCTAGTCCAAGCCAGCAGTCTCGATGTCGTCATCTTCGTCGTCACTATCCCTCCAGTTGTCCACTTCGACATCGGCCATCTCCTCGTCGTCGGCCTCGTGGTTGGGCAAAACCTCCAATCCCTTGGCGCCCAAGGTCACCCGTGCCGTCTCCTTATCCTTGATCTGGCCCTTCAACAATAATACCGCCAACTTGTTTAACACCTCACTCTGGATGAGACGGTTGAGCGGTCTTGCACCGAGGTCCGGCGAGTAGCCGTTCTCGCACAAGTACTCCAAGGCGTTGTCATCTACCTGCAAAGCCAACGTCTTTCCATTGGCTGCGAAACGCTGCTGGATCTCTGCGAGACGGATTCTGACAATCTTCGCTATCGCCTTCTTCGATAATCTGTTGAACACCACCGTGCTGGAGATACGGTTTAAGAACTCAGGACGGAAATGCGATCTTACTGAGGTCATTACCAAGTCCTTGGTGGAATCGTCGATCTTCCAGCCCTTAGATGCGTTGATGTACTCGGCACCCAAGTTCGAAGTCATGATGATGATAGAGTTGGAGCAGTTGATCACCTTGCCCTGAGAGGAAGTCACCCTGCCGTCATCCAAGATCTGCAACAACACTGTCAACACCTCTGGGGCTGCCTTTTCAACCTCATCGAAAAGAACAACAGAGTAAGGACGACGCAAAATGGCCTCCGTCAAAATACCGCCCTCCTCGTAGCCAACATAACCGGGAGCGGCTCCCAATAATTTGGAAGCCGACCACTTGTCACCAAGCTCCGAGCAGTCGATTCTGATCATGGCTCTTTCATCAGCAAACAAGAAACCAGCAACCTTCTTGGCCAACTCCGTCTTACCGGAGCCAGAAAGACCCAAGAATAAGAACGAAGCAGGCTGGTTCGGGTTTGCCAATCCTGACCGGGTCAATCTGACGGCATTGGCAACAGACTTCACCGCCTCCGATTGTCCCACAACCGCCAGTGATAATTCTTTCTCCATGTTGATCAACTTGGCATTCTCAGCCTGGGTCAATTTAGTGACTGGAATTCCCGTTAATCTAGCAGCGGTTTCTGCGATCTGCTCGGGACCAACGGCATTGTTCAACAACGAATCAGGACCCGAGCTGGCCTCTTCTTCTGCCACCTTGACCTCTAACTGCTCAATCTGCTTTTGAATGTCAGGGATGGCAAAGTAGCGTAAGTCGGCGGCAGTTCCAGTGTCGTGACGTCTCTCAGCATCTTGGGCCTTGATTTCCAATTCGTCCAACTTACGCTTTGCGGCAATAAGCTGCTCATGACCGGCCCGTTCCTGGTTGAATCTCTCTCTAAGAGGTCTCAACTGTTCTTCCAAATCTGCCTGCTTCTTTTGGGCAAGCTCGAGGCGGTCGCGAGAGGCAGCGTCAGCTTCCACATCTCTTTGCAAAGCATTGATTTCAACTTTAACCAAATGCAATTGTCTTTCCAAAGTGTCCAACTCTTCGGGCTTGGAATCTCTGGCAACTGCAACAGCTGCAGCCGTTTCGTCCACCAAGTCAACCGCAGAGTCAGGCAAGCTTCTATAGGTCAAGTAGCGCGATGCCAATTGTGCGGCAGAAACCAATGCACTATCTAAGATACGAACTCCGTGGTGGATTTCATATCTTGGCTGCAAGCCTCTCAAGATTGCGATTGTTTCTGGAACTGTGGCCACCGGCACGTCAATCTTCTGGAATCTTCTCTCGAATGCACCGTCCTTCGAAATGTACTTGCGGTATTCGGCAAAGGTGGTAGCACCAATACAGTGCAACGTTCCTCTGGCCAACATTGGCTTCAACAAGTTCGCAGCATCCGACTTTCCGTCTCCCATCAACATATGAATTTCGTCAATGAAAAGAATGATCATCTCGTTGGACTTCTCGATTTCGTTCAAAACGCCTTTGATTCTCTCTTCGAAATCACCCTTGTATTTCGCACCTGCCGTCAAAGTGCCCAAGTCGAGAGCAAAAAGCCTGGAGTTGGCCAAAATATTGGGAACGTCGCCGTCAATGATTCTCTGGGCAACGCCTTCCACGATGGAGGTCTTACCAACACCAGCCTCACCGATCAAAACAGAGTTGGACTTGGTTCTTCTGGCCAACACTCTAATGACTCTTCTGATCTCCTCTTCTCTACCAATAACAGGGTCAATTCTGCCCTCTCTGGCCTTCTCGGTCAAGTCCTCGCAGTACTTGGTCAAGAACTCGAATTTAGAAGAGGAGTCGGCTTGTCTGGAGTCTATTCTCTGGTTTCCTCTCAACTCGATGGCCTGCGTTTTGATGGTGTCAACGTTGATGCCAGCCTCTTTAAAAATGTCCTTGATGGAAGAGTCCTCCAAAAGAGCCAACAATAAATGATCCTGTGCCACATAACTGTCTTTCTGCTGAGCCTTTATCTTGTTGGCCTTGGTCAACATCTGGCCCGTAGCGTAGTTGGGCCTCACATCTTCCGGAGGAGGAGACTGCAGCGGTAAGCGGACCAAGTGCTTATTGACGGCCCGCTCAAAAGCAGGCCACTCAAATCTGGCCTTCTGGATTAATGTTTTGAGGTATTGTGTGGAGTTTTCGTCATCAGTAGGAACCATTGCTGCTAAAAAATGCAATGGCATGAGCTGCGAATGACTACCATCCTGAGCCAACTTAGTGGCATTCTGGATGATGTTCAAAGCATTGTCTGTATATTGACTTTGGTCCATGACAAGTAATTGATAAGTTGTGAGGTTCAGACAATTGGAGGGAAACCACCCGTTTAAGTATACGTGGTGGAACGATTCTGGTTGTTGCTGGAAGGTTCCGGCTTTGTACCATAAATGTCGCGCAGCTTCTAGAAGGATCTAGAATTTGCAGTTGCAATGTCGTACGACATTTAAGATTGAGGCTGTCGTTCTAACAAACGGTGAATAGTTTTTCTCGAAATCGGACTTCGTGGCCAAGTTGGCTAAGGCGTCAGACTGTTAATCTGAAGATCGTGAGTTCGACCCTCACCGAGGTCGTCCGTTTTCTCCAGCCTTTATGGCCAAGTTGGTAAGGCACCTCACTAGTAATGAGGAGATCGTCAGTTCGAATCTGGCTGAAGGCATATTTTTTTGCAGATGATGCATTCTAAATCCTTAGCCTGTTCTCTTTGCCATTAATACTCCTACTGGTACAGACTTTGCGTGAACAGAGTCATCTCTTTTTATTTAATGTCATACTAGCGCCAATAGCCTTGTTGGGGCTGACCAAACTGGTTGTATCCAGACTGTTGGGGCTGCCCCATACCGCTAAAGTAGCCAGTCTGCTGTGGAGCCTGCTGCTGTTGACCATATACCTGCTGCTGCCCTGTAGCTTGACCGAACACCTGTTGCTGTCCAGTAGCCTGGCCGAATGGCAGAACCTGCTGGGGCTGCTGACCGAATGGCAGAATCTGTTGCAGAGGAGGTTGGCTGAAAGGCTGGTGCACCTGCAGATTCTGCAGGAGTTGGTCCACGGGAACTGCCACGTTCGATGCAAATCTGTCGGGCTGGTTGTACAACGACATTATGTTCTGCTTGTTGGTTTGCTGGGCCACCAACTGTGGGTTGGTCTGCTGGTAGAGCATTTGCTGGTGCTGGGGGTTATTCGGGTCCAAATACTGCTGCCCATTTGCATCCACGTACGACACCTGACCCGTAACTGGGTCGGTGTACTGGTATATCTGAGGTGCACCTGTCGCATTGGTGGTGACACTTGGAGTGGAGCCATTGGTCCCCGACCACCAGTCGCCCTGCAGCGCGCCCTGCAGCGACGAGGAGGGTGCATCTATAAGCGATTTCATGGGGTTATTCTGCGAAATCACCGAGGAAGCGGTCGTAGACGGCCGTTTGGGCAACTCGGGGGGCATCTCTGTTTTTGCCGGGTTGATGCGGGCATCCTGCTCCAAAATGTCCAAGGCTCCGTCCACACTGCCGTTGCTGAGAAGCAAACTTTCAAGTACTGCGTCCGCGTCCGAGTATCCGAAGTTCAGCATCTGGCGACGTTGCGATTGGTACTGCGACTGTTCGAATGTGGTAAGTTTCCGGTGAGTCAAGCTAGGAATGGCCTTGGAGCCGCTCCGTGACCGGCCGGTGGCTGTCAGGTTCAGCCTCAGACGGTTATAGGGGCTGCTGGCACGACTATCCGAGTATCTATCATCAAAGTCGTTGGCGTCGAGACTGTCGTCACGAAACTTTCCCAAGAGGTACTTGTCCCTGATGTAGTCCTCAATGGGCCCGTCGTCGTCGTCGTCGAAGGGAAAGGGAACCCTTTTGGAGTTCCATTTTCTTTTGGCCTTTTTGTTGCCGATGCGGCGCAAAGACTCCACCTGCTCGCTATTCCAGTGGTCTAAGGTAAGAGACTTGACTCTGGAGATGTTATTTGTCTTAAGGAGACGGCGGTGGATGGAGGCGCAACGGCCGCAGAGCAATACTCCAAGGTTCCATGAGGCCCATGTGGGATAGGTGGTGCCACACTCACCACACTTGTTATCGTTACCACGGGAGTTTACAATGTCAATCAATTGCTTTTCGACGAGCTTGTCGTGTTTTTTAGACATTTTGATGGGGAGTCAGGAATAAGAGGTGGAGGTGGGGGCGTCGTATAAATGCGAAAACTGGTCGCTCCACACTGGCAAACGTGCCAAAAAAGTGGCAGCGGGAATAAAGTCCGAGAATAAGAAAGGAGCGTTAGACGACGGCAATTGGGGGATGCAAACTGACACGCTTATTCAGATCGCAACTAGGACTGTGAAAGCAGCCGGTTTGGGTATTTCGTATAAGTATGGTTTCCGCTGCTGTCTATGAGACCCTCGCATCGCGGTCTACAAAACCACGGTTTCTTGAAAATAGGATTTTGGTGTATATACATATGCTCGAGCAGACTGTTGCTCTGGGGCCAAAAGTAACCTTTCTTCATTCATAGCAACTGGCGTTTCGAAGGGCTCTATAGCACCCTTTGAACGTCGACTTTGCTAGTCGAAGTTGAACGGAATCTCCTCCGTGGATTTGCGGCCAGCGCCTGCCATCTTCACCATGGCCAACCGGTCTATCTTCACTTGCAATGCGGTCAATTCCGGGATCCGAATGTCCCTGAAACTCTCGTTTATGAGCGCTAAATCGCCTTTCGCTAGCACGTCTTTCGTTTGATGCACTCGTTTGGCCTCGCCGGTCATCACCGTCACGTGGTAGTGGAAGGTGGATTTTCTGAACACTTCCAAGGTCTCCTCTTTGGAAAACTTTGCTCCTCGCGAAACCTTTATGTCGTAGGCCTCAACATGGTGCATAAACGCTTCTTTGAGGGCATCAAGCACCTGTCCGCCGGTCAGGTGCTCTAACGTAATCAGCAAGAAGACATTCTGGGTCATGGGACTCCGGAAAACCTTTATTGCTGGCTCCACCGGGAACGAAAGGTACTTCTTGGTAGGCTGTCTGGAGGAGGTAGGCTTCAAGTCTTTGAAAAGGACCAGGCGCAAGCGGGCCTTCCGCTCCAAATCCTGGTGATCCACACTGACCAACAGCCTGGGCATCTTGAGATCCCCCACGAAGAAGCGCAAGTTGTCGACTACCTGGTCTATCACATGGGTGGGAGCTATCATATTGGGGGTAAGCGTGATGTGGTGCTCACGAAACGCCTGTGTGTTTGTCAACAGGTACTTTCCTTCGACTTCTCGAGCAGGTGCAGACGTGGGGTGCCACCGATACTGCAGATGGAAGTCCGGGTGTTGTTCTTGTAGATGGCGTATGGCCTTTCGTGAGATGACCCGAAGCTGGGTCATCACTGGTGGAGAGGGGGACCACGGTAGATACGCATAGAGGCCGCCCATTCCCTGGTTGTCGCTGTAGTTTTGCAGGTACGGCGTGAGCGAAGTAATGGGGTCTGCAAACTGGTCGTGGTCGTGGTCGCTTTCACTTTCGTCCGATGAGTAGCCTTCCAACGTATCCATGGAATGCGACCTGCAAAAAAGGCGGTGAGAAGTAATACCTCGCTCTAGAGAAAGGAATATGTCACTAGTGAGAAAGTTGGGTCCATAAGCGTGAGATGTGTATCTGGGAGTGCAATCTGGTCGCTTTATAGGTCGTGATGGGGATAGTGCCGGTTTAATTTGTGTGAGGCTGAAAGGAGTATGGCGGATCGCTGTTTGGTCAGTGCGTCACTACGATTGTAGAACCGTTTAAAAAACGAGCTAATATCTTCTTACATAGACAGCTGGACCATCACAGCTAAGTGGTGTGTCAAGAACGCCTCCTACGGCCATTAAGCCGATTGTGCTTAGCCTGCAATATGCTGCAGTAGATGAGTTCTGCATCGAAACAACATGCCACTCCACAATCCCGGGATTGACACCCAAGACTGACTGACACTCAAAACCCCACCCGTGAGCCGATATCTATTGCCCAACAATAGTCAATAGAGTGATCCTTGAAGAAAATCCCTGTATGGCGCCTGTTATCCTCGGTCATATTCACTGAGGGGAAAACAACCCCTGTTTTACAAGACCAGTAGCGGCCGCTATTATGGCTAGTAGGCAAGTCCGAGTAAGAAGAAAACCCATGGCTGCAATAGGCAGTTCACCGCTCTAACGGCAATCCTTTGTATATCACTAAATTCTAAGTCTCTGTACAATTCTAAGCCTCTATAGAGATCTTAAGCTCTACAACTCTAGCGAGAATTACCAGACCAAGCACCTTGCGGAATCTTCATAGAGTCACTCTCATAGCCGCCTTTCCTGGCTTAGCCTCGTCTCTCGTAAATGGCATATACTCCGCTGCGGCCCTCTCTCTCTGCTGCGGCACTGAATAGCCGGTTCCGGCTGCATGTGCCTTTTCCGTGCTTGCATTGGGGGGTCCCTTCACTATTGCGAAAATCACAGGCGTTTTTTTTGATTGGGGTTACCCCAGACTACATATGTTAGTTACTTTGGCAGTGATCTACTGCTGCACCCCCAAAAGACATGTTTTTATCTGACAAGGTCGAGGACTCGCATGTGGAGACGTTTCTCGCTCTAGCTGATGGTATCATTCACGGGGTGGACCCCGAAAAGCTCCGTGCTTACGTGGACCCTCTGTTTCCCCAGGAAAAGCTAGAAGAGTATGCCCGGTCTCTTGTTCCGAGCAAAATGCCCGGGTTTGCCCAATTGTTCAAGTCGACTCTTCAGGCTGCGCCCCAGGACTCAAATGCACTTCTTGTGGTCGTGATGAACGTTTTGAACCTGTCTCTTTTGGCACCCATTTTGACCTTCTCCACCACTTCCGTAAAGGACATGTCGTTGAGCGAACGCGAGGCGCTCCTTACGGCGTGGAGGGACTCGCGCATTGAGCCCAGACGCCGTTTATTCCTGTTGTTTCATGCTGTTACTATAAGCACTTTTGCCAGAGTGGCCTCCGACCTCCATTACCAGGCAATCGGCTATCCCGGAAGGGAACTCAAAGAAGTGCTCTATGATGGACAGCAGATCGATCCTTACAGATACACAATGATGGAACACCCCAAGGAAGACGACGCAGTTTTGCACATGCCGGACATTGATGTGGTGATCATTGGTTCTGGCTCTGCCTCCGGCGTGGTGGCACATACTCTTTCCGAAGCAGGCCACAAGTGTCTTGTTATTGAAAAGGGTAAATACTACCACAACTCTGAGCTCAATTTCAGTGATGGTGAGGGTTTGAACGGGCTCTATGAGCGTGGCGGATCAATTATATCGGCGGACCAACTGATTTTCGTGCTTGCTGGGTCGACCTTCGGAGGCGGCTCGTTTGTGAATTGGTCCGCCTGCCTTAAAACTCCGTTCAAAGTCAGAAAGGAGTGGTACGATGAATATGGTATTGATTGGGCTGCGTCCGAAGACTTTGACGAAAGTTTGAACTACGTGTGGCAGAAAATGGGTGCTAGCACCGACAACATCGAGCATTCATTCACCAACCAGGTTATATTGGATGGCGCCAACAAGTTGGGCTACAAGGTGAAGGAGGTCGCGCAGAACTCCGGGGGCCACAAGGACCACTCCTGTGGATTCTGCCACCTTGGATGCAAATTTGGCGTGAAACAGGGTTCCGTCAACTGCTGGTTCAGACATGCTGCAGCCGATGGCTGTCAGTTTATGGACCAGGCTCGCGTCACTAAAATTGTCCACCGTGGTGGACGCGCAGTCGCCTTGGATATTGAGCATGAAACAACCAAGAAACGTTTCCGCATCACCGGTCCCAAAAAGTTTATTGTTGCAGGCGGTCTGCTCAGCTCTCCTATTGTTTTACAAAAGTCTGGGTTCAAAAACAAACACATTGGTGCCAATTTGAAGTTACATCCGGTGACGGTTCTCTTCGGAGACTTTGGCAAGGAAAACAGAAAAAACCACTTTGACAAATCTATTCTCACCACCGTTTGTACAGAGACGGACGACATCGACGGAAAAGCACACGGTGCTAAGATCGAGGCCATTTTGCACGCGCCCTACATTCAGCATGTTTATTACCCGTGGCATTCAGCTGAGGAGAAAATCCAGGGTCTTTTGAAATACAAGCAATTGGCAGAGATCCTCATTATCACCAGAGACAAGGGTAGCGGTTATGTGACGTACGATCCCAAGAGACCGGACTCCATCAAACTTGACTATACCCCTAATGAGTTCGACAGAGTAGCCTTGCAAAAGACCATCTTGACCGCGGCAGACATTTTGTATGTGGAGGGAGCCAAGGAGATCATCCACCCCAATCCTGCTCTCAAGATTTTCAAGTCCGACAAGCCAAAGCACGACAGAAATCTCACCGATAAGGACTTCAGTGCTTGGAAGAAGTCCATTGCTAATTTCAAGAATCTGGACACTTTGATAGGCTCGGCCCATCAAATGAGCTCTTGCAGAATGTCAGGAAAGGGCCCGAGATATGGAGCCTGTGACACCAGGGGCCGCTTGTTTGAATGCAGCAACGTTTACGTGGCTGACTCCAGTACCATGCCAACTGCCAGTGGCGTCAATCCCATGATCTCTACAATGGCCATTGCCAGATTGGTGGCCAAGGGAGTTGCCAGGGACTTACAGCCGAAAACAAGACTTTAGTAGTATATGTATTTCTCTCAACAGTGCCCTAAAATATATGACCCGAAGGATAGGATCCGTATATATGAGCTATCATGCCAGATGGTGCGATTTTCAGTTGTAGCTTGTTCCATGGGTCATACCGGACGAGCCCATTAAAAGTGCGTTGTGCTGGATGTTTCATGCCCCCTCCACATCGTACAACACACTGGAGCAGCTTAGATAATAAACTAACTCCCCCAGGTCGGTCTGAATATCCAAACATGCAAACCCGAGCGGTCCTTGGTTACACTCACTGCAGATTAAATACCTTTTAATGGCCAACTCCGTGTTCTGAATGGAGGGCTTTTTCGAGACACGAGCGGGTAAGGAAACGCCCATGTTATCGAAATCCCACACATCTTTGACTTGGAAAAAGCGCTCCTTTTGCTCCTGAGATGTGCGTGCGCTGGCCTCTTTGGAAACTTCCAACATTGGAGGGGGGTTTTGTACGGTGGTTTCAGCAGCTCTAACGGCGTCGGAAAGCGCAATCACACGGGCCTTACACTTATTAAAGGGACACTTAAGTATAATCCGTGCCTTCGGATAGGCGCCATCTTGCTTAACAGCATAAAATTCTTTGGTGGGCATTTTAATAAGGGGTATGTAAAAGATAGGCGGCGAGTAAATATATATTTCGTGCGACTTTTATACTAAATGTACTATAACTTGCTATGGTTAGTTTGCTCTTCTTCAATAGCTTCCGAGGCCAAAAACGCCAAAATAGGATAGATCTTGCCCACCATGGCAGCACTACTGGAACTGGCCACGCCCTTAGCATTGCGCATGGCCACGCCCTGGGAAATCACCAGTAAGCGGGTCAAGCCGAAAACGTAGCCCACGGTCCAGTTATCAGCTGCGTTATTGGTGGCATCGTTGGGGTCCCACTTATGATCGAGAATCTGGTTGTAGAGATCCAACTTTTGATGGATCAATTCCACGGAGCCGGGAACTTCCTTGCCCAAGTTGATTTCCTCCTTGGGATATGCATGCTTGTTGAACTCCTGCGGCAATTGGAACGGCAGCAAGATGTTGGCGAGGTCAAACAAAGGATGGCCAAACGTGCACAACTCCCAATCCAACACAGCGATGATGCGTGGCTCCGTCTGGTGGAAAAGGACGTTGTCAATCTTGAAATCACCATGCACCAACGTAGACTTGATGGGGTCAGCCGGCGCCTTCTCCAAGAGCCATTGGCATATGGCCTCAAAGTTCGGGATTGGGTCCACTACCTTGGCCTGGCCCTTGGAGACGGCGCCAAGCGTCTTCACCTGGCGCTCGAAGTAGCTGGGACCACCTTTTTTGAGGCGGCCCGGCTGGAACTGTGGGAAATGGGTCGCCGGTAACTTGGACACCAAGAGATTTGCATCCAACGAGTGGATGGCAGCGACGGTCTCCAAGATACTCTTCCAGTAGGCGTCTCTCTCCGAGACGTCAATGGTGGGCATGCCTGGGTTCTTGATGCACCGGCCATCGATGTACTCCATGACGTAGAAAACGCAGTCCACCACCGCCTCGTCTTCACACAAAAAGTACACATCAGGGATGGGCACCCTTTTCACGGCATTTTCCTGGTGATTGTTGCAGTTCTTGATAGCATTGAGCATGTGGAACTCGCGCTCAATGGCATGGGCGGACTTCGACACGAGCTTGCTGTTCGGAGAAGGCTTTCTGCGCAAAACAACATTGGAACCACGTGAGTCCGTCACCAAGTACGTGGGGTTGGACTGGCCAAACGTGAACTGCTTGACGGTAAGCGGGAGCGAGAAGGTGGGGGCGGTGGTCTCGCCAAACGTGGTCTTGTTGCTATTTCTGGAGAGGCTGCTGAGGTACTTACCGAGCCTCTCCACGTCGAGCGCGCTTCTGATCTCCGTAACGTCAGGCTTGGACATTTTCGGTGGAGAGCTGAAAGGTTGAAAAACCTAGCTATATATCCGCGGGGCGGGGTACGGAAATAACCTACCCCAGCTTCCGAGCATATGCATATATTTCATGCAGGCACATGGGATAACTGAGATGGGAAGTTTGCGACCGGCGAGGGGACAATCCGGGGAACGGACTATTGTAGTGCGATCGCGTGGCTGATTGTTCAATGGACCATGTGATAGGGTCAATGGTGACAAGTTTAACCTTGGTCCTTCTGTAGTTTCCATAGGTGGTGTGTGGTGGAGAGAGTGGGGGTGGGGATGCTGAAAAAGCGTATGCCGAGGTGGTTGGTAGTTGTGGGAATAAGTGATGTATCCAGCGTTGTCAAGGTGTTGTTAAGAGCATTGGGGTATGTATATGGTGCTAAATGACTTATAGGGGTGTACTGCAGTGGTGTTATACGAGTCTTTGCAGTGGTGTTATACGAGCCTTTGCAGTGGTGTAATTGTAGTGTACTACAGCAGTGTATAGTAGAGGTAGAGGAAGCGCTACATTCCATCCTAGTGACAAGTTGCTTTTACAGAACAGAACTTCCCTATTTTCTATGTTGCTTACAGTAGTATACTCTGTGGCGCACTCTATGTGGTGTACCATACCCAGTATACCCTACTTCAACATCCTCTCTCTAGTTTCCTCTCATCTAATATACTCTAATCAAGTGAACTTTAATACCCAGCATGCGCCTCTCTAGGCCACTCCATTTTCAAGCCTCAAATCCTTAACCCCGTCTTGCACCTCACGATAGTTGTTTTGCACCCAGTAGTTGATTCTCCTCTGGTGTCCACGGTAAAAGTCCTGCTCCCATGTTGGGTTCCACTTGGGTAACCGTCTACCGCAGCCATTCTCTCCCGCAAGAGCGCGAATAGCCTCGAAGTACTCCTCGAAATCTGGATGAATCACTGCGAAGGACCGTTCTCCTCTCTTTTTGAGAAGATCTTCTTCCCACGCTCTCTGGTCAGCCACCAGGGGTAATTTGGCCGTTCCAGCAAACACTCTAGCCACATACACCGCCTGCCACTCAAACACCTTGAATGTCAATCCCGCCTGGATGGCACCCACGTAAGCCAAAGTCGGGTCGGCGATCTGGAAGATGTGCTGGTACAAACCCCTAACACCTCCTCCTGAAGAGTTCACCTCAGGCAAAAATGGGTAGCTGTAGGTGAAACCCGTGCCAAAAATGATGGCGTCAACATCGGCCACAGACGTGTTGTCATCAAAGTACACGGTTCTGGAGGCACTGTCGATTTTGGTGATCTCCATGTGTCTGGCCACGCCTGGGTGTTTGAACGCTTCGTCTCCAAAGTACAAGTGTGGTTTGCTCGTCTTGCGCTGCGACGAGATCACCGGAAGTTTGGCCACGCCCACGATATCTTGGATGGTGTCCATGGCAGAAACAGAGGCACCAACAACAACAACCTTCTTGTTTCTGTACTGCTCGCGCGATCTGTACGCCTTGGTGTGGATCACAGTGTTGCCGCTGTCCAAGTACTCCTGCAAGCCGGGAGGCAGAGGCACATACGGCACGTCGTAGTGACCAGTAGCAACAACCACAGCGTCGTACTGCTCCTCCCACATGTAATCGTACTTGGTTCCGAAGCGGCGCAAAACCAACGTGTAAGTGTCGCCGGACTTCGTGACGCGCTCCACCGAAACTCCAACCTCAACAAAGTCGTCGTAGCCCTTCTTTTTGTAGAGGTCCTGCACCCATTCCTTGACGAGCCTGTTGTGGCGGAACGGCGTCTCCTTTCCATACTTGGCCACCGAAACCTCAGATCCTCCCCTGGGAAACGGCTCTTTGGAAAACTCCATGGAGTTGGCCTCCACATTGGTCTCTAAATAGCCATATGTGGCGGTGTCCATAAACCTCTGGTTGCTGTACCGCGATACATACCGAGGCAAGGAGTCGGGAATGGCATCGGGAGGGTTTGCAGTTCTAGTTGCCAATTTTTCCACGTCTTGGATGAGCTCTGGAGGGCTTTCGTCAAATACCCAGCATCCACCGGCTTCTTTTCTGCGTTCGAAAACCCGCACCACGTCGAAGACGCCTTCTGAAATGAGCGAGTCAAGCGCAATGAGTCCCGACGGCCCGCCGCCGATAACCGCCACCTTCTTGATGTTCATTGGTGAATGGTTGGAAAACTAAACGCCGATACCGAACTGTGGTTCGATCCAGGGTTACCCGGCACCACACTATTTTTGGGTGGTGCGAATATAGCGGCTGCAAAAGCCGGAAAACTAGCGATATACGCAGGCTACGGGTTTTCGCAAAGGTATTCCTAATTAATGTACATAGTTAGAGCCGGTCTAAAAAGCGATCTTACCCTCAAAGAGTGCGAGTACGAAGTCGATCACAAGGCCGATGTAGTACGAGCTGGTGATGATGCTGAAGGCAGTGTCAAGCAAAAGGCCCGAGTTGAAAGCGGCATCGATCACAATTGAGAACGAGAGCACGCCATCGCCCACAAGTTGGTTGACGAGGTTGTCCACAAACGCAAACTCAGAGCTGTCGGTGGTCAACTGGCGGATAGCAGAAACGCCCAAGCCGGACTTCTTGAGGGAGACAATCACGTCGTCCACAGTAGCGTCACTGACAATGATGTTAAGGACCTGCTGGATGACAGGGTCTATCGCGTCACGCTTCTCAGACATGGAAAGAGCATCAAGGTCTCTCTTGGCTGGCACAGCAGCTGGAGTAGCAACCGCAGCAGGAGCAGCAGGAGCAGCAGAAGTAGCCGCAGGGGCAACCGCGGGGGCAACCGCGGGAGCAGAAACAGCAGGGACAGCAGCCACAGGGACAGAAGCCACTGGGACAGCTGGACCAGCAGCAGTAGGAGCAGCAGAAGTGGCTGGAGTGGTGGCAGCAGCAGCGGCAGCAGGACTAGAAGAAGTAGTCGAGGGAGCTGAAGCAGCGAAAAAGTTACCAATGCCATTGAAGAGACCACCGAACAAACCTCCCAGGCTAGAGGAAGTAGTAGCAGCAGAAGTAGCAGCAGCAGAAGTAGCAGCAGCAGAAGTAGCGGCAGCAGTGGCCGCGGTAGTTGCCTTGGCGGTGGTCGCGGGAGCAGAAGTGGCCACAGCTGGGAAAAAATCGGTCAAAAAGCCCAATGGGTTGCTGAAGTCGCTTCCAGAACCGGTCAGAGTCGAAGCAGCAGTGGTAGCAGCCTTAGCAGCAGTGGCAGAAGTGGACGAAGAAGAAGACGAAGATGGCACGCCAAAGAGGCCTCCCAACAAGTCGCTGACACCGCCCAAAAGACCACCCAAAAGACCGCCAGTACTAGAGGTACCAGAAGAGGAAGAAGAGCTGGAACCACCCAAAAGCAGGCTTGCCACGTCACCCAAAACCTGACCAATACCACCGGTTGCGGTGGAGTTTCCTCCGCTACTGCCGAAGCCGAAAATGTCACCCAAAATAGAACCAAGGAAACCGCCGCTGTTTTCGCCCACACCGGTGATGCCCTCGGCGATTTTTATAACGCCCGGAAACACGTTGTAGTTGGTCAAGAACAACACGACCACGTCAAGAGCCAAGCCGGACTTGTCCACGGATGACAAGATGGTGGTCAAGTTCTTAGCTTTGAGGAAGTTCTCAGCGAGGTCAATGACAGTAGGCTGAGTGACCGGGCTCTCAGTAAAGGTCTTGATGAAAGTCACTGCCAACCCAGACTGGTTTATGGAAGTCATGAGCTGTGTAAGCAACGTGTTTTCTCTCTTCAGCAAGGCCCATTCCTCGGGGTCGACTATAGGCTCAATCTCGGCTCTCTTCAGAAGAACGTAGTCGTGGGCCCGCGACAACATGCGGAGCTCCTCACGAGAGTGGAGTAACTCCACAGGTCTTGCAGAGACAAAGACGGCCAAAAAGAAGGCAACAAGAGGAAAATTGAATCTCATTGCTGTTTGATTGAGTATACCACGCAGGAAGGGGACTGCACTGCATTTATATACTCCCCAACTTCGGTGCCAGGAACGTATCCAAAACGGAAGTCATTTCTTGCAACAACAGATCCTTTTGGGACAAGGTGCATGAAAACGGTAACCGATTCGGGTCGTGCAGAGAGCATATTGCCTAATGCGGTAAAGTGCCATTTCCTCGGGCTTAGAAAAATTACCCCATCGGGCAAAAGCGGTTGTGCCCACTGAACTTTTCGTAGGCGTCGCTTTCCCCATCGAGCCTGTTTATTGTAGCTTGAATAGACGAGATGAACGCAACTCTATCTCAACGGACGATTATTGTCCAAGAAAATGGTCTCAAATTGACAGAAAACGCTGACCAATTCTAAGATGCTTCAGCGCCCATCAGATTGAAGAGGGCAAAGTACGACATCGCGAAGGCACATTTACGGAATAGATACTTCCTTTGAAGAAATATCGCTCGGCACGTGAAGCGGGAGGCTAATGCTCTACTGAGAAGAAAATATTGGAGGTACATGTCGATCCTTACCGCAAAATTTCCCTGTGGGGAAATTTTTCGCAACCCTTACACGCAGTAAAATGAGTTGGGAGTGACACCAGCAGAACAATAGTACGGCGTGTTTCAGCTTGAGGCAGCCTGTTGCCTCTATGTTGGCCATCTGTTGCGTGGAGAGATCAAGTCTGGTTTTGTAAATGTGCAAGGTTCACTTTTGTTGAATTTCATGACATTATTGGTGAAATTAGAAGCCGGAGAAAAATTGCAGTTGTGAAGGGTTCAATTATACAAATTCTTAACTCATGAGCGAACTGACGAAAAGAGCGAATATATGAATGCTATCCAGAACCCCAGGTTCATTTTCGATAGGTTGTACTACATATTATCTTCTAAGGGGCTTTACTGTCTATTTCCCTGGGTAGCCCAATCTACGTGAAGATACTAGGGGTTAGCTATTATAACCTTGATAGTTTGGTTTCTGAGACTACAGAACTATGTACCAAGGCGCGGTATTCACCGTGTTATCTGCTTCAGTAGGAATACTTGAAGCGTGGCCCGTTTAGGCCAGTCACTACTTGAAGGAAAGACCTTAGATCTATGTTTTAGATCACGTGGTCTGCGCCAACTAGAACTGTTCTACCAAGCAAAACATCACTCTTTGGCCCAAATACAATCAAATAGGAGCCGACTGGATACACGTAATAAGTCGCCTCTCGACCAATATTCAGTTCAACATCGTGATTACTATACACTAGGCCTATACCTCTTGACGAATGTACCAGTTATCATTGGCCACCAAACCGTGGGCGATATCGTTGTAATACTCCCAGCTATCCTTTCTGAAAATGGGCAAGTCGCCCAAAATCTCAGTTTCGTAGTCTACGGATGTGTCCACATCGATATTGAGCTCCGCGTGTCTTTCGGCAGGCTCATGGGTGATGCGGTACTCGTCTTTCAAGGTCATGTCTTTGCAAGCACCCTCCGCCGTTAACTCGGCCCGCAGATCGTCGATATAGCGGCTGTCAACACCAGGGGGACGCTTGCAGATTCTGTCGGGGACCCACATTTTGATGTCATTTTGGTAGTTATGCGATAAGAAGTGCGATTTTGTGGTGTAGGAGGCATGTCCATACTTTCTGTCTAAAATGCTGGAGATGTTGTGAGGAATGTACACTGAAGCGCCCTCGAAGTAAGTGTGTCTTATGGGTAAGAGTTCTTCCAATGTGTGCCAGTTCCAGTTTTTGCAGTGCACTGGCATGGCCCTGGCGATCTCGTCCTTGCTGTGGAAGCGCTCGTAGAACTCCGCGGGTGGGATGAAGGTGGAGTGCGAAAGGGCACTGATATCGATATAGAGACCGGAGTTGATATCTATGAAGCGCGCGTCTATGAAGTTGCGCCCGTTACCCTGTCTGATGTAGGTAGGCGACACTTCGAGTAAGTACTTCGCGTTGCCAAAGCGAGGGTTCTCCATGATAAGCGTCATGTTGAAGTCCTGGCCGAGCCGGTCAATCTGCGCAATCGGCAACTGGATATCAATATCGGTGTCCCAAGGCATGTTGACGCCGTTGTAGGCCCAGCCTAGCAAGGAGCCATAATTGATCCAGCTGGCAAAGCCGTTGGCCTCAGCAAACTGGAACCACGCCCTTACCATGTGGTGAATGACACTCTGTCTCTCACGGTCCGAGATGAACTTCTTGAAGAACGGGTAGGCCAAGTGGTGGGACCTGCCACTCACTACATCGGTGATGATCCACGGGTACTTGAAGAAGCGGTCGGCGGAGTCCACGATGGTATTGGCGTACTGCAAGAAATCGAGACGCTTCACCTCCTGGGCCGAGATATCGTTGATGTTGAGCTTCTGTTTGAGCCGGAAGATCTCCAGATCGGGGTTGAAGATGAAGTCCTCAGGAGCAACCTGCACTTTTTTCTGGAGCGCCTTGTAGTCGGTGGTTTTCAAGTCGGTTTCCTCCTGTGGCATGTTGGCCATTTTCTGGACCACCGACTCCTTGGAGTGGTTGCCGGAAAGGCCCAAGCGCTTCTTGCCGATGACCGGAACCTCGATGTAGTTGTCGTCGGTGGCCGCGAGGATTTTTTCCGGAATTTCTTTGAGACAGTATAGATCGGCCATCCCGCGGTACACCTTCTTTTGGTACGACTCCATGAAGTAGCCGTTTACGTCGGCAAACGACTCGATGATGCTGTCGCAGCCTCCAGAGGGGTCTCTAATACGGTATTTGCCGAGAATAGAGTCGCCGGCGCTAAGATCCACCCAGTCGTCCCAGTGGAAGTAGACACCGTTTTTGTCGCCCATGGGCGGGGCAGAGTCCCCAAGGCGGCTCTGGATATACTCAAAGAGCGCATGAGTGGAGTCGCGCGGGTTGAAGTGTGACTGGCGGTGAAGCTCGAGTGCATGCGCCTCCAAATGCGGCTGAGTGATGGAATCATGGAGGATGAAGGTGCTGATGGAGTAGACCACCACTGCCGAAAGCCCTAGCATACGCACCACATGCTTGATTCTTTTCGTGTAGAACTTCAGTAGCATGGCACTGCCTTTGCGATTTCACCAGCGCACACGGCCTTATATATCTTCCCCAGGCCTGCACGGCTGATTGTTTGAAAATATGCAGAGTATGCGCAATAATTCCACCCACACACGAACGCACTGAAGCACCGTGCTGTTGGCGATGGTTGTGTTCCTTGGCTCCGCGAGGCTGCGCAACCAACAATCCCCGGCTGCGTCATGCGACAGCCTGCCATATCCAGCAATGGAGTGGTCGGCGATCACGTAGTCCCCCTATAATTAAGCTTGCTGGCGAGCCTCGAGAAAAAGACGATTGGTTGACTGCATATGTCACCGATCGCGCGCCAAAAAATACATCGCCTGCGGGCGGAGTGCACACGACACGTAAAATGTCACACGCCTTTTGCGTAGCGACGGCCCAAGAAGTCGCCACATTGTTGGCGGCTGGACACGGTGTCTTCGCCAACGCTCATTTCCGCGTCCAAAATGGTGTTAAGCACGGCCAGACCCGAAGAAACAACGATAATTGCGCCCCTACAAATGTCCCCGCCAACGGGGCTGAGCGAGATGGTTTGAACTGCACACAATCCGCAGCAGCCCGGGCAGCCAACCACAGGCTTGCGCCGTGCCAACGTGATTCGGGAGGGAAGATATGTGAAGAGTCTGGGACCCGATGAAGATTAAATGACGAGAGATAATGTAGTAGCTGCAGGGCCTGTAGATGCTAAGACAAGGGGTCAAAAAAGTTTTGCAACCACGTATTACGGAAGACCCGCATGCCCATAGTGCTGCCATGCTGGAAGTCGAAGCGGAGACGCGCGTTGGCGAAGTCCGCGTCCACCTTGGCAAGGCCGCCTTTCCACCGCTTCACAAGCGTATACGACACAATAGCGTAAAACATGCCCACAATCAAGTCCAAACGCCAGTGGTGGTCAAGGTAGATGGTAGCCCACCACTGCACCATCACGAAGGCAAGGGCAAGCACCTTGAGAAGTGTCCAGCGGGCGTAATGCGCCACGAAGAAAAATGCCATAACCGCCATCGCGGAATGCAACGACGGAAGAGCTCCAAACACAATCGGCGATGCATGGAAGCCCTTATCGACAAGATGTGTGCCCGTGGCATACTTCACGCGGGTTAATCCGGCCGCGTAGCCAGGCATGTCGTAATTGGCTTCTTTGTTCTCGCCGTACATGGTGATGAACCAGGGCGGCGCGTTGGGGAATATAAGATGGGTGCAAACTCCAGCTATGTTTTGCATTCCCAACGCAATTGAGAACATTTTGAGGGCGCCGGGGGCGTGGAAGACGTACAACCAAATGGCAGTGAAGAGGGGCACCAAGAAGTGGCCAAGAACGTACAGGATCCATGAGGTGGTGTCCTTGAGCTCGGTGATGGGCTCGCGACACCAATATGCGAGGTTGAGAATGGCCCATGAACATACGCACAAAATTGGCGGCGCGAGTTCCCATGAGTTATAGGGCATGTGGCGGCCCATGCGCTGGTAATGGGCAACGATCTTGGCGTTGATGTTGGAAACGCGCGACGCAATAGCCTGGTGGGACACTGTGGGGAAAAACTCCAAGTGTTGGTGGTAACGATCGTCCTGAAAGTCGCCTGGGGCCAGGTTAATGAGGGAGCCTTGCCCGTCCATGGCGGTGAGCTCGAGGTCGCTGGAATCGGAGTACGAGTCCGCGGAACCCGACTCGCCGGAATGTCTGCTCAAGAAGGTGTCTGAGGGCACTTTTTTGAATGCTGGCTCCAGGACCAGGTTGACAAAGCTCTGTTTGCTATAAAAAGTCAAAAAGAGGAGCCAAGAGCCGGTACAGAGGCAGAGAATGGTGACAAAAGACCCTACCCAATGGTCTTTGAAGTCAAACATGAACGCATCCAAATGGTAAGGTAACTTGACGAAAATTGGTGGGCGGATGCTCTTGGGGATGAGGCCGGCATTCTTGAAGATGAGAAGCCATATGAAGACTGGCGAGAAGTTGATGCAGAATGTGAGCACGAGCTGGAACACGTTTCTTCCGTTAAGACCAGACCAAAACACCCGGTACAAGAAATGGTAGATGAAAAGAACCGGAAGAAGAAGCTTCTTCAAGAGGAAGAGTGCCCGATTGGCAGGGATAGCCATAGTAAGTTAGCAAGCGAGGGAAAGGCAAAATTGCGAGAACTGGGCCAGAGTGGGGAGGACGGGGAGGCGAAATTTTCCGTCTGGCTGTACTAGCGGGGTTAGTGCCGGAGTTCGCGAGCTTCCTATACAGCCAAAATGTACCCTGTGAGGTTTTCGAAGGGAAGAAGAGAGAGATACAACGGGACCAAAAAGGGAAAGGGGAAACAACGGCGCTATATATGCGGGCGCCAAAGCCGATGCGAAGCCGCACACGAACCTACAAATGCGCTATGAAATTTTCTTACTGGCCACTCACAACATGGTCTGCAAAGCGCATTTCGTAGAATAAGCGACTTGCATACCGAAACGCCCCTTGCCAGGAGGGGATTTTTTGTATGGACCACCAAGGGGCGGCTGTCACCGGAGTCCACCAACCGCTTGCTTTACCGACACCGTTATGGAGGGACTGGTGCCCTTGGCGCGCGGTAGACGTCACCCGGCGCAGTACACTCCCGGAACCGCGGGGACCGACACGGCATAGTCGGAAATACCGGAGATACTTACAAGGCTTGGTGATTGGTGCGTATACCCGGGGTCGACCGTCCGACGTCCTACTCAAACTTTCGTGAAAAAGGAGGCCGTAGAAAGCTGAAGCAACGTGGTACCGGCTCAACTGTTAGCAGGGCCCATGGTGGTGGTGTGTATGTCCGGTTGCGTATTTGCTGACCGAGTTTTGGCAAGGCTGTGCCTGCACTATTTTTAAGAAAGATGCGGATATTTTTTACTGCAGCCTGTTGTTACGTCTTCGGGGTTTTCTGGAGGTCGGCCAGCCATTACGGTGCCCGTATTGCAAAAGCGACCCTGCTGAACCGACTCCTGAGGACCCAGGGACCCAAACGCGACCCTCTCCGCCCTGCGTTTCGAAGGCCTTTGTTCAAAACCATCCTTGCCGCAGAAACTACTCTTGGCTGACTTCTCGCACGACTTTCCCTGTCATAACGCGCGCAGACTGGCCCCAGAATATTATGTAACAATCGTCACGCGACCCGCACGCTGAGAGCACGTGCCCGGCACGTGACTACCCCAAAAGCGCAACCGCCGAGCTTCCGGTTTTGTCCGGGGTACCCCAGATCCCATCACCGTGTCTAAAGCCGGACAAAATCTTTGCCAACTCCGAACCGGCACACTCTTCACGACGTCATGACCAAACGCCTCAGCCAGTCGGAGAAGACCAACCGCCGCCCGGCCTCCAGGGCTTGTATCTTCTGCCACTCTAAGCACTTACAATGTCTGAATGAAAGGCCCTGCAGAAACTGCGTCAAACGCAACTTGGGCGACCAATGTCTGGACGTGGCCAGAAAAAGAGCAAAGTACCTTCATACTGAGGCGCTTTCCAGGCTAGAAAACCACACCGCCTCGTCAGTCTCGTCGAATGATACCTCTCCTCGCGGCGTTAAGACCGAGGACGAGTCGCTCGGACAGGCATCGTCGTTTTTGCAGACTGCCGCCGATACCCCGGGCGAGCCCGGACCCGGGACTGGTGCGGCACAGCCGCCTACCGCAGTTATGCTCAATACCACCAACGATGTGCTCAATAAACTACTTTTCTCTGACCCCGGCCAGACATCTGAGACAGTATCAACTACGCTGGTGTCAAACGCCCCGTCTAAAAACACCTTCCATTCAAACTACTTGAACCAGGAGTATCTAATGCTTGGAGATATTATTCTTCATTCCAAGCCACTGAGTCCGCTGCCTTCAATCACCAGTAACTCTGAGTACCTTCCACCCAGCACTGCTTCGCCAGCCACTATTCTAGGGCCCTCTTTCCTGGGCAACGTTATTCATCGCAAGCAACATAAGCTCAAGGACTCCCGGCCATTCATTTCGCTCGGGTTTTCAGACCAGCAGACTGAAGATGAGGTTCCACATCCCAACGTGCCTGCTAAAAGCCATGAAGGTGACCCTTCGAAAACGCCGTCGGCACCTCAGGACACTTCCCAGGGATTCACCATCAAAAACGAAATCATGAACCCGCACGGAAAACCTGCCCAAAAGGACTACATCTCGCCGTTGATCAGTCATCATCTCTACCAGACGGTCCAAGATATCTACTCCAACAGTATCATGAACTTTGATTATCCGAACTCGTACCATCTGCTAACAAAGTTTTTGAAACAGCGGTTCCTGGGCAACTCATTGCCGGTGGAGGAGAAACAAGAAAAACGCAAAAACCTTCTCATAATCTTGAGGTTGGTGGCCAGCTACCGGCCCACATTCATTTCTGCGCACGGGTCGCTTTTCAAGCCGCTAGATTTGCAGTTCTTGGAAATGTCCTTCCAGCGGTCGCTCATTGACTACGAGAACCTCTCGCAGCTCAATTCATCGCCGACAGTGATCTGGCGGCGAACTGGCGAAATTGTGTCTATTTCCAACGACTTGATCAGCTTGCTTGGCTTCAATGTGAGCGACATTCTCTCAAAACGTACGTTTATTATGGAGTTGATGTACGATGACGAATCAATCGTCAACTACTTCAAGTTGTTCAAGTCCGTGGCGGTAGGAAACTTGCACCTGAGTATCAAGACCAAATGTAAGTTGATCAAGAATTTTGGCACGAGCTCCTCCACCAGTCCATTGACCGAGGAAGATGACGGCCCTCACAGCCGCAACTACATAGAGTTCTGCTCGGTGTGGACGGTGAAGCGTGACTTGTTCGATCTTCCTATGCTTATCGTGGGCCAGTTCTTGCCCATTCTTCCTACAGGAGAAGGGTTCCGCATGTACTAGGACGATATTACATAATCAACCGACGACCACCGAAGCCCCAGAGAAGCACGTTCCAAAGCACACGATCCCCGAAGTACGGTCCGGGTGGGGTCATTCTCGGAAGCCCTTTCTTTTCTGGGACGTCGCCTGTTTCCACGTTGGCCGGTGGACTGATTGCGGTGTGGGGTGATTTTGATCAGGTTTTTTCGCGGCCATTTTGCACCCTATAAAAGGCGGTACTGAGGAGCGGAAACGATCATACAACACACAACTTCAAACTCATATTCAATGGCAATTGCACCCTCCAGAACCTTGTTGATTGGCGGATCCCTCTACGGCGCTGGCGTCTTTTGGATGGCCAACTACTACTACGGCCAGTCGTCACTTCGGTCGATCTTTGTTAAGTCCGACAAGAACTACGGCAATATCAAAGTGGGGCATCACGCATAGGCCAACTTCAATAGCAGAAACATCCAAATATATAGACTTGATGATGCACACAGCACAGTATGCATATTACGCATACCAAGCCCAATAGTGTAGTATTGGTGGTGTACGGGTGCGCAGACGGAGATTAACCGGCAGATCCCGACATAGCACGTGACCGGTGACGGACGGCAATAACACCGCTTTGGGCGTTGCATGGCATCGCCCAGTCTAACGCGTCTCTGAGCCCTGATCGGCTTAAGGTTTCTTGTGGTGACTATTGTCTGCACCGCACAGATGCGTGACGGACAATACGCCAATGCCATCCGAGAAGAGCACTAGCCCATCACGGGCATATTCGCACTATACTGCCCGATTCGGCAATAGGTAATTAACGGCGCCCACACCGATCCTGCAGGCGTTTGAGTTACTTTTGGTGCGCTACTTTTTACTGCACCTCTGGCATATTTTATGTTTACGCACCAAGTCAAAACGCCGTGCTGTCACATTCTGAGGTCCTGGGCATCGCAACCAGAGCGGGCCACCCGTAGACAGGTCCCTGCGCGTCTCGCCGCCCCATTGCCGGTTGCTGCCGGGCACGCCCACGCGTCGGTCCAGCATTCGCCCGACATCGTATTGTAGTGGTATGCAGGGCATTGTGAGCCTCAGTTTTCCCAAAACGCATCAATTTTCAGGCGTTTTTTTGCATTTCGCATATATAGCCGCCATCTGCCGTTTTTCACACCCCCTAACCCCGACTTTTGCCTCACCATGCTGTCTGAAAAGGCCGAACAGAAGGCGGGATCCATCCCCAACTCCGACCTGTACTCTTACCGTGGAGGCAGCAGTCCTTCGTCGCCCTACGACCGCCAGACCGGCTACGATGGTGACAGCGTCTACTCGTTGGAGTCCCAAGAAGGCGGTAACGTCTTCTCCCGCTTCGTGGACTCGTTCAAGCCCATTCGCTTGGAGGACGATGGAATCGACACCTCCAATATGACTGAGATGGAGAAGTCCATCTACGCTACTGCTAGACACCCGTTGGCTCGCTCTTTGAAGTCCAGACACTTGCAGATGATCGCCATTGGTGGCTCCATCGGTACTGGTCTTTTCGTGGGCTCGGGTTATGCCTTGTACCAGGGTGGTCCCGCTTCCGTTCTCATCGGCTATTTGTTGGTGGGCTATTCCATGTTCTGTGTGGTGTATGCCCTCGGAGAGCTCTCTGTTCAGTTTCCCGTTTCTGGTTCTTTCAACGCCTTCTTCTCTCGTTTCGTGGACCCCGCATGGGGTTTTACTTTGGGCCTCTTGTACTCTCTTTCATGGTTGATCTCGTTTCCGTCTGAACTTATTGCGTGTGCGTTGACCATCCAGTACTGGAATACGTCCATCAACCCTTCGGCATGGATCGCCATTTTCTACGTCATTATCGTGTCCATCAACTTCTTCGGAGTCAAGGGCTACGGTGAGGTGGAGTTTGTGCTCTCCATGATCAAAGTGGTCGCCGTCATTGGCTTCATCATCGTTTCCATCTGCATCATCTGTGGTGTGGGCGACCAGGGCTATATCGGCGGAAGATACTGGCACAACCCGGGTGCTTTCAACCACGGCTTCAAGGGTGTGTGTTCCGTGTTTATCTCTGCGGCATTCTCTTTTGGTGGATGTGAGTTGGTGGCTTTGGCCGCCTCCGAGACCATGAACCCCAGAAAGTCTCTTCCTAAGGCCACCAAACAGGTGTTCTGGCGTATCACCATCTTCTACATTTTGACTGCCATTGTCATTGGCTGCTTGGTGCCCTACAACGACGAGAGCTTGCTCAGCGGCTCCGGCGTCACTGCTTCTCCTTTCGTCATTGCCATCAACGCCGGTGGAATCAAGGTTCTTCCTCATATCATGAACGCGGTCATTTTGCTTGCCGTTGTTTCCGTGGGTAACTCTTCTGTGTATGGCTGTTCCAGAACCTTGGCCTCTTTGGCCGTTCAGGGCCTTATTCCCAGAATCTTCGGCTACATCGACAGAGCCGGAAGACCCATCGTTTCGGTGGGCTTCACCTGTCTCATCGGCTTGTTGGGCTTCTTGGTGGCCAACGAGAACGAGGGCACTATTTTCACCTGGTTCTTCTCCATCTGCTCCTTGTGCTCGTTCTTCACCTGGGCTGCCATCTGCTTTGTTCACATCAGATTCAGATGGGCCTTGGCTGCCCAGGGCCGGTCCTTGGATGAGGTGATTTTCGTCTCTCCCTTGGGCATGTGGGGCTCTTTGTCTGGAATGATCATCTTATGCTTGATTGTGATGGGCGAGATCTGGGTCTCGATTTGGCCCATTGGAGTGGAGGGTGCTAGTGTTGTCACTTTCTGGCAGAACTGCTTGTCGTTGCCTTTGATGATTGTTCTCTGGGCCGGCTACAAGACCTTTGCCAGATCCTGGAACTTCCTTTTCATCAAGTTGGAGGACATTGACCTCGACACCGGCAGAAGAGAGATCGATTTGGAGGTCTTGAAACAGGAGATTGCCGATGAGAAGGAGGCCATGAGACAGAGACCCTTCTATATTAGAGCCTACCGTTTCTGGTGCTAGGAAATCTCCATTTCTTCCGTTACTTTTAATTTCGTTTCTCCATCTTCATGGAGCCTACATTTACCTTTGTCTAGATACATTTAATGAGCATTATACCATTGACATTTATGCTTTGTAGGTTTGCGATGACTTGTTGCCTACTGCTGTGGGGCATCCGATGACGATGGCGGCATCGCCGGCGAAGATGACGCCCCCGTAGGCGTGCTAGGAGTTATGAAGTCAGACGCCTTCGGCAAAGGAGCCGTTCCGCCATTGGTCTGGTGGTACAAAGGACACGATTTGTTGGTTCTGATGTGTCCAAAAGACCCACACGAAGCACACCGTCTTGTCCTGCTGTTTCCCTTGCCAATTCCCTTTCCTCCAATGGCATAAGACCCGTCCGGTAACATCACCGTGTTGGCGTCAATAACAGTTCCCCCATTGGCGGCGGCAGCATGTAGGGGGTCTCTTGTGAGCCCTTTTCTTCCCTTACTAAGTTTGGCGCGCTTCTGCAAGCTGGCAATCTTATCCTCCAACGCTTTTTTACGGATCTTGTTCATCTCCAAGTCGTGGGTAGGAATGATGTCTCCCACATCTGCCAGAGACATCTTATCGCCTTCGATCTGTTTCTTTCGCTTGATGTACGCCTTGATGAGACGCGGATCTGAAATGGTCTCGATTTTTCTTTGAACAACACCGTTCTCATCACGGATCCTTCGGGTGATTTTCAACACGTTAGATTGCAGTGACCCTTCCTTGGCCGATCTCTCTTCCTTTTCGCGTGCAAGCCTGCTCTTTATGAATTCTTTGTGTTCAAGTGGTTCATACTCGCTGTAAATGGTATCGAGAGTATGTCCATTATGATTATCCACTGTCAATGACCGTCTCTGAGCATACCAGATACGAGAAACCTCCTGCTCGTAAAGCTTTTGTTGATACTGGGAGGTATTATTTTTGGGAACACTCTCTTTGGGTGGAGGGTAAAGTGGGTGAAAGGTGTTCTTTTGTGTCGACCTGAGAAACGAGAAACCTAAGCCAATACCAGTTGGATCTCCCTCACCATTAAGCTGAAGCATGGCTTTCGTTTGGTTGGAAATCACAAAGTTGCGCGAAGAGCTCCAGGGTGTCAACTCATCATCCACGTCTTCTTCGCCGTCACCCCTTTCTTTATCTCTGTCGTCCTTGTCCTTCTTTTTTGGTTTCTCAGACTGCGTAGACTCCGACCGATCTTCATCTTCGTCTTTAATCCGATCTTTCTTACTTTCACGCTTGCTTTCCTTCTCGGCATCTTCTCCATAAAGCGCGGTGTAGTCTTCTAAGACCTGTACACCATATTGCATGCTATCCAATAGAGTCACATCTTCTGGCGTCAACATGGTACGAATCTCGTCTTCGGTTGGAACAACGTCGCTATTCCGTATTTTCCAGAACCCTTGATCGTCACCTTGCCTCTGGTACTCCATGAACTCCTTCAACCTCTGTCTATTCTGCATATCGTTCTGGTCGGGGAAATGTTGGGATATATCCTTGACAGAAACTCTGGCAGTGCCATTCTTGTTCATTGTTCTGAATACCACCATCTTAAGTCTGTTCTTTGATGCATTGGTGACTTTCCTGGACTGTGGCGCGGGGACTTCAACCGCAGGGAAAACGTGTCCGACAGCAAAAAGATGATCGAATGGTCTCAAGTAATGCCGTTGGTGGTTACCGGCTCCTTGCGATCTAATAAGCAAGAAATCCGTATTCTGAGGCTCGTGTTGAAAAACAGGAGCTCTCACCATATTATTATACAATGTTGGAACAAAGTCCCCTTTTTCCACATAACCAAAGTTCCAGAAAGGTGACCGGTCTTCAACTCCCAAAACGTGAGTTTCTCCTAGAGGCGCTTTCGGTCTAGAATTGTCATCCTCTCTTTCCTTGCGGTAGTAATTGATTAACTTGGATCCCATTCCAAAATTTGACAACACATGAGGGTATTCCTCAGCGTACTCCATGCAGATAATACTGCCACTATCAGTGGCAGTCAAATCCGAAGTCTTGGTGAAAATCTCCTGAGACGTTTTCCCCCGGTCTTTCTTTTTCTTGCGAAGCTTAAGTTTCGAGAAGCTGACAACAGAACCTGGCCTAACAACGAACTTCGGCCTGTGGAAGGCCCTGGCTTCATCCGTCGTCATCTTGACCTTGTAATAAGGTGTTTGAAGTCTCAAAGCGGGGACGGAGTGCTCAATGTTGAGGTTACTCAATTGACTTCTCACCTTAGTATTATAGTTGTTCTTTAAGATGTCGTAAGCCTTGTCGTTAGAGATGTTGAACTTCAAAGACATAAGTTTCTCATTGACCGGAATGAGCGCTTTGCTTTGCTGATTTGTCTTCTCGGGTACGAAGAGCAAATTGGGGTCATTCATGTCCAATTTGAACGTTTCTGTCGTGAGTTGTCCATTGAAGATCAGATCATCGTCGTAATCCAAGCCTGTATTTAAAAGCAAGTCACTGAACTCCTTTTTCACCGGTTTGGGTTCATCTGTATCACCAGCATTCATGATAGCATCGTCGTTCCAATCGGTGGTAGACAAGATCAAGTCTTTGCTGAAGTCAACAAACCTATCTGAGCCCGTTCCGTCTTGAGACATGAAAGGAATAGGTTTGAGCAACAGTTGTGTTGTGCCTCCGTTTTCTTTGATTTGTTCAATGAATGATAAGTCGGCTTCTGTTATATTGGTGATACCACTTCTTTGGGAGGATGCCAGCCTCAAATTGACCTTTCGGGATCTGAACACCTTTCTCTGGTCCACATCGAGTTCCAAAGATATCTTGGTAGGTATAAGCGGTTTGACATGTTGTCTCAATGCGATGGGAGCCCTCTTGTAAGAGTAATAGATTGGGGCCGGAAGGTTTAGGTAATGGTTGTTGTACGGCTTGCCATGTTTGAAGTCAGGGAAGTAAAACGCGAGTTGCTTCTCTTTCCGTTTGGCTTCCAATCTTTTGACAATGCGTTGAAGCTTCTGTTTTTTAGCTCGGTTATGCTGCTCGAAGTCCGCACGGCGCTTTTGCCCGCCCAAGTTCTGGTTCTCTTTCACAGGGAGGTCATCATCGAAGATGTTGAGGTCTTTGAGGCCGTCATCATCGAGCATGTGGTTATTATTGAGGTCGTTAAATATGTCGTTTTGGTTCTCCAAACCATGTAACTCGATACCCAAATCGCCAGGAATTTCGACATCACCGAGATCCTCGTCGCCACCGAACATGTCATCGAAGTCGCCTTCTGCCTGAGCCTGAAGGCTCCTTTCATTTTCGTCATCATTATCCCTGGGTGCTGTTGCCGCTAAGTCGTCCGCGAGCAGGTCCTGGTCGTCATCAGCAAACTCGTCGATATCTTCATAATCTATGGCATCAGCTGCATGCTCGGTGGCCTTGGCCAGAAAGATATCGTGGATTGTCTTCTCATCTGGCACGTCAGCATCTCCATTTACTAGCTGGCTATAGTAGTCTTCATTGCCACTATTGTTGGTACCAGAGGGGTTTTTATTGGTGCCCAGCATACTGTAAAGATATGTATGTCGGTACCTAAAGCACCATTCAGCAGTATAGAGTACACAATAAGCCCATAAAAACCCTTATGGAGGCAAAGAGAAGTAGTATATAAATACACCTACTGGTAGTTTTCTGAGTTGAAGGTCGCGGAAATGGTGACACAAAATGGCACACTAAAGATCCTATACTACATACCTACCGTTTCGTTTCCAAGTTAAATACTACTTTATGAACAGTGACATATTCCAGGTGCAGCAGCCTCGAAAGGACGCTATTCTTGTATTTGAAGGGGGCCCAAAAGCCTCCCTTTCGTACGCTTACAACCATCTATTCGATGTTTATGTTTGCACCAAGTTGTCTATCTTCGAAAGCTATCTCGAGAGACTTCTCCATAACCGCGGAAAGGAGAAAATCTATGTGATATTACTGTTCTCTGGCTTTCAGGAGCTCATTGAAATCATCGCTGTTTTGGAAAAGACCTCAACGCCGGAGTCCTCCAAATACTATAATGACGCGTATCGGAGAGATTACCAATACTATTTACGCCAGATCCAAGATGAGCCGTCACAGGACACCGCAGTGTCGTTTTTGCCTCTTGCAAAAGGTCAGGCGGACAGATCGTTGTCTTTCGATGTTACATTCTTGATCAATGCCGATCTCATCAAGAACATTGACTCTTTCAGCAGCATCAACATTCAACAGAAGGTCCGGTTTATTGCATTGAAGCACGGCGCGGCCACCATTTCGGTATCTATACCCGAAGGATATTTCGAAAATGCCGATAACGTCGGTCAATTGGTAGAACACCTTGATTATGAGAAGACGGTAACCGACACATCAAAGACGATCGGGTCGCACGACAAGCACCCCAGGCCATTACCAATTTTTGATGCTAATGGGATAGAACTATTGCCTGACTTCCAGGTTCATATGCTCTTTCCAAAAGGATGGGATTCATGGAGCAAGATACAGCTTCTCGGCACCTCTCTGCACGCTTCTTCGCCGGGCAAGTTGCTTGCGTCGCAGAAAGACATGGTGGAACTCAATTCCTTGTACGATGCCGCACTAACTTCCACAGGAGAGAATAGCGTGTCCTCGGTGGAGCTCTTGTTGCAGCATCTAGAGCCGTCCACAACCAATGCCATAATCTCATCGGCTGAACCACCAGTCGACGAACCTCTCACAATGCAGCAGCTTCTCATCGAGACACACAACGCTAGCAAAATGGCAGGTTAGTATGAACCTAACAGCCAGAAAAGTGACCACTTCTGTCATCCTGGCCGCTCAATGATATCAAAAACTACAATTTACCGCAGTTTTCATATCAAAACACAATCAAATTCCTCGGAAACACTATAAAGGATTCAAGCAGTGGCCATATTATGCATCAATCGTCATTTTCCTGGCCTATATTCCACATTTAGACATGTGCCTCCATCCACTACCAAAGTTCATTACTGCATATAATCTTGCATAAAAAGACTTCGCAATGCGAAGAGGACAGTTACCTAGTACCAGCCCTTTCAAATAACAATATGGACGATTCGCACGACGACCCGCTATCGAAGACTACGGCCAGGTTGTCAATTTCTGTTGCCGACGGTGAAATTCAGCGTGGTCAAGTTGCGGAACTTTTGAGGGAGGCTGGGAAGAACGGTAGAAGAGATTCTGCCATTTCCCTTTCATCGCATAATGAAGCCGACGACGGTTCAGCTTCGATTACCGATATTTCTCAACAAAATTTGATTCCGACTACGGACAAAAAGAGAAGAAGGCGATCTTCAGCTCAAAGTGGCCAGGTGGTCGCAACAAAGAAACTTCAGACCGAACCTACGGTTAAAGAGAAGGTCCCAAAAAAACACAAGAAGAAGCTTCAAAAGGCAAAACAGAGCCTAGTGGACCCCCAAATAGTATACATGACAGAAAATGATTCCAAGCTACCAAAAAAATTGGCCTTGTCCCAATTAAGGTCTCTTATACAGAGCGTTTTTCAACCGACAGAAGCTACTGCCAACAAAAAGAGAGGCCTCATTAGATTATTGAACGCGGAGAATGTACCAAAAGTTGTGTTCTGTTTTATCCCAGGCCTCTCTTCCGTCGACTTCAACATTCCCGAGGAACAGCAAGAGCGTAATTTCTTACCGATGCCCGAGGTAAAAAGGGTTGATGGTCTAGAGTTTCTTCATGACAAATTCCAATATTTAGGCTTGACAACCGCGCCAGGCACTAAAGAAACTCTCTATCTGCCCTTGAAGACTCTTACAAGTGTTCTGTTAACAAACTCCGAGAGGAAGGCAATCACCGTCAAATTGAACGAGAAGAAACTTGTTTTATGGGACTTATTGGTGAGCAAGGATGACATGCACAAGCACGGCTACCCTCTTCATTCTGAAAGCGACTTTGAAAGTACTTTGAAAGAAGGTTGGGTAGAAACCAAGTCGTTCGAACATGAAGGATCGCATACGTTTGCATTAGACTGCGAGTTCTGTCAAGCTGCCTCCGGAAAAGTGCTAACTCGCATTTCTCTAGTAAACTTTCAGGAAGAGGTTGTGTTTGACTGGCTCGTCAAACCGGAGGAAGAGATCACGGATTATATCACAAAGTATTCCGGTATCACCGCTGAAAAATTGGAAGGTGTCACTACCACTCTTTCAGATGTCCAGCAAGAGATTCTCAAGACCATATCTAGCACTGACATTCTCATCGGTCACTCTTTAGAGTCTGATTTGAACGTAATGAAGGTTAGACATCCCCGAATCATTGATACGTCATTGTCGTTCGAGCACGTTAGGGGTCCTCCTGCAAAGCCATCCTTGAAATGGCTCGCAGAGAAATTCCTAGAGCAGAAGATTCAGGCCGGAGAGCAAACAGGAGAAGGTCATTCCTCCATTGAGGATGCTAAAGCGTGCTTGTCGTTGATTAAGTTGAAGTTGCATGAAGGCGCTTCTTTCGGATTAAACTTCTATGAGACTTCTCTTTTCGAAAGACTCAACGGCGAAAGCGAGGAACCCGTTCGGTCGTTGATAATTGACTATAATACCCCTCGTGGCTGGCACAACGATGGAGACGAGACAAAGAACTATTTGAAGAAAGCCCAAGTCACCAACGACGACGAAGTTGTGGACCTCTTCAAATCAGAACTCGAAAAGACCTCGTTGACGTTTTTGCACCTTAGAGAGCTTGAGTATAACAGTGGATGGTCGCCAGTACCGACCAATTTCGACGGGTTTTTATCGTCAGCGGTGGATCCTGCCACCGACAAGATCTCGGTGCCGTTATCAGACCAGGACCGCAAGATGTTGTGGTTGAAGATGAACGAGCGGCTTGAGAACATCTATAGCGCACTCCCTGAAAAGTCGCTAATGTTGGTAAGCACGGGATCCGGAGACACCACGGAATTACATCGGTTGCAAGCTGTCAGACGCCATTTCCAGAACCTTGAGCGTCTGGGGACAGATGTGACTGGTCTTCCAGAGGAACAGAAATGGGACTTTAACAAGATCACCAGCTTGCTTCGGGCAGCAGCGTCGGCCCGGCTGGCGATATCGTTCACTTGTATCAAGCCCAGTGTACAGTAGATTAGATAGACGGAGTTTTGACAAATAATACAGGACTCCAATAGAAAAAGCTGGTGCCGTCGAGCTCAGGAGTATGAGTTTTCGTCAGAGTTTGACAGATTTAGGCGAAATTATTATCTGGTCAATTTTACGTTCTTTACAAATAAAGGTTCTGTCGTTAAGTTTTCGCAGCTACTAATGGCCTTCTGGTAACAAAGAACCACATAACCACCGTAAGTCGAATGGAGATCACATCAAATCATTGCAAAAAGGTCATAAGGAGTATAAGGGACGACACACTGTAATAGGCGAGGGTCATGGGCGACTGGGATTTCAGCTTATAACGTAATGACGGAAATTGTTCAACTTCCATGGCCTCAATTCTGGTGCAACTATGCCCATGCATTACAACGTGGAGCCCTGGTCCTTGTCCAAGCTAAAGGCGTTTTTCAACTCGGACTTCAGCTCAAAAGCGGCGCCAATGGCCGGCGTGGCGGTGCCGCTAGGCGTGGCACTCACTCCCGGTTTCGCCGGAATCGCCGGGTGGTCCACCACAGGAGCCTCAGCGTAGTACCTCCAATCCAGGAGATCCAACGTATCGTCCGGTCTCAATCTGCGGGGTTCATGAGCCCCTCGAGTCTTGTGCCAACCCTTCAACTTGACCAGGAGTGGTGCAGAGCTGTCGTCACTGAGAGCGTACCATTCGTGTACCCACGTGGTGGACTCGCTGAGCTGCGCATGCGACCTTACTCTTTGTAAGGGAGTGGCTGGGGTAACACTGCGAGTGAACATAGTGTGGGGTAGGCGGGTTCAAATATAAGTGGTTAAAAATATAAGAAGGAGAGAAAAGATGGTTTCAAGAGGGGGTGTGTTTCGGGGGCGAGCAAAACAATTGCCGCCTGGCCCCACGCAGTCCCATTGCCGTTTTGTTCCGTGGTCATGGGGGTGTGGAGACCATGGAGTTTTTCGCAGCGAAAAAAGCCTTGCTATTCTCCGGGGAAACGGCCCGAAAGGGGCGGTGCCAGCTGCTGCTATAGTGGAGCTGAGATGCTTAGAAGGGTTTTGTAGTCACAGAGTGGTCCTTTGTGCTTGTTGGGCCTGGTTTCTCCAGTGTTGGCGTCCTCTGAAGGGCTTTTAGCTTGGAAGTCGTGACTCGGTGGATGTCTTCGTGAATCTTCGTTGCTTCTCTATAATGCGGGATAACTTCCCGTGAACCACTATCTAGGGCCCTTGTAAGAGACCACGCCGTCGAAGCCCCTCAAAATCGGTTCAAACAACCTACATCGCTATGGTTTTATAGCCTACATCGCTACGGTTCTATGGCTGAGACCATGGCTCCTGCACAGTGCACCACATACTGACCGTGAACCATTTCCCAACACCTGGTTTCCCTTACATTACAGGGCCTGCGGCATCCATTAAGTCGTGTGCTCTATGTACATTATGCTGCTTGTGGCTGGCGGTCGTGCGTGTGCACATGGGTGTGGTGGTCGTCGTAGTCTTCATGGCTATGGCTGTGCGAGTGCGGGTGGCTACATTCGTCGTCACTGCCCTCGTTGCTGCTCCCTGCCTGCGGACGCTCGCGGGGTGGAGGTGGTAGATCGCCGTTGTCGTGAATCTGGCGGTTCCTGAGCTCGCGTTGCTTCTTCAACGCGTTCAGCTTCGCGGTTTCAAGCTTCCGTTTGATATCCTGGCGCCGCTGCTCATCCTTACGCACCCGCTGGTCGTACCACTTCATCATCTGCACTGGTTTTTCACCGTACACCATCTCATACTGGCAGAAAAGACAGCTGTGGTCAGCATGGGACGACTCGTCTGCAAGGGTATCCACCAGTCCCTTCCCTTTCTTCTTCTTGTTCTTCTTCTTCTTGGCCTTGACTCCGGCACCGCCAATATCAAGTTCGCTTATAGATGGCAACCGCAAGCTCTCATTGTTCTGGCCCGTCATCTGCGACTGCAAGCTCATCAATCGCAACTTTTCTTCCACGTTGCTGTATGTGGGCACTAACTTGCCGTTCCGGTCGTACTCAAATGTAAACTCGCACGAAGGGCCCTCGTCGTCGTACTGGCCCGCAGGGTGGTCGGTATATAGCTCGCAATCGCACCCATCCATGCCGTGTTCAGGACATTCGGGCACCGTATTGAGCTCCACCTCGATGTGGTGTGATGGTGGGTAATCGTACAGAAAGTTCTTGCGGTCGTTGATGTCCTCGTAGTCGTTGATCTCGTCCAAGTCATAGTCGTCTTGATCATAATACTGGTCGGTGTTACCCTCGTGTAGGCCCTCCTCGTCACGAGTATCGTATAAGGAAAAGCCCTCTTGTTGCGGAAAACTATTCAACGACCGTTTCCCGTGTCCGCTGCCACCGTTGCTCACGAGCTCGGAGATTTTGTTTCTCAAGAAGTTGATTTCCGGTTCCTGAAGAAGTGACTGCGCGTACTCCTGCTGCATTTTCGAGTGCTCCCGAGAGCTGCTGCTGCTGCCTATTTCTGGAACTTGCTCTGTTTCCTCTAATTTATTGATGCGGTCTGAGAAGTCCAGCGACGCCTTCTCGAGCGCTTCTAGAAGACTGTAGTTGAAGATGGGCTGCGATTTCTTGCCCCCGTCCTCAGACGGAAAAGGCAGGTAGTCGTCCTCGTCTGGAAACTCCTTATTCATCACCTGCAGCCATGTGCTGTAGTTCTTAGATACTAGCTCAAATAGCCGCTGGGGGTCTAATTTCTGAGTGTTGTGTGTAGTGGTAGAGCCGGCCCCTGTTTCGGGAGACGGCTGGTCTAGAGCCGAATTAGCGTTTTCTGTGGGCATGTTAGAGGGCCATGCAAAGATTCGAAACGGCTAGTGGCGGTGGTGGAGTTTTAGTGCTGCTAATTACCTAGTTCTACTGTTAATGGTGAGCCTTCAGTTTTTTCTCCATACATTTTTTCGTTACACAAAGTGTCTAGTCTTTCTTCAAGGTGCGCTGCTTCTCGGCGTTTTGCACCACCTTTTCGTCAACGAAGAGGCCCTTGCGACGGCGAATAGTGTTCATGTAGCGTCTGGCCACATTTTCGCGTTCGGCAAACTCGCCTAGCTCTTCTAGCTCTTCTTCGGTATTCGGCACCCAGAAGGGGTCTATGTCGAGAACATCGAACCCATCAAACACCAACTGCGGACTGGCCGCACCGGAGGTTTTCTTGCGAATGTCCTCCGAGAAACCAAACGCCTCAACCACGGGGATTCTGGCCTCGATGGTGAAGAAAGGAGTTCCTTCCTTCATTTCCTCGGAGATGATCGCTCCACCGCGTTTTTGGACAACCGCATACACCTTGCCGAGGACCTCTGCAGTCGCCTGGATATCGCAGGTGTACATGGCCAAAAACAACCTTGGGGCACGGGCCAAGAACTCACGGTGGATCAAATCTCTGCTGTGTGTAATAACTCGGCCTGGAACATTGAGAAGCACCTCTTCAGTATCCTCCTTGTAGCTCTTTTTTAAGACAACCAAAGATCCATGAATGGGTTCTGCTGCAAGGGGACCTTCGTTCATGGCTAACTGGAACCCGTTCAACACATTGTTCTCGTATTCGTACTTCGTCGCACTGGCATCAGAGAAAACACGTCTAAACTGGCCGTTATTAGCAGGACTCTCCACGAAAATATTGGGTCCTACTCTTTTAGGTCCAAAGCAGATGATGTGATCGACAAGACCTTCCACAGTTTTGAAAACAGCCATGATCTTCGCATCAAGCTCACTCTCGCTCAATACAGTGGCCAACTTCTGCTTGAAAGCCAGCAAGATCTCGGCATCCAAAGTATTTTTCAATGCAGCTGCCACGATACCGCTGATTTCAGATTCCAGTTCGATCAAAAACTTAGTCACCTCGTTGGGTAAGGAAAACATGTCAAACTGCAACTCCACATTCTCCAATTCCGGTTCTTCGTCATCGTACTTTGGAGCGGTATTGGTGACCAAACCTTCCCTAAAAGGGATGACAGGTTCCTTCACAGTGACTTCGCATCCTTTAGCAAAACGCGTTTCCAAGTCCTTCAAACACCTTTCCAAATGAAGCTCACCAGCCACACACATAATAAGCTCACCAGAGTCATCGTCAATGTACCACTCTAAAACAGGGTCTGCTTTAGCAAGCAACATCAAGCCACGTTCTAAGCGGCCCAACCGCGCAGGATTCGTGGGTTCAACAGTTATTCTCATGATGGGTTTGTTATGGATCAATGTGGTCGTAGATGCCAAATTAACAAATGGTTTGTTTTCTTCCACATCAGTGATCAACGTAGCGTTCTTCAACACCACGTCTCCAAGACCAACAATACCAACGATATTGCCGGCTGGAACTGTATCGATTTTGACAAGCTCACGCCCCATGATGAGAAATAAGCCTTCGATGGCTATGTCCTCAGTAACTTGCTCGCGGTTAGTGGGATGGTCCTTCGGCAAGGTGGGATCGTACTTGGGGCCAACAACAGTAATAAGGTCACCCACAGTAAGGGAGCCAGAGTAGATTCTGGTGAATGCAACTAGTGTTTCTGCTGCAGTCTCATCCTCAACTTCTTCCTCGGTTTCAAAAGCATCTTCATCAACCTCCCATTCGAAGGGATCCTTTTGAATTTCCGGTAAAGTAAAATCATCGTCAGTCTTCTTCTCCTCTATCGCAGCCGCTGCTGCCTGGGAGGCAATTCTGGCCAACTCCCTAGCCTTTCGACCTCTTTCCAATATCTCATCCTGGGTCAACGTAGTTCCTACTGTCTCCTTTGGTAAGTCCGCATCAGGGATGGAAAGCATCTTAGAAACGTATGTGATGGTGTAGTCGTCTGGATTGGACGAATCACAGTTCCTCATGGCCCTATCGAACTCGGGATCAAGCAAGTCCTCTCGGGGGATCGCTTTATCAGAATAAATGCATTCAGTGAGGATCTTCTCCATCCTCAATTGCTGCGCAGTTATGGGGCTCGGCAAGTACTCGATAACGGCACCCAATAAAGCATGACTAATAGGAATCCATTGAGACATCACCAAGTTCAAAAGACCTTTGTAGTCCTTGGACCTCAAGTCCCTGGGCCCGACTTTGGCACCCAACTTCTGAATAATCTTTTCGAGCTTCTCCTGGTCTCTTTCAACCACACAGGCACCGTATAAAGCCCAGATTTGCTCCAAGACCAAGGAAACGAACATGAGCTTCAAGTTTTGGCCAGCCTTCAATTTTTTTCCGGGGATGATCTTCTTAGCCTTCAAATCCAAGTAGAAGTCTCCCCAGAGAGTCTTGCCGAGTACAGCCTGGGAAAACCCAAGTTTGGCCAGGTAGATTTTGGCAAAAGTGTTGACGGAAAACGCCCAGCCGTCAACGGCCGAAGCGAAGATGACATTATTCAATTCCGGCGAAAAGTAAAGGTCCAGATCGCTCTTCTCGATGAAGGCCTCCCCAGTGCCGCTCTCTCTCCAGATCATATCGTCCTCCATTACATCACCAGCGAAAAACGACCCGATGACTGAATTGACCTGTTCGATAACACGGCTGATATGCTGGTATGCCTCTTGTGGCGATAATTGCCACTCAGTGATCAAACGGTCAATCTTGTTAATCACCAACAACGGCTTGAGCTTGTCGACCCAGCACTGTCTGAGAACATTAACGGTTTGCGAACAGACTCCTTCAACCACGTCAACAAGGACAACAGCACCGTCGCATAATCGAGACGCTGATGACACCTCCGACGAGAAATCTATATGGCCTGGAGAGTCGATCAAGTTGATCAAGTGCTCCTTGGTCTCAGTTTCGGCCTCCTCACCTTCCTCGGTCCGCTTTTTGCGCATGATTTTGAAATAGAGCGAGATGGCCGAAGCCTCCATCGTGATCCCTCGGAGTTGCTCGTCCTCTCTGGAGTCTAAGTACCGTACTTTACCGGCCATGCGTTGTGAGATGATGCCATTGGTGGCCAAGAGCGAATCGCTGAGAGACGTCTTTCCGTGGTCGACATGGGCCAATATGCAGATGTTACGGATATTCTCCGTGTTGCTCTGAAGAGCATTGATGGTCTCTGGCGAGAGTTTCATGGGGCTTAAGAAGACGGTGTTTAATAGTGTGAAAAATGCGGGATGAGGTTTTTTCACCTGTTCCCTATCGAACCATCACCCCAATAAAACACTCCACTTGCAGGCCATGGATTGTCCGTTGTGTGGCTCGGGACTTCGTCAGCACCTCATACAACCTACGGTGGCACTAATAGCGTGTCCAAACGAAACCTGCGTGTATCCATTCAATCTCGCCATGGAGGAGATCCATGAACAGAACCTCCTTCTCACGGTGTCTACGGCAGATATAATGCATGGAATGCAGGCGAAAATGGTGGGCGAAGCTAACGTGGATCCAAAAATCGCCAGCTTTATCAGCAAAGAGGATCTCGATATTTAGTCGTTGGTCGCATATGGTTGCCTATGGGCGCTCATCTCTTCACTTCATAAATGGCACCACAAGCACAACAGAAACGACCAACAAAGCATAACGGAAATGCTCTATCAACCCATCCATCAGGTCCTTACACTCACTTTTCACCGGCCACACGTGCTCCTTCAACGAACCATTCATCGGTCCTCCTGGAAAAACCATATCTAGTTCTCTGTCAGACACACTTTAAATGCGCCTTTTAATAACGTCCGTATAGCATTCCCCTTAATACACCTTGCATTCACAATCATCATTGCCATAATGCCAAACTTGGCTACTAAAACTGGTACCTGTAATTTGCATCCTTTTATGCTTGTGATAATTCTGCCGGGTAACCCGCACCCAAATTTGGGTGCCGACGAATATTTCAGAGATTTTACTACAATCACCTCTTATCTACACCACCTTTTCCCTAATACTCCAGCTCTGCACCTTAACGCAACCCGCCTATATTATCCAACATAGCCAATTTAAACGGTGCATACACAAGCTGCTTAGAACGCTGTTTAGAACTGTTTTCACCCCCCTCATTCGCGTTATATTCCACGTCCCAGAACCTATACACTTTACATCACAATGTCAGATAACTGGAAAGACTCATTGAATCTCCCGGCCAAGGACAACCGTCCCCAGACCGAGGATGTTTTGAACACAAAAGGACACTCGTTTGAAGATTTCAACTTGAAGAGAGAGTTGTTGATGGGCATTTTCGAAGCTGGTTTCGAGAAGCCTTCTCCCATCCAGGAAGAGTCCATTCCTATGGCCCTCGCAGGCAGAGACATATTGGCTAGAGCTAAAAACGGTACGGGTAAAACTGCGTCTTTCGTCATTCCTTGCTTGCAGCAGGTCAAGCCCAAGCTCAACAAGATACAGGCGTTGATTTTGGTCCCTACCAGAGAGTTGGCCTTGCAGACCTCTCAGGTTGTCAGAACTCTTGGTAAGCACTTGGGTATCCAATGTATGGTGACCACCGGTGGTACTTCTTTGAGAGACGACATTGTTAGATTGAACGAGCCCGTGCACGTTTTGGTTGGTACCCCCGGAAGAGTTTTGGACTTGGCCTCGAGAGTCATTGCGGACTTCTCGGAATGTCCTTTGTTTGTCATGGACGAGGCCGACAAGATGTTGTCGAGAGAGTTCAAGGGTATCATTGAACAAATTTTGGAGTTTTTCCCTGCCAACAAGCAGTCGTTGTTGTTCTCTGCCACCTTTCCTTTGGCAGTGAAGGCGTTTATGGACGATCATTTAACCAAACCATATGAGATCAACTTGATGGACGAACTTACCTTGAGAGGTATTTCGCAGTTCTACGCTTTCGTTGAAGAGAAACAGAAATTGCACTGTTTGAACACCTTGTTCAGCAAGTTGCAAATCAACCAATCGATCATCTTCTGTAATTCTACCAGCAGAGTAGAGTTGTTGGCCAAAAAAATTACCGAGTTGGGCTATTCGTGCTACTACTCCCACGCTAAAATGCCCCAGCAGGCCAGAAACAAAGTGTTCCATGAATTCAGACAGGGTAAGGTGCGTAATTTGGTGTGCTCGGACTTGTTGACCAGAGGTATTGATATTCAGGCCGTCAATGTGGTTATCAACTTCGACTTCCCCAAGACTGCCGAGACCTACTTGCACAGAATTGGTCGTTCAGGAAGATTTGGTCACTTAGGTTTGGCCATCAACTTGATGAGCTGGAACGATCGTTACAACTTGTACAAAATTGAGCAGGAGTTGGGCACCGAGATCAAGCCCATCCCCCCTGTGATTGAAAAGAACTTATACGTTAACGAGAATGAGGAGACGGTTCCCAAGCCGTTCAAAATTGACACGTTGCCAAAAGGTAACGAAACCATTCACAAAAGAGGAGGCTACGAATACAAGGGCCAGCCTGGGCAGGAGGCTCCCGTCCCGATTCCTGCCCCTCAGCAATTTGCTCCGGTACCACAGGGAGTTCCCCAGCAGCAGCAGCAGCAGCAGCAGTACCCCCCACAGCAGTTCCCAGTACAATTCCACCCTGGTCAGCAGTTCAACGGACACGCTCCACATGTGCCGCAGCAGCAGTTCCAGCAGCAGCAGTAGCGGTGCCGCAAACTCTGCCCAGGGCAGGCTTGCGGCAGTCGTGATTTATTGAGTTGGAGTTTTTGATGAGAAGTCTATGGTTAGTTGAGATGAAAATTGCATTCCAAGCCGACGAAATCACCGAAGTTGATTGCAGTTGATTGCAAAAGTCCGACATTTTACAACGAACAGCATCTTATTTCCGCATTGTGGTTACGCTCAGGTTACATATGGACACATTCCACTTTGATTTTCATACCGCTTCTCCACATGGCTTCTCCAGGTTCCCCACACTCAGTTCTACCGCCACAAACCGATTGTCTGCATAAAGTGTACCTACTGTTTCTTTTCCCGCTGCGGCAGCAGCCCATCAAATCCAGAAAACCCCAAAAGCCAAAAAAAAATCGATATAACGAAAACCCCAAAAAAATGCCCCCCGACCACGAATCCTGAATCATAGGGCCCCTACAGAATGAAGCCAAACGACCCCGGCCCGCGACTGGGGGCTGCGGCCCTCGGCCCGTTGCCTTATGACTCACTTCCTGTACAATATCATGATTCACGATTCCGTTGTTGTATTTGTTGTCCCTATAGATTCCTGTTCTAGGTTTTGTTTCTTTTCCCTATGCCTCCGGGCCAGGACTTATGGTCCTGCACCAATATACGACGGTAGGCACTCCTTGTATGCAGAGCGAAAAATTTCTCTCCGCGCAGAGATGACTCGGGCCCGATTTCTGACTTCTCTGATATATTGCAAGTTCACCAAAGCGTTTCTTCTCTTCAATACTCCATGTGTGGCATTCTCGGCGTAGTTCTTGCCGACCAGCAGCAGAATGTGGCGCCTGAGTTGTTCGAGGGCGCCATGTTCCTCCAGCATCGTGGCCAGGACGCTGCAGGCATTGTGACCTGTGGTGCCAGGGGTCGTTTCTACCAGTGCAAGGGCAATGGTATGGCCAGAGACGTCTTCACGCAAGCGCGTATGCTCAACTTGGTGGGCAACATGGGAATCACCCATTTGCGCTATCCGACGGCGGGCTCCAGTGCCGGCAGTGAGGCCCAGCCGCTCTACGTCAACCTGCCCTATGGCATCTCGTTGAGCCACAACGGAAACTTGGTTAACCTGAAGGAGTTGAAGGAGTACTTGGACGAGACGGTCCATCGCCACATAAACACGGACCTGGACCTGGAGTTGTTACTTAACATTTTTGCTTCTGAATTGGACAAATTCAACAAGTCGCGTATCAACAACCAGGACATGTTCAGCGCGCTCACTGGCACCATGACGACGGTGCGTGGTGCATATGCGTGCGTGGCCATGTTGGCGGGCTACGGTGTCATCGGCTTCCGTGACCCCAACGGTGTGAGACCCCTCGTTTTCGGCGAAAGAATCAACGCTGACAACTCGAAGGACTACATGTTGGCGTCGGAGCTGGTGGTTTTGATGGCCCACGGCTTCCGTACTTTTAGAGACATCAACCCGGGCGAGGCAGTTATCATCCCCAAGGACTGTCTGGGTGTGCACAAGCCCGAGTTCCGCCAGGTGGTGGAGCCTAGAGTGTTTGCACCCGATATCTTCGAGTACGTCTACTTTGCCAGACCGGACTCCGTCATCGACGGTGTCTCGGTTTACAGACTGCGTCTCGAGATGGGCAACAAGTTGGCCGACAAGATTGTGCGCGAGCTCAGCAAGAACTCTAAAAACGTGCTTGACGAGATAGACGTGGTGATTCCGGTGCCGGACACCCTGAGAACGTCCGCGCTGCAGTGTGCGTTGCGGTTGAACATTCCTTACCGTGAAGGTTTTGTCAAGAACCGTTACATTGGCCGCACTTTCATTATGCCTGATCAGAAGGAGCGTGTTTCTTCTGTGCGACGCAAATTGAACGCCATGGAGCTGGAGTTCCGTGACCGCAACGTGTTGCTTGTGGACGACCTGATTGTTCGTGGAACCACTTCTAAGGAGATTGTCGCCATGGCGCGCGAGGCGGGTGCTAAAAAGGTGTTTTTTGCCCTGTGTGCGCCCCCCATCCGGTTCAATCACATCTACGGCATTGATCTTGCAGACACGAAGGCGTTGGTGGGATTCAACAGAGACGAGAAGGAGATCGCCGAGGTGATTGGCGCCGACGAAGTGTTCTACCAGGAGCTTCGCGACTTGGAGGAGTGTTGCCTTACTGACGACATTAAGCAGTTTGAGGTGGGTGTGTTCACGGGAGAGTACATCACCGGTCCCGAGGACGAGTACATCCAGGAGTTGGAGAAGGTTCGTGCACAGAACCAGCGTATCAAGGAGCGTCGCGACCGCGGCTTCTCTGTGGACGCTTGTGTGGATGTTGGAGACATGGTGGACGTCAAAGCTGAGGTCGACATCAGCATTTATAACCGTGGCGACTACGCTTAGAATTACACGTAATAAGACATGATAGAGATGAAGTGTAGACGCTGGTGAAAAGAGCGGACTTGAAGTCTCAGAACTGGAATAATCTGAAGTGAGCGAGTGTTTGGGAGTCGGTTCAAAGAGGAAGAGATTGCCAAAAACTACTGAACTTAAAAAGCTGCGAAAAGTGAAAAAAAGGTGAAAAACTGCGAAAAATTGCAAAAAAGACTAAAGAAATTGACAGCTAGAAACTGAAGCAACAGAGAATTGAATACCGAGACCTTTCTATATGAAGTGAGTTTCCAATACTATTTGACTGAAATGCCGTTACTATAGCATAGGAAGTAGCGATGATTTTCGTCCAGTAGGCAGTGCTAAAAAGACAGAGAATAGCGGCATGACCACCCGAGAGGACCCTTACTCACCATGATGGCATATTGCTCGACGAAAGCTCATATCGCCCATTGACCAGATTCCCAATGCCAAATTATTGGCCCACTGTACAATCGCGCCATGGCCCCTTGTGACAGTGGCCCTTTACTTTAGCGCATACTTAGCTCAGACCGCAACGGCATAGCCATACTCCTGTTCGGGCCAAGGGTAGATTCAACGGCAGCAGGAGTACAGAGAACAATGCTAACCGCATCCAGTGGCTGTGCAGACCATCCAGGGACCAAAATAGTCAAAGGGCCCAAAACAAGCGCAAGGGACAAATGCACCCGTGCACCTAGCATCTTTATCTGGCGCAGTCACCAGTTCCACCATTTGGCTGCCAATTCGCGTCCCAAGTCGATTATTCCGCTTCCGGACACTTGCAGCCTCTCTGTGCCACCACCTTCTTCCTCTGTAACGTTTCTTCTTCCGTTTCACCGCCTTGCGTACTTGGTTGCTCTACGTTTCCAGCCCCGTTAGTTTCTCGTTTCAGCCCCCAAATCCCTACGCCTAAGGCTGCATAACTCCCGGTAATACCTCCGGCCAATCCACTGTCTGCTCGCTTATCGTGCCGCTCCCGTTTCTGCAGCGGCCCTAAAAGAACAATGCCACGTTGCGGAACAAGGCTCAGGTACGGGTGTTAGTGGCGGCCGGGTAACCAGATCCCAGGTACCAGTGTCACAAAGACACGTCGGCGGGAGGTTTTCAATTTTCGCCCTGATACGAATGTTATGCGGTTGACCTGTTGTTTTTCACCATTGCATGGGCATACTCCTGTTCTATCTTATTGGACAAATAGTATATCTCGCACGCAAGAAACTCCTTCAGAACCGTGATCCCAGTACCCACTACAACATGGAAAAGTCCACTTTTGCTGGCTCTGCCGCCAGTTCCATTGCCAACTCCGGCCCCATTTCCATCGTCGCCTACTGCTTGTCGTCCATCTTGATGACGGTCACCAACAAGTATGTGCTTTCCGGCTACTCGTTCAACTTGAACTTCTTCATGTTAGCGGTCCAGTCCTTTGTGTGTATCTTCACCATCGGCACCTTGAAGTCCTTCGGTGTGATCACCTACAGACAGTTCAACAAGGACGAGGCCAAGAAGTGGTCGCCCATCGCCGTGTTGTTGGTGGCTATGATCTACACCTCTTCCAAGGCGTTGCAGTTCTTGTCCATCCCCGTTTACACCATTTTCAAGAACTTGACCATCATCTTGATTGCTTACGGTGAGGTGTTGTGGTTTGGCGGCAAGGTCACCACCATGGCTTTGGGCTCGTTCCTCTTGATGGTGATGTCTTCCGTGATCGCGTGCTACGGCGACTCCTCGTCCGCCGCGTCCCCCAACGACGCCTACGAGTTGTACATTGGCTACTTCTGGATGTTCACCAACTGCTTTGCCTCTGCTGCCTTCGTGTTGTACATGAGAAAAAGAATAAAGTTGACCAACTTCAAGGACTTCGACACCATGTACTACAACAACTTGTTGTCCATTCCCATTTTGTTGGTTGCCTCCTTGGTGTTCGAGGACTGGTCCCCCACCAACCTCGCTAAGAACTTCCCTGCTGACAACAGAACCGCCACCATTGTTGCGCTTATCTTCTCGGGTGCCTCTTCGGTGGGTATCTCCTACTGCTCGGCCTGGTGTGTGAGAGTCACCTCTTCCACCACCTATTCCATGGTCGGTGCCTTGAACAAGTTGCCCATTGCGTTGTCCGGCTTGATCTTCTTTGACGCCACCGTCAACTTCTGGTCGGTCTCGTCCATCTTTGTCGGCTTCGTTGCTGGTTTGGTCTACGCTGTGGCCAAGCAGCAGCAGCTGAAGGCGAACGCCCAGCAGTTGCCTTCTTCCTCCAAGTAAACGCCTCTTGCTTGCAAGTGAGTGTTGGTTTGGACGAGCAGCCGCGCGTTGTTCCGTTTAAATATGTCGGGAGTTCTGGCGCAGTTCTTAGAAGATAAATTACTCTAGTCGTTGTTTTCTGGCCCGCCGCCTTTGGCAGCCATGCATAACGGTGTGAGAGTCTCTTCTCTTTCCATCGATTGCCCTAGTTCAGAAGTTCCGTATGTACGCTAAATATTGATAGACTCAGTTCCAATGTTATCTCTTGTGGTATCCGTAAACGTTACACAAAACTTAGACGTATAAAATCTTTTTCAAAGCAAACTGTTTTTATAAGACTTCACCACCAGTGAAAAATCCACCGGGCAATCATGGCAGGCCACTCGCTAGAGGAAATCGCCACCTACTTGGACCAGTCCATATTACCTCAGTATGCCAAGCAGGCTGAGACCCAGTTGAAGACAATTGAGTCCCAGCCAGGCTTTTCCATCAACTTGTTGCATGTTGTCTCTTCGACCAATTTGTCACCAGCGACTCGGTTGGCGGGTGCTTTGTTCTTCAAGAACTTGGTCAAGCGCAAGTGGGTCAATGAGGATGGCGAGTACTTATTGCCAGTTGATGACATAAACGCCATCAAGAGGGATATCTTGGATATTATGATTAAACTCCCGAACCAGTTGCAGATCCAGATTGGTGAGTCCATATCCCTCATTGCTGAATCCGACTTTCCGCATAACTGGACCAACTTGATCGATGAGTTGGTGGGCAAGCTATCGCTAACTGACTTTGTTTTGAACAAGGGTATATTGTTAGTGGCGCACTCCATCTTCAAGAAGTGGAGACCGTTGTTTAGATCCGACGAGCTATTCTTGGAAATCAAAATGGTGCTTGATAAGTTTTCCCAGCCGTTTTTGGCTTTGCTTGTGAAAGTGGACGAGTTGATCATCGGTGCCTTGAATAGCCAGGACAAGGCCTCGTTGGGAATATACTTTGAGAACTTGTTATTGTTGATTCAGATCTACTACGACTTGAACTCCCAAGACATCCCGGAGTTCTTTGAGGACAACTTATCCACGGGCTTTGACATCTTGTACAAGTACTTGGAATTAGACACTAAGTTGATAAGCGACCCGGAATCTGACGACGAGATTGACAACTTGATCAAGGTGAAGACCGCCGTCATCGAACTACTCTTGCTCTACATCAGCCGTTATGCTGAGGAGTTCAAGCCGTTGACTGACAAATTCATCAACGCAGTTTGGCAATTGATCAATTCCTTCGTCACAAAGCAGAAAAAGTATGATTTGCTCGTTGTGAAGTCGTTGTCGTTCCTCACATCTGTGACTAAAATGGCTGATTACCAGCACTATTTCAATAATGAGTCGTCTTTGAAGGAGATAATTGAAAAGATCATCTTACCCAACATATATTTCAGGGAAATCGACGAGGAGATGTTTGAAGACGAGCCCATCAATTACGTGAGATCCGACCTTGAAGGTTCAGACTTTGACACGAGACGTAAGTCAGCTACAGACTTCTTGCGTGAATTGAAAGAGGTCAATTCCGAGTTGTTGACCAACACAGTGATGACCTACGTTGATCAGTTCTTGTCCCACTCGGACTGGAGAAACAAGGACATCGCAATCTACTTGTTCAGCTCTTTAGCAGCCAAGGGAAATGTCACCAATGTGGGTGTCACCTCGACCAACGTTCTTGTTGATGTTGTTAAATTTTTTACTGGGTACATCGCGAACGACTTGGTGTCCCAAGACTCACATCCCATCTTGAAGACGGACGCCATTAAGTACATCTTTACTTTCCGCAACCAATTGACAAAAGAGCAGTTGATTACCACCATTCCGCTTTTGTTGAACCATTTCCAAAACCCGAATCCCGTGGTCTACACATATTCTGCGATTACAATAGAGAAATTATTGTCTATGACTGACTTTTCCGATGCCAGCCATTCTCCCGTTTTCAACAAGACGGACATACAGCCATATACGAGTGATTTGTTGACCAACTTGTTCAGATTGATCTTGTTGCATAACGAGTCACCGGAGAAACTCGCGGAAAATGAATTCTTGATTAAAGGCGTGGTCAAGGTTTTAAACACCGCGGAAGACTTGATTGACAGTTCATTCAAAATCACCCTTATCGAACAACTCTTGCTTATTTTGAAAAATATTTCGAAGAATCCGTCTAACCCCAAATTTACTCATTATGTGTTTGAATCTTTGGGTTTGCTCATCAAATACGGCGGCAATACTTCCGAGAGAATTTCACAATACACCACTATCATCTTGCCGACGTTGCTCGAAATCCTAGGTGATGATGTGCAAGAATTTGTGCCGTACATTTTCCAAATTCTTGCGTTCTTGCTCGAAGAATATCCATCATCGGCTCCTTTACCACAAGAGTATCAGAACTTGATAAAACCATTATTGTCTCCTGTGGTTTGGGAATTTCGCGGAAATATTCCCGGTATCACGAGATTATTGGTAGCTATCTTACAACAAGACCCCGCTATATTTGGGAACAGCGAAGCATCGTTGACACCGTTATTGGGCGTGTTTCAGAAGCTCATATCCTCGAAAGTTAATGACGTCTATGGGTTCGACTTGCTCGAGTCAATCTTGTTGAATATTCCCGCGAACGTGTTGGAGAAGTTTTTGGGCCAAATTGCGGTGTTGTTGTTAACCCGGTTGAAGAATTCAAGAACTGAAAAATACATCAGAAAGTTCACTGTGCTCGTGACTTCCTTGAGTTGCGTTCCATTAAATGAACTGTTAAGCAGAAAGACCTCGGGTCACATTAATGCCAATTTTGTCATCCAGTTCATCGATTCCGTTCAACCTGGTGTTTTTCAGCAGATCTACAACAGTTTCATTTTGCCCACCGCCGGTAACCTCGCAAACTTGCAGGATAGAAAGTTGGCCACTTTAGGGTTGTCCCAGTTCATAAACTCTGATGCGTTTACCAAGGGTGCGTACACAAGTTTGGTGATTCCGACCATAGAACAGCTCACAAAAACTTTGTCCAACTTTGGTGGCTTGCTGAAGTCGGCTAGTGCTGTTGGAAATACTATAAGTGGCACTCACTCCACTGCGGTTGCAGTGAACGAGTTAGACTTGGAGAGCTCGGCATTTGGATCACAATTCTCCAAGTTGGTTTCTATCCAGATAGCACCTTTCGACCCCTTACCGACGGTCAAGAGCAGTGACCAGAGCGCTATCCGGTACGGTACCTTGTCCAATATCAAGAAGCTCGAAAGCCTTGGTGTTTTGAGCCAGGTGAGCAGCGAGAGTCAACAGGTATTGGCGAGCATTTAGAGTCAAAAGTAATCTTTTGAATATACGAAACGATATATCCAGCTTAGTGTGTACGTTACAAACGTTCATCTCAATCAACTTTTTGATTCTAAATAATACATTTAAAGACTTGCTTGCATTTACCAAGCCGACCGGATTATAATACTGGTGCATGGGCACCCAAGAAGTGAAATATGTCTAGTAAGCTAGAGCATCCAGCGATATTTAGCAGAGATAGTTGGCGTAACGCATGAACTCCAGATATAGAGGCCCCAATTAAGGTCATGCCGTCATTACTGAGCAGAGACGCCGTTCTCGTCCAACAAATTGTGGAAAATGGTATCGTCGTCGTCTGCAATTGGCTTGTCGTTCGCGCCATCCTTGGAGGTTTCCGAAGGCCCGGATTCAGATTGGACCACTCCGCTTTCGGGCTCCGACGGACCTTCTGTTTGCTTGTCCGTCAACTCCTTTAATTTCTCGAGACGCTCCTTTTCGGCGATTTCAGCCGCGGTCAAGAACCGCCCGCCCTGACCCCGTGGTCTTCTCATGGCATGCTTGTGTCTGGATTCGTGGAGATACGGTTTTCGTGTTCTGGCAATCTTCAAGTTTTCTTCCAAACGGGCCCTGGCTATGCGCCGTTTGAGAATGCGGTGGTACTGTTTGGCATTGACGTAGAAAGGCTGTTCTCCCAGTGGCTCCTGGGGCTGTGGCGGCGAGTTGTGCTGAGACAGGCGGTTCACAGGGGACTCCACAACCTCGTAGTGACTGCCGTTTGCTCCCACCGGATGCTGGTGGTCCAGGTAGTATGGTGTTCCATCTCCAGAATCGGCAATAGCAGCGCCTGTCGGGTGCATCATGGGCGGCGGCGGGGCCTGCTCGTGAACATGGGGATTATAGTAGGGAGATGCGGTTTGGTCCTGGTAGTAGGTTGGGTCCTGAACCTGGTGTAAGGATGCCATGGTTGCCTATTAGTGTGATATGTGATGAAACGAAGTTGAGCCTGTGAAAAAGAGGAGTGCACGAAAACCGGCAGCCGAGCACAGCTAAAACACGCACTTGGTAGGGAGGTGGTGGCCCAAGAAGACGTGGGATTCTGTATGGTACAGTGGTCTTGCCGTGAGGTGGTTTTTCCAGTTTTGCCGCTAGTGCCTTAACAGGATGTTTTAAACCCCCAAGAATTTTCTGGCCGATTGTTTTGTGTCGCGGTTTCAAATCCGGTTGCCGGAACCGGAAACCGGTTTTGGAATTTCCGAGTCTCGGGTATCCTCCCATGCAGGTCTAGCGAAGGACCTTCAGCAGGGTTCATTAAGGCTGTAAAGCTATAAAGCTATAAAGCTATAAAACTATCAAGCTATTTAGCTACATGAGACGCGCCGCGAACAGTTCATCAGCTAGGTGAGGTGCATGACGATGAAGTCGTGCTTTGATGGGTGAAAAGGGTGTGGTTTTTCAAAGGCTATCTGAGCGTTAAGCTGTTATTAGCAGCCACGTTATATCCCGTGTACCTTTAGCTATCAAAGCCTAGATTGAAAGGCGTTTCAGCATACTTTCGGTGGGTTGTCTCTTGTCAATTTTTCTTCTATGCTACTTACGCCTGTCATTTTGCTGCATTTCGTGAAGGGCCTGTGGCCACACAAACTCATGGAAAGATGTAGCATCATGATTGTCCTGTTCATAGTCCAATGCTTGTTCTGGGGCCCACAATACGGGGTCTTCCACTGAGGTTAGTGAAAAACTGGTTCCTAGGTTCTCTTCCTCCACGCAGTCCTGCTGCATACCTATGCGCTCGAGAATGTGGCTGTGGCGCCTTTGGACCGATGCTAGTTGTTCTGAATCTCTCTTTTCAGGGCCTTTTAGAGCCGTGTGTACTGAGCCAGTCTGTTCTGGGGGCAGTATATGTGTTTGGGTGTTATAGCGCAAAAGGTCCGTTTGTATGCCTTTTTCAGTATCTAGAGGAGAGGAAATGCCCTCTGAATTTTCGATCCTTAAAGACGGCTTCTCGTTGGCAACTGGATAGATGTTCTGTGTCGCCTCGGGCCATGCACAGAGGACGTCGCTGTACTGGCAGTTCCGACAAACAGGAAACAGAGACTCGTCACATTTTTTCTTCTTGCGTCGACATGTCAAGCACCCCAGTCGTGACCTGCTCTTTTTGGGAACCGACATGAAGTGTAGAATGCCAGGTATTGGTGGTTGTAGTAGAGTCTATGACTGACTCATCCCAAAGTGGCAATGTGAAAAATTAAGCGCGCTTGCAACAATAATCTTGAAATCGCGGGCGCTATTTTCAAGACCGCCACTGCAAATGAGACCTCCAATAAGATAAGTCAGAACTATGAGCTACACATGACTGTTATTGCCTTCTCATCCGTGACTTATATCGTAACTTTTGCCTCTACCGTGAGGCTGTAGGCTGCCTAGACGTCAGGGCCCGTTATGGGCCATATAATCACTAGCGGCGTCGTTTTCAACTGCAGTCACTCTAATTTACCACGATTATAAGCTGACATGAATTGTACATCTTTGGTCCCATAAAGTGCTCGAATGGCCAGTTTGATAGTTTTTTGCAGCAATTCGGTGGACGCTTCATGTCTGTCTATTTGTGAGCAGATTGGCTTTAATCTACTGATAAGAATAATTCAAGAGTAGCAAATGACTAAGCTTCCTAGAATTGCATTTTTTACTCTCTTGTTGGCTCTCTTGTTACCCTATTAGAGTTCATCATTGGACTTTCATGACAGTTACATGTACCGATCGTCAGTTAAAAGCCCCAATATCGATCAAATTAGCCTACAACCCTGAACACAACTACGAATGCTCTTCTCGCTGAACACCTGACTCAACTAGTCACATAAACTTCCCAGAATGCTTCCAAAACGATGCCCCTGAGATTCTCTACAAGTACTATCCCACAGAAATTCTGCATATAAAAAGGTTTGCACAGATCGAGTCTCGAGACACGAAACATTTCACTTAACATTTACATCCTCCCTGTTGGCCCATTCACGTAACCCAATTCTAAATGTCAGTTGTCTCAGAACCGGCGACGGAAGAGCTCAATTCGAAATCCTCCTCCACTCAGTATGCATCCGCAGACGAAATATTCATTCATTTATCTGTTCCGCAGGTTCAGAAATTGAATAACGAGTATAAGCAAAATGTAACTCAGGCCAAGCAAGACTTACACAATTTGGTGGGGAAGAAGTACCGTGACTTGATACGAATTGCCGAAGACATAAATAGCATGCATCTGGAAACTGGTGAAGTGGATTCCAGATTGTCGGACCTCTCCTATGGCCGTTCGAAGTTTGTTAACTTCCATGATGCCAACCCTTATTCGAAATTCGAGTCTACTCTTAGAAGGAAAAAGGCCGAAATCGCCAGAAGCGAATCTAAGCTCACTATTCTCAAGTATCTCATAAATATGACACTTTTGTCATTCGACATGAGACTCATATCTGCAAAATCGACCCCTCCATTCAAGCATACTTCTAGATACATTCATCTCGCAAAAGTCTACTACACAATCGAAGAAGTGTTTCAAGATACATTTGAAGCACACCCAGCTGCTCGTGAGAAATTTGATCAGTTTAAGACCAACTTCTCTATGTTCTTAGAGAACGAGTTGGCAAGCTACAGCGCAAATAACAACTCGATTTACTCCAACGATGCGGATATATACAAGCCTGCAAATACGTTGCAGTACAGTGATTTGTTACTTACTGCCAAAGGCTCAACATTTCTTGAGGATGGAAACGTCGATATCTACGGTGAAGAGGAGACAGACGATTTGAATCTGATGGAGGATGATGATTCTGACGATAGAGAATGGGAATTCCTGGAATCATACAAAACCAATTCTTCACCGCTAGTGAACTTTTTGATCTCTTATATTCTTTTGCATCATCACGACCCGCAATTGAGTACCTTGAATGAGGTGCTTGACAAGTTTCTTGGTCTCAGACAATCATACTTAGAGCGTCTAACATCCGAGTTGTTGCAGCGTCCCACGTCACAGATCATCAACATCAAGTTGCTCAAGCTTTTCAACTTCATAGAAAATACTTGTCAATATGTTGTTCAATATTTCGAGGACCCCAATACTTCGACCAATGAATTATTGACCCACTTGATGCATTACACCACCGCATGGAAAACACAAGACATCATCGGTTTTCACAACTGGTTCAATAAAAGCAAGATACATATTGACCAAGCAGCCTTTACAATAGCCCAATCCCCCGTCGCCAAGTCTATTAATATGGATTCCTTGTCGAAATTTGCAATGATAGTCTTTCAGTTTACGGATTCTGTCATTTTAAAACTCGGCGAGAGCGGGGATGCTTACCAGCAAGTTTCGAAGGTACTCGCTTTGTTACATAATGTGATTATCACTTTGAAAAAGGTTGATGTCTACAGTTCATTCAATCACCATGAAAGTGTTTTCATGAAGATAATTCTTGAGGCACAGCTACTCAGCAAACTTTTGAATAACATCATCAAGAGTGTAACTGAGGTACATGACATCCACTCGAAAAGTATCAATGAATTAGAAGAGCAAGGGTCAGTTCTCTTTGCAATAACATCAACATTGAATGCTGAAAATGCTTCGAATTTCTCAAGTTCGACCCCCAGTTTATTCTCCCCCGAATTGGTCAGCATGATGGACTCTGAAATAGACGGTTACATTCAGATGATGACAGAGGCATCTATGTCACGGTCTTTGACCGCGGCCACATCTTCCCCGGCTGAAATTGTTTACACTAAAGTCAATGAGTGGTTCGACATCTACTTTGAGTTGAATGCTCTTCTCAATACTTCTGCTGCTCCAAAGCCAAATGCTACGAAGGGTGACCAAATCTTGCCTCATTTGGTGAACTTCTTGCAGAGGAAGTTCGAATACTCGGACGACGACAAGACCAGTGACTGGGGAGACTTCTCGCTCAAGTTGTTGGAAGAAAGATTCGGCACTTTGCATTCTCAGCTTACTGAAGCATTGTGGTACAATGTCAACGTCTTATTGAAGCACTTATCTGCTCAGGTAACGCATTTCACAGAGGCTGATAATGTCCACAACGTTTATTTCTTACTTGGTGTCTTGATTACATTGAAGGATAGAACAGTTTCAGGAAGCAAAGCAAATACCAGCATTACGGAAAGCATTGATGTCATGGTCAAACACATTTACCGTTACATTTTAGACAACATTTCCAGGCAGAATTTGGATGGAAGTTTGTCGTTCGTGCAATCTCTCACTCAAATCAACCAAAATGTTATTAGTAAAGAGTTCTTGGCTGCAGACGAGGAATTCATTGTTCCGTCTTTGAAGCTTACGTCGTTGGTGTACCGCTTCTCTACCAAGCTACTTTCCCCCGATACTGCCTGTTCTAAGACCAATTACACCAAGGCACAAATATTCCTGAGTAGTTCAGTGAAAGACTTATTTCTGGAGACCAAGAACCAGTGGATCCGGGACCAGTTGATTGAGGGAATCCTTTGGAAAGGAATTTCGCACAGTGGAGTGGAAGACGAAACACAACAAAACGAAGAAGCCGCAAGCTCCAACAAACCTCTGCATCAAGCCCTTCAGACCGTGTTGGTGAACATCCTTTACTTGTCATGTTTCACCACAAACGGACCCCTTTCAGAAGCGGACCCTGGAATTGAAAACTATTTGCTGAAGATCAACAGCATTTCAAACAAGCAGGTTTCTCAAACAGAAGTCAAGCTCATTCTCAAGAAAGTAAATGAGTATTACAGGTCGAATAAAGGGGTCTATTTGCCGATTCTGAGTAGCTGAAAGGCATTATAATGTACAATTAGTCTATTTTCTCTAGTAGAGGTAAATTTTGGCACCACCGTCCGCCAAGTACTTCAATGCTTCCGTGGTTTCCTTGATATCCAACACGTTTTGGCACTTCTTGTCCAAGTAGGAGTTGTCGAGAATGACAATCTTGATTTCGTCTTTGGTCAACTGGGCGTCTTCGTTTTCAAGCACTTTCAATAATCTGCCTGGGGTGCAGCACAACACACGCGATCTGGTAGTGCCGATGAGCTTCAAGTCAACCTCGATTTTGTTCTTGTTGATCAACTTCAACGACGAGCCCAGAAGGTCCTTGACAGCACGGTGGACATCACAGGCACGAATGGCCGACATGGAAAGCACAGCAATAAACTTACGCTGTTCTTCTCTCTCGGACTGGGGTTCTGTTTCCGGGGCCTTCTTCTTCTTGCTGGTTTTATTGGCCTTAGTATTCGGCAACATATTGCTGAAGCGGGAGTTGAAGTACTTGGAGAAGTTATCCAAGGTACGATTTTCCGTGAACTCGGCCGAAGACCGAATATCCGTCTTGTTGAGGTACTTTTCAGCCAACTCCAAAGTAGAGAGGTCGGAGTTCTTATCGCGGATTCTGTTGTTCAAGTACTCTGCTATGACCTCGGGGGTGGTCTCAAGAGAGAGGTTCTTCTTTCTTTCCATATCCATCTCCATCTTTAAACGCTTTTTGTCTTGAAGCTTGGATGACTTCTTTCTCTTCTTGAGGTTAGGCTCTTCCACTTCAGCATTGTCATCGCTAAACACAGCACCGGACGGCTCAGTTTCCACGTCAGAGGCAACAAGAGTCTCGTCGTAGGCTAATCCATCGTCCAAATCGTCAGCGGCAGCGGTTTGTTCAGCCTTGCTCATGTTGGCAGAAATAGTATGTGGAGAAGAGATGGCCTCAGCTGAAAAATTTAAATTGAGTGCGACCATAGATAGAGATCACCTCGAACCAAATACACCGGTCAAATCATCATGTGGCGACTACTACCCCACAAAAGTACAGCTTGCTTCAGAGGAGCACTGCAGCTTTCTCGTCGCCAAATCTCCTTGAATGCAGACCTTCTGCGCCTGCTAGACGCCGCTCCCTACCATCCAGTGGTCGTCATAGGAGGAGGCCATGCTGGATGTGAAGCAGCTACGGGCTCAGCCCGTTCGGGAGCTCAAACTACGTTGATTACGCCTGAAATTAGTAAAATCGGAACCGCCTCGTGCAACCCGTCTATGGGTGGCGTGGGGAAGGGAACGTTATTGAGGGAGGTGGATGCCTTAGATGGTGTATCTTGTAAAGTCACCGATAAGGCAGGAATCCACTTTAAGATTCTCAATGCTTCTAAGGGTGCTGCAGTTCACGGACCAAGGGCACAGATAGACCGGTCAATCTACAAAAGCCAAATGCAGAAGGTCATTCTCAATTACGATAACTTATCTGTTCTCGAGGCCCTGGTGGAAGATATCATTATAGGGCCAGCGGACGAGACAAACCCAGATTACTCTGGAAGAGTATTTGGTGCCGTAAAGGGTATCATACTCTCAGACGGAACGGTTTTACGCTCCTCCAAGGTAGTTGTTACCACTGGTACTTTCCTTGGAGGCGAGATCCACATCGGCTTGAAGTTCTACCCATCAGGCCGCATGGGCGAAAACGCCACCTTCGGTCTTTCCAAGACGTTTCGTGAAGCAGGATTCCGATTGGGCCGCTTGAAAACAGGTACGCCCCCCAGACTATCTTCAAAGACTATAGATTATACCCATCTCGCTCCTCAACCCTCCGATTATCCACCACAGCCGATGTCCTATATGAATGATAAGGTGGACTTGCAGGATCAGCTAGTTCAGTGTCACATGACCTCAACAACCAAAGAGCTCCACGATGTCATTGCTGCAAATTTGGACAAGTCCATTCACATCAGGGAAACCGTCAAGGGCCCGCGCTACTGTCCCTCTATCGAGTCGAAGGTGATCAAATTTCCCAATAAGACGTCCCATCTTATCTGGCTCGAACCGGAGGGTTTGGACACCGACTTGGTGTATCCCAACGGCATTTCTATAACTATGCCAGAAGATATCCAGGAGAAAGTTGTTCGTATGATGCCTGGCTGCCAAAACGTCAAGATGCTTCAACCCGGATATGGCGTGGAATACGATTACATCGATCCGCAAGAGCTCAAAGTCACTCTCGAAACTAAACTTGTGGACGGTTTGTACCTTGCTGGTCAAATAAACGGTACCACGGGTTACGAAGAAGCCGCAGCCCAGGGATGTGTTGCTGGAATCAATGCTGGGTTGGCTAACATGAATCGGCCGCCCCTTGAGATCCTCAGATCGGAAGGCTATACGGGCGTCTTGATAGACGATTTGATCACCAAAGGTGTGGAAGAACCCTATAGAATGTTCACATCCAGGTCTGAATTCAGAATCTCCATTCGTTCCGACAATGCTGACAGGAGATTAACTCAAAAGGGGTACGATTTGGGAGTCGTGAGTCAGGAAAGATACGATGCTTTTACTAAGGAAATGACGCAATTTACTGATATCAGAGATCACTTGAAGGCCATTTCGCTTTCTGGGGCGAAATGGGGACCTGCTTTGAACGGCTCCAGTCATCAGGTGAACTCTACTACGGTTGTGGACGGCTGGAAACTCTTGTCATATAAAGGCACCGGAATAGAGGATTTGATCCCTCAGTTACACAAGATCCTTCCAGATGGAAAAGTCCCTGAAATCTACGACAACCTTAACGCGCGTCTAATTGGGAGAATCAACGTGGATGCTATCTACGAGCCTTGGTTGAAAAAGGAAGAGGCTCAGTTACGGGCTTATGAGGCCGATGAAAATCTCCTATTGCCTTTGAATTACAATTACACCAACGAAGGAAACATCAAGATCTCATACGAGGTATGCCATATTTTGAATACCATCCAGCCAAAGACCATCGGTCAGGCCAGACGCATACAAGGCATCACACCAGCTGCTCTTTTTGAGTTATTCAAATTGGTCAAGGGAAGGCAAGACGAGTACGCTTCGCAAAGAGAGGCTCTCGCTAGTTAGTACGCTTTAATGTCCCATTGTAAATATACATAGTGTACAAACTAATATACATGTGAATATGCTGATATCAATACTCGCTCTCCATGCCGGTATCACTATCACTGAAATTTTGAAGACGCTTCACGCCATTGCCATTGAATTCTGTCTCAGATTCAGAAGGGTCGTAGTGTTCATCCTGAGTCTCCTTATTTGCCTTCCCGCTCATTGCTTCCTGTAGACTATTGTCCAAGGAGATGAGGTGCTCCAATGGAAAGAAATCCTGGGCTAAGTTTGTGATGTTTTCAAACCTATCACTGCCCTTTTCTGCTGTTCTTATGCGATTGAGATATAGTACCACATCTTTGAGCAGAATTTGGCTTGCGCCACGGTGCGTGGCATATGCCTCCAAGTCGCCCACTAGACTTTGCAAGAACTCGCCAGATAATTTCTGGATATGAGAGTAAGTAGCAGGCGGTAGACGATTGACCCGTTTCTTCTTCCTCGGCGGGCTCCCCAGCCCAGTGGCGGAGGACGTATGCTGGATATGCTTTACTAAGTGCCGAATTTTGTTGAGTGGTAGTTCAGAGACTGTTCCTGCCCTCTTGGATGCCGAAGAAGTTCCCGTCACCCTTACCAAGTTTTTCCTCGCCCCATCATCAGGTGGGCTATCTATATGATTGTCAAAATCGTCAATGATAGGATCTTCAAGTAAGGCTGTTTGCTGGTTGTCATCGTAGCCGGCGTCATTCATGGTGTACTCCTCGTGAATGATCCCCTGCGGAGACGTACTATTAATACGGTCGTGGTACAACTCAGGGTCCTGCGGAGGCGTCACAATTTCGCTGGGCGAATATTGATGGGGATTCCATCCTGGAGTCTCGGTTTCATTGGAGGCGGGATTTTCATCCGGAACAACATTGCCGATTATACGGCCCGGCGAGTCGTTAACATTTGGGGTTATATCCATATCTTGAGCATCGTCTCCGAAATCATAAACATCGTTTGGAGTGTACTCAACACCATTAAAGACTGCAGGTGCAGCGTCAGCTTTCGTCAGAGGAGATTTGTCTATGCTGTTGAAAACATCGGTATTGTCGACGATATAAGATTGCTGGAGTTCTGTTTGCTCGGCCAGACCTGTTTTCGTGCCGAAGGTATCTGTGTTTGTAAATCCGACAGAAGTTAGATTTAGCTTATCGAAGGCAGCTGAGTCGACCAGATGATCCTCTATCACAAGACCGGGCTTATCGTTGATAGGGGGTTTGGTTTGTTCTGAGGAGTGAGAAGCCACGGTATCGTTCTTCACGAATGAATCGCTGGTGCGCTGGTCAGTCAGTCTGATCTTTCGCTGACTCTCCAAGATCCGCTCCAAGTAAGACTTGAAAACTTTCCGGGACTTGGGTGGTTCAGCTATAGCTGGCGGCGGTTCCATGGCTTCTGTCAGAAGTTGTACCGCTTCGGCAAAAGCCGTCTGACCCAAGACGTCTTGGAGTTGTCCTGGAGAGCGCAAGAAATTGTCACTGGGAAGTGGTAGCGAGTGGTCGAAATCGTTAGCCGATGCGGGTGAATGTGGCTCAGAATTGTCAAAACCATCTTTCATTGCAGTCTCGGGCGGTGGTGGTCGTTCCCTGGCGATTGTTTCATCAATTTGCACCTTGCAAAGGAACCTCAAATAATCGATAGTGACTGGCCCCACATACGTGGAGTCATAGACAATCTGCCCCGATTGTGTCGTGATCATTGAGGAACGTCTTCGGCGTCTGCTATTGACCGCTTCCCTGTATTCACTTTCCCTTCTTGCAGAGTCATGGTAATCACTAACGCGTCTATTGGGAGTCCTGGGGCGCGATCTGGAGTGCGATCGAGACCTCGATACACTCCTCAGACGAGAGAAGTCTCTCGATAGTCTTTCCTGCTGCAATATTTCCGAAAGAGTGGGAATTTCCGGCCGTGGTAGGTGGTTCCTATATAGAGAGTCTCTGAGGATAGGAAGCGAGTAGTTTGCAGCCAGCAGGTCGACTTTCACCACATTTCGTAGTGGCGTGGAAGGCTCGGTTCGGCTCACAGCTCCCAGTATAGTGGCCGGAGCCGTGACCTGCACTGAATCGTCAGCCATGGGACCCTTGAGCTGATAATTGTTGTTTACAGTGTCTCATTTATTTGCAGTGCGACATAAAAGAATATACACGACTTTTGGTGATTGATAGCGAATCTGCCAACCACCACATTCAACAATAACTCGTGCATTCCATGTCCTCTGTCAGATCGAGTGAAAGTGACAGCTTGCTAACGGCATTGGTCTCCGGGACATCGGCGGCTGCCGTGGCCGCCACTATAACGTTCCCACTTGACTCTCTTAAGACGCAGCAGCAACTCAACAATAATGCGCTAGTGAAGAAGTTCAACATCGTCGGAAACTATCCCAGCACGCTTAGTCAAGTGTTCAGAGGAACAAGCGCTTTGGTTCTCGGAAGCGTCTTCAAAAACTCGGCTCGTCTCATTCTGTATAACTGGCTGTCCAAGTTTATGGCCATTGATACTCATAATGCAAAGGGCGAGGGTGTACAAAAGACAAGTGCTCCGCGTATGGTGATAGCGGCGGCAATGAGTGCGTTTATAGAGTCGTTGTGGATCGTTCCCTTTGAGAACATCAAGATCACCATGATCCAGAATATGCTTTTGACAAACGAGATAGCAAAGAACCCCGAGATCAATGTTACTGGAGTTTCTGCCATCCCAAAACACCATAAGCCGGCAGCCAACGTCTTCTCTAAGCAGTACGTGTCTCCACATGCTTACTTTACGTCGGAGCTTTTGGCGCAGTACAAAACAGGCAAGCCTCCGTCGCGGTTCACGCCGGAGGCGGCCCGCACCAACACCAAAGACGCCCTCAAATTACAATACAACAAGAGCCCCAGCACCTCCTTTTTCGGCACAGTTCGCGAGATCTACTCGCTAAAGGGATTGAACGGATTCACCGCCGGAGCGTCCATCACAGTGGTACGCCAGGTGGGTATTTCGTCCATGTGGTTATCCACGTATAATGCGACCAGACAGTTACTTGATCCACATAGTTCCACCGGCGAGCAGAGCTGGTTTGGCCACAAGCACACGGCTATACAACTGACTGGGTTGCATGTCTTTGCGTCGTTGGCGGTCATAGCCGTGACTCAGCCGCTCGATGTAATCAAGTCCCACATGCAGCTGAAGAACGGAAAGGCCATCTACAAGGACTCTTTGTACACAGCATACAAGCTTTTCGTTGACGACGGACCCCGGGCACTTTTCAGAGGCTCTCTCCCCCGACTTTTCAAGGTTACCATCAATGGAGGCCTCACAGCCTTAGTGTACAGTTCCATAGAGAACGTGGTACAAGTTGCCGGCGGACAGACGGTATTCAGTTATTGAGAAAGAATATATATACTGAAAGGAGGAATAGGATGGATTCTATTGATAGCACTGCGTTTGAGTGACGTTCTATTGAGAATGGTGCGGTTTAGTAGATCTATAAGGCATGCTCCGTTTGACACTATTGCTCGATATACACGGGCACCAATATGTTTCCACTCTTGTGCTTTACGCCATTGAAGCTCTTTGCAAGCAAGCCTCCTGCAAAACTGGGCTGGCTAAATCCAATGTCTCCTTTGGCTAGGGTTATTCCGTAGACGGTGTTGCGCTGTACAGCATCAAGTAGTTTCCGGGCTAGGCCCATTCTACGCCATTTTGGTGCCACCCAGATTCTCGAGATGCCTACCTTGATCTGTTTGTTGACCTGCTTTGGCACGGTCTTTTGCGTCTCGAAAACCATCCACCGGCTCTGGCTTGCAGAGTCCTCTATGGGCTCTGTAACACATAAACCCACGGCCCTATTTTCTATCACCACAACAAAGGCCTTGCCTTGGACCGAGGTCTCTGTGGGGTTTCTCCACAGGTCAGAGGATTCAGGAGCATTAAGTTCCTGGTTCACCATCGCAAGCAACTGATTTACCCGGCCCATTGTGCTTGAACCGCGTCCCACAGTAACGATATGTGCCCTTAAGGTGCCATTCCCTCTAGGAGGCGATTCCTTCACGGTGAATTGCGCAGCAACAGAATCTTTGGAAGTGGTTTCCCACAGTAATCCACTTACGAAGTCTTTGTGGTAGGAGGAGTGCATGGACTTATCCTTTTGGATATGTTTGAAGTAAGTCATTCCACACTCTTTGCATGTCTCAGATTCAGATGATGGAAGGCCCAACACCGCCTGAGCTTTTGGTTTCTTCTTCGTCTCATGGGCAGTCTCTGCCAGCGCCAGAAGCTGCGCCCTGCTGCGTTTCATATGCCATGTGCTGGATGTTCTTCAAGCCTGGTGCAGAAGCCTATAGGAATGCGACAGTTGAAAAATGAGGCCCCACATAAGCCCACAAAAAGATCAGTATCCCCGTCGCCTCTTGCAAACCCATAAAATGTCTTCTTCCTACGCCAACCTTCTTCCTGTCAATGGCCAGTGGAAGCAGCAGATCACCGCCTTCCTTTCTGAAGACGTGCCATCTTTCGACTACGGTGCCTTCGTTGTGGGGAATAAGGAAGAGACCGGCTCGCTTTACTTGAAACAGTCGGGGTTGATCTGCGGTGTTCCTTTTGCAGCCGAGGTCTTCAAGCAATGCGAATTGGAAGTCCAGTGGCACTTCAAAGAGGGCGACTTCATTTCTGAAGAACAATTGGCCCAGAACAACGGTAAGCTCGTGGTGGCTACTGTTAAGGGCCACGCCAACAACATCTTATTGGCCGAGAGAACAGCCTTGAATTTGCTTGCCAGAGCCTCTGGCGTGGCCACTCAGTCGTACATCACAAAGAAGTTGGCGGACGAGAATGGATACACTGGTCTTATTGCCGGCACTAGAAAGACCACTCCGGGATTGAGAGTGCTTGAAAAGTACGCCATGTTGGTCGGCGGCGTCGACCCGCACCGCTACGATTTGAGCTCCATGGTGATGTTGAAAGATAACCACATTACTTCCACTGGCAGCATCACCACCGCCGTGCAGAGAGCAAGGTCTGTGTGTGGATTCGCTGTCAAGGTGGAGGTAGAGGTCAGCACTGAGGAAGACGCTCGCGAGGCCATCAACGCGGGTGCCGATGTCATTATGTTAGACAACTTCAAGGGCGCGGAGTTACAGGAGGTTGCCAGAAGCTTGAAGAAGCACTACGAGGGAAAGAACAAGGCGTTCTTGTTGGAGTGCTCCGGTGGCTTGACGTTGAAGAACTTGAGCAGCTACTTGTGCAACGACATCGACATCTACTCGACGTCCTCCATCCACCAGGGCACGGGTGTGATCGACTTTTCCTTGAAGATAAATAGCTAGATCTCATCGTATAGACGAAATACTTTTCAAATCTATGCTCTGAAACCCGGAATTGAACCCAATGACGTCCGCCACATTTTCTAGTACTTTGGAGGTATTCTGGTCGATATTCTCCGAGTCTTCGAATATGACGTCGTTTTCCTCGCCTATCCGACTCAGGTTGGCCACGAACAGTAGGCCCGACGACTGGCTCAATACGCTGTTGTTTTTGAAGGTATCCTTGACCATGTCGGTTTTATGCGGCAAAGCAACCTTTCCTGCGGCAGTAGCCTTTTTTCCGAAGCACCGGATGGCTCTGATATGAGAGTCTTTGCCATCCTGGTGGTTGGCCAATACTACTAGTTTGACCACAAAACACTTAAGTACGCCGTCGTTCCTAATGCCGTTGAAAATGATATGCGACCACCCTATCGGTTTGGTGAAGTTCACGGTACACACCTCGTTCAAGTCCCACCCGGAGCTGCCCGCCATGATTTTTATCATGGACGGAGTGTACGACTCATCTAGTGAGAAGTTCGTGAATATGGAGATCCTCTCTAGCGACACCCTTTTCGAGAACTGGATCGTGACCGAGTGTGGGTTGCTCAACTGGTTGTTATTCATTGTGTTGGCCGTTGCCGAGTTTATGTTGTTGTTGCCGTTGCTGCCATCTGATTGCCAGAAAGACTCCGGAGAGTCGTCCCGTAATTGGCTTATTCCGTAGCCCTGTTTGTATGTCGATAACTTCCAGTTGGCGAGCTGTGACAAATCTATGAGTTGAAGCGACTCCAATTCTTCTAGTCCTTTCTTATAGTACGCTTGTTGTATTTGTTCCAAGGACGGCTGGTCTGTCATCACATTAGACGCGTCCATGGCTGACCCAGTCTCGTTGATGCGTTCGTCGTGTAAGTCGTCATCATCGCCAGAGTCGTGCTCAAAACGGCCATAATGGCCTGTGTGGATATCTGAGGCCGATGCTGACGCTATAGAGTCGATTAACTCCTCTTGTGATATGGCATCCTGTGTCTGTAATTCGTGATGCAGGGAAGACGCTATGGCACTCGCGAAAGACGAGTTCTGTACAGCGCCATCGGTTCGGCTGGATCCGTAGTTCGGCCGTGTATTGCTGTCGTCGGGCCAATAGCCTGATGCATTCATTGTTGTATGGTTGGTATCAATATTCTGTTCCTGGGGATTTTTTCGCAATAAATAGGTGTACATGAAGACAAACCGTAAACAGCTATAAAAGAGCCAAAAAATCGCTTATTCATGAGTATATATGATAGTGGAGTCACCAAAAGCAAACGGGAACGGAAAAGGAAACGGAAACCAGAAACCAAACTGTGAAAAGCATAGAGGTATCAACAAAAACCTCGTCTAGGGTCCACTCACAACTCTACTTCATTCAACGCATCAGCAGCCTTGCTGACCTGCACCTCCACCTTGTTCACATCCTTGTCACTTGCATCATCTGTCTTCTCCGTTATCTTTTCGTCGCTTTTGGTACCCTTGGCATCGTTTTTTTCCGTCTCCGCAGATGCTTCCTTCACATCAGCAAGATCCGCCTTCACAGGCTCTGTGGCCTTGGTGTTGTCGTCGATCAAAGTCTCCTTCGGCAAGTTTACTTTGCTTGTACTGTCCAAATTAATCAAGGGCGCCTTTCCGGTCTGAGGACCGGCACTGGAGTTACCTAAGACAGGGCTTTGGGATCTGTGGGGCGACGACGAGCCGCTGTTGGCCTTGCGGATTTGAGGCGCCATTCTCTGGGGAATGAACGAAGTCTGGAAGTTGTCCGCATTGGTGATACCGTGCTTCTTCAATGATCTTCTCTTCAACGCATCCAAATAGGTCAACTTTCCTCTCAATTTGGGGCCAAACTCCTTGCCGTCCTTGTCGTAGTACGCTAGCTCGCCCTCTTCCTCATCTTCGTCTCCAATCATGTAGTCGTCATCTCTAGAGCTGTCCAAGAAGCCATTGTCGGCGTTGGTCTCGGACTGGTCGATTCTGTAGTTGCCAGCCTCCAAATCGTTGACGAAAATGAACAAGAACTCCTGGAAGCTGGACGCCACCACCAACTTGGTGTCGTAGTCTCTGCCGAAGATGATCACCTGACCCCAGTGGCCGGCGGGACCGGGAGCAAAGTCCAACGCAAGCTGGTTGCCGCAGGAGTCCTTCGCAATAGGCACCCAGCCTCTGTGGGCGTAGAACGGCTGGATGGAGTTGGGAGGAATGGACTTCTGGTTGTCAACAAATGAGTTGCTGGGCTTGTTCTGTACACGCGACGACGACGCCGACGGCTGGTCGTTATTCTGCTTCTGTTGGTGCTGCAAGATGTACTGCTGTTTCTCCAAGCGCTGAGAAACACGGGCCCAGATGGCGTATTCCTCGATGATGCTCTCGATGTCTAGCAACACCAAGCCCATCAACAAGCCCGTGGGCTTGCCGCCACGGAACTGGCCGTCGTGGATCTTGTAGAACTGGCGGACCTCCACGGGCAACGAGCCGACGGCCAAGTCGTTCTCGAACTCGTTCAAGTCGGCAGTGGTGGCGCCGTCGTTCAAGTTGTCGCCCAACTCAGGGTACTCTTCTTCCAACCACGCCTCAACACGGGCCCACATCGAGTCGATGGACGGCAATGGAGGCTGGCCACTGGCATTGAAGCTTTGCATAGGAACATCGTTAGAACTGCGCACATTCAAGTTGGTGCTGGACGAGCGAAGACCCGGGCGGTAGCCCACGTTAGAAGATGAGTTGTTGGTGGGGTTCTCGCCATCCACGAGCGAAGCAGCGGACGAGTTGTCCGCCAAACGGTGCAATTCGTGAAGTCTAGAATTGGAGCTGTTGGTGGCGCCTACTACGTTGCCGCTGCCCAACGCGTTGTTTTTGTAGGGCAGCCCGTAGGACGCGTAGTGGTCCTCGGTGGTAATGGAGTGCATGAACGCTTTCAAGTTGTCGAGCAAGCCCATTTTGAGATGTGGGGTGGAGCAATCGCTGTATAGCGGTATTTGGGAGTTAGACGCTGCAGTAACGTACAGATATAAAAGGTTCCGGGTAATGAAGACGGATACACGGTGAACGTGGTGCGAAACAGGGCAAAATTGGCGGTGGGGGAAGCCTCTGGTGGGAATAACGTGGTATAGGTCAGGTAGTTTTTTCGTGTTGGCCAGCGGGCGCGCGGTGGAATGCGACAAAATTTCGACAATGCCTCTGTACAGGATATTTAGTAGTAGTCTATGTAGTATAACCGGCCGGCTGCAAAATGTCGTGTCGGCCAAGCCGCGATGGTCTGCAAGAGGCCCGTGAGTTCGCAAAAGGTAAAATTATAGGAGGAAAATTGCCCGGGGCGTTAATATGCTCAAAACACGCCCCGTACACCCTCCATACTTCGCAGAGTCCATGGCCTTCAACACGCTATTAGGTCCTCACAACAAAGTATGACCTCACGATGGCAATTTAAAGCGTAACAACGCTTCTGGCCATAGTCCTCTTATTTTACAAGAATATTCTCTCATTTGTTTGCGGGATTAGTGCTTATAACGGGCGTATTTTTCTCTTGCTCATCCCACACTAATTGCTGCAAACAGGCAATTCGCCGAAATCATGGCCTGCTACCATTGAAAACCCATTTGTACTTGTGGTCAAGATTTTGGCGTTCATTAACTTCTTGTCGTCACCTCAAAGGCTCTTAACATCCAAACACCCATGGGCCAAGTCCGGCTCACATCTATGTTCCCGAAGATAATCTGCAAGTTCCGGGCCGAAGTAGCTTTCAAGCAAGCCAGGAACAGAAAAGTCCAAGTCCGAAATCTGCGATGCCTGCTCAATCAATTCGTAGTTCAAGGCATCGCTCACCTTGGAGTCCTGGGCATATAACGGGCTCTGCAATACTTGAGCGCGGGTCCAATGAGCAATGGTCGAGATCTTTCCAGAGGCCCTGCCGCTGATCAACTTCAAATACTGCTGCAACCGCAATAAGCTGGTCTCCAAGTCTGCCAGCTTGCAATGGTCATCCGCCTGCAAATCTTCAGGAATGAGATCCGTAGCTACGAGCTTGATGACAAGCTTGATCAAGCCAGGAAAACGGTCAGTTCCATTGATAATCTCGTCTGCAGTCAACTTGGCCTCGTTGTAAGAGTCCGTATGGATTTCTGCCTCGTTGACATCTTTCTCGTCCATACGTGGTTGCGAGTCTTTGGTATATCCGTTGAGATACACCTCAGCACTAATATGGTCGTTGCCTCTGTTGATGAAGCGGTCGAACCACGTGAGATCGTAGCCCGCAAAGTCAGCCGCTCTGAGGTTCCAGCTGGCGGGATTGCGGAACCAGAACTTTTCACTAGTGGCCGCATCCACCCGGTGCGCAATCTCCATGTTAGCGTCCACTTTCAGGATGGGTACGTAGAAGTTGGGCTTGAATTTCAAAATAGCTTTCGCCACCAAAGTGATAAACACGCTGTAAGCCGCGTTCTCAAAGTCAGTAAGCTGGATGTCCATGGGCCGGAACTCCACTCTCCACCCAGGTTTCTCTTTCAACTCCTCCGGAGAGGTGTCCTTTGGGTAGAGAGCAGGGGGCTTGAACCGTAATGTCTGCCAGTTGGTGGATTGGATGTTCTCAAAGTGGTCGTTCTCCAACTCGTCGTCCTGATCCACACGTTCCGAGAACAACACGAGAGGGTCTCTGATAAATAAATGGGCGAAATGGCGAGCCAACAACAGGTCAAAAAGCTTGCTTTCCATCAACTGTCCGTAAACCTTGTTGTTCACAGGCGAGTAGATGTCGTTGTAGTTGTCGCTGTAATACTTGGTGTCATAGAGGTGGTCGCCCAAGTAGCTGTCAATGGACTCGTACCGCGACTTGGGCACCTTCTGGATGGGCTTTCCATCGTCTGTGCGTAAGTTGGTGTCACCGTGGCTGTTGATGATGCGATCACCGTTCACGCCACGGCCACCCCCCAAATCAATCACGTGGTTCTTCAAGTCCTGAGAAACCAGCAAGCCGCCAAAGAAGTCGTAGCCGCGGTACGGCTCCTCGTCGCGCTCAATGAACGTCCTGTCATCGACCGCGCCGCTGATCACGTTCCACCGCACATCCTGGTTCACCAAGAAGCCCTTAAAAATGGGTGCAGCAGCAGAAAGCGCCAAAAGCACCGGGGTTAGCGGCGCCAACGTATCGTACAAGTACCGGGCCTGGTGGATGTCCCGGGCCTGGAAAGTTACCTGCAAGCATGAGGAGCCCATTCCAAAGCCCATAGAGTCCATGTAAACGTGACCGGGCTTTGCAGCCCCAAGAGCGGCCTCTCTGTCAGCTGGGAACAAGTCTCTGGACAAAGGAATGGAGTCGTCAAGCAACTTGGTATTCTTGTCGGGGTACATCGGAAGATTAATTGCCACCTTATGGCCGCGTCTTTTGCGGATGTTGGCGGTCAAAGTAGGAAACCTCACGTGTCTGTTAATGATTTCATCTGGCAAGAAAAGCGACTGGGAGGCGGGCCCTATGGGCTTGGCGTGGGGGGATGTAAATCCCTCGCAGCCCATACGTGGAAACGCCGTAAGCGTCAACGGCTTAATATGCGAAGGCAACTCCAGCTCCGAGACTATCCGTCTTTTGATCATATTAGCTTCCACATAGAGGTAATCCGCGAAACAGTTACCATCATAGGGCCTCAATGGGGTGGCTTCAAGCATGAAACGACCGTATTCGGGATGGAACAGGATGTTGTTGTCGACCGATTTGCGATAAGAAACGGACTTTTCCGGGTCGTTCAAGTCGTCCAAAATGTAGTCCTTGTCGATGGACAAACGGGCGGTCCTTTTGGTCGAGTCAATGTCCACCAACATATACTCGAGCTCGTCGCCCCAAAAGAAGGCGTCGTTGATTCTGGATGTCGCATGTTGACGGAAAATGTTGATAAGCTGGACTATGCCGTGTTCACGGACATGTTCGTTGTGGTGGCGGGACTGGTGCCAGTCCAAAGGGGTACCTAAAGAGAGAAGACCCATGGTGGCCGCTTATGGGCGAAGAAGTGAATAAATAACTGCAAAGAAGGCCTGAAACAAACAGTGCCCTTCTTGGGGTGCCTGCAGACGTATGGGGTGGAAAACGCCAGCTCAGACGGCAAATTGCGCGATTCGAGATCTCCTCTACAGACGCTGGGGCGATATAGATGTGAAAAATGAGATGGATTTTTTCTGCAGCAATTGCGTAATTAATAATTAATAAGCCAGAGTGCCACCTGAAGATCTCCTGTTGATAACGGACATTTCGCCTGGGCAGGCCACTGCTCGTTTGGCCGTCAACGGCCGGAAAGATTACCCGAATCGGGAAAGGGCATGTTCGCCTTGGGGACGGCCACTGTGTCGGTCTCGCCAGCTCACGTGACCTCCGCATTGGGTAATTCCGTTGATAGCCGTTGTTGGGCTGCAGGCCGTTTTGCACCTTTGGACACAATAAGCCATGATTTTGCTACATCTATTCGAATTTTGCTAAATCTATTCAAGGTTCACTGCAAGGTCAAAATGCTGTCACCGGCTCTCTATGGGCTACTCGAAGGCTCAATGTGTGAACTTTGTGCCTAAAGCCTAATTTGGTATCACCCAACGTGCGAACTTCACATGCTACAGCTTCCCACCGCATGTGTACTTGTCCGTGCCTTTCTTTCCTTATGCCTTTGCTTCGTCCCTCTTTTCGCTTCCTCTTTCTACTTTTCTCTCTACAATTGCATCCTCTAGAATCGTGTTTTCCTTAAAAAGTATTCGGCAAAAATGCCCTCATTCACTCCACATGATCATATTGGTCACGTGATGTTCATATCCTAGTATAAGCCCTCGACGTTAGACACTACGCAGCCTGGCCCGTCGCCTCTGGCGGCCAACTTACCGATTACCACGGGGTCCTCACCCGCAGAACGCAAGTTAGCCAAAAGCTTGTCCACGTGCTTCTCCTCGGCAATCAAAACCATGCCCACGCCCAAGTTGAATGTTTTCAAAAGATCATCGTACGGCACATCCCCCTGCTTACCAAACCACTTGAAGATGGCCGGCACCTCCCACGTGCTCATGTCCACCTGCGCCTGTAAGTGGTTGGGCAAAGCCCGGGGAATATTCTCCACAAGGCCACCTCCAGTGATGTGAGCCAATCCCAAGAGCAAGTTCTCCGCCACTGACGGCAACAACTGTTTAACGTAGATGCGTGTGGGCACCAAGAGCTCCTCTCCGATTGTGCGGCTGGGGTTCCACGGGGCCTGCGAGTGGTAGTCGTAGTCACCACTCTTCTCGATGATGTGCCTCACCAACAGGAAACCGTTGGAGTGAACACCATCGGAACGAAGACCAACCAACACGTTTCCGGCAGCCATGGCGCTTATGTTGGGCAAAATGCTGTTTCTGTTGACAGCTCCCACCGAGGTTCCATTAGTGTCGTAGTGACCTTCATCGTACATGCCTGGCATTTCACTGGTCTCTCCTCCCACCAAGGCACATCCGGCCTGGATGCAGCCATCGGCCACACCGCTAACAAACTGAGCCGCCACACCAATGTCTAACTTGCCGGTGGCAAAGTAATCCAAGAAAATCAACGGCTCGGCACCCTGGACCACCAAGTCGTTAACGTTCATAGCCACCAAGTCGATACCCACGGTGTTGTGAATGCCCATGATCTGGGCCACCCGCAATTTAGTGCCCACACCATCAGTGGCGGCCACCAAGAGGGTCTCGTCTGTGTTGTAGCCGGCTCTTGAAAGGTCGAAAAGACCGCCAAAACCACCGATGTCCGAGTCGGCTCCTGGACGGGCAGTAGACTTGACCTTAGCCTTGATCTGCTCTACCAACAAGTTGCCGTTGTCGACCGAGACACCGGCCTCGGCATATGTGACACCCGAGCGACTCTCGGCAGCGCGGAACGCCCTGTGGGCAATGTCCTTGCGGTTGTACTTTTTGTTGAATGATACGTGGTCCACGGCAACGTAGGCCTTGTCAACGGACTCGCGCAAGGACGAGGCGATAGCGGTGGCAGCAATAACACGGCCACCAGCAGTGACAACCTTGCCGTTGCTTTCAGCAGTGCCTGCGTGGAACACGAACGTGTCGTTAGGGGTAGGCTTCACGGTGATTTCGTCACCCTTCTGGTATGCCTCGGGGTATCCACCAGCAGCCATCACCACAGTAGTAGCGAACTTGTCTTCCTGAACAGCGATTTTAACCGAGTCCAAGCGATGTTCAGCAGCAGCCAAAAAGATCTCTGCCAAGTCGGTGTCCTTCGTCAAAAGAGGCAACACCGTCTGGGTCTCAGGATCGCCAAATCTGACGTTGTACTCCAACACCTTAGGCTCCTTGGAGGGCGACAACATGATACCCGTGAACAAAACACCGACCATGGGGAAACCATCCCTGCGCATACCGTCGATGGTCGGCTTGATGACCTGGTCGTTGATCTGCTGCAACACCTTTTTAGTGGCGATGGGAGCAGGCGCATAAGCGCCCATTCCACCAGTATTGAGGCCCGTGTCACCGTCACCAGCTCTCTTGTGGTCCTGGGCAGCGGGTAAGTTGAAGAATGAGTAACCGTCACTGATGGTCAAGATCAGCAACTCGTCGCCCTCCAAGTACTCCTCGATGACAATCTCGTCACCAGCAGAGCCGAAGTTCTTGGCAACCATTATCTCGTCCAAGCCCTCGAGGGCTTCGGCCTTCGTCTCGGGAATCAAGACACCTTTCCCGGCAGCAATGCCGTCGGCCTTTAACACGATCTTGTAGTCGACCTCCTGAATGTGTTTTCTGGCGTCTTCCACTGAGGTGAAGTTCTTGAAACGAGCAGTTGGGATGTTGTGCTTGGCCATAAACTTCTTGGAGAATGCCTTGGAGCCCTCCATAACGGCGGCCTTAGCCGAGGGACCAAAAACGGGGATGCCCACGGCGGTAAAGACAGAGGTAATTCCATCCACTAAAGGCTGCTCGGGTCCCGGGACCACCAAGCCAATGTTCTTGGCCACAGCAAACTTCTTCAACTCGTCAAAGTGTTTAGGAGATCCTGACAACTCGGGCACGTTGGTTACCTTGTCGCTGAAAGCGGTACCTCCATTGCCTGGAGCAACGTAGATGCGGCCCACCAGCGGCAGTTGAGCCAACTTCCACACGATGGCGTGTTCTCTGCCACCGTTACCAATAACAAGGATGTTGAGTGGGGACATTAGACGTGTAGTTGCACGATGTGTGACGGTAAAGGGCTGCGATGGGGTTTTAAGTAGGAAAATTTGGGGTGATGAAATTTGACTCGGGCCAGCTATCAGCGCGAAATCTGGTGTATGGGTGCAAGAGGGGGAAGGATGATGAGAGAGAGGCGAGAGGTAAAAGCGCAAAGCATAGAGAAGAAGAGCATGAAGAGCGTGTAGGGGATGGGAAGTGTGTCAGTGAACTGATCGTTGGGTGTCGAAATCTATAAGAAAATGATCACGTTAGGGGATAAGAGTCTTAAAGTCTAGTGTGAATGGCTAATACAAGCGTTCTAGCCTTTCTAATTGGACGTTATAACGGTTTACAGGGGGAGTGTGTGTACGGGAGCGGGGCGATACATAAATGTTGATTCCATTAGTGCACTTCCACTGTACGGGTCAGGTCAATTTACTAACATTTGCTTGATTTGTGCGAAAGTTTAGAAAATGTTCTTGACTCCACTAAAATTGAAACCATGTAGTAGGATAATACTATTTTATTGGAATGGAAGCATGGGCTATAGTACGCAACCTCGTCGATTTGAGGCTATAAATTCAAAAACTGGCAATGACCATAAACAGTTCCACTTCTCTATTCCATTGTAGTAAAGAGATGTCCAAATGACCCTGATGCCATTGATTTTGGGCCCGCTTTTGCAACATGTAGAGCCAATAACACAATACCCACCAAGAAAAGCAGCACACTAACGAACAGCTACCTCGCATTATGCTGCTGCAATCTAAACCCTTTTTCAATTAATTTCGAAACATCCATTTCCCCTTATTCCTCCCCACGGTAATCAGCAATTCGCAGCGTTTCATTGGCTCTTCATCTCTCAACCCATCTCCCCAAAAAAGCTCTTAGCCTCAACTACGCACCAGACGCCCATACACGCCGTGTATCGAGCCCCCTACACTATTTTAAGTTCCTTTTACAATTAAGTTCCTCATAGTTTCCACCTGTTCTCTCCTCTTTCGTAGGACTGTTCGCAGCCCATCGCGCCTACGAAAAGTGAAATATTCCTCCACCCCATATCTCCACTGCATGTCCGAGCCCGAGACCAAAAAGCCCAAAACCATGTTGAGAATCTGCACCCACTCTGGGTCCTTCCACGCCGATGAGTCGTTGGCTGTATACCTCGTGCGCTTGTTGCCCAAGTACAAGAATGCGGAGTTGGTGAGATCCCGTAAGCCAGAAGACTGGGAAACCAGTGACTTGGTAATCGATGTTGGCGGCAAATACGACGGCGGTATCAAATGGTTCGACCACCACCAGCGTGACTTCAACGAGACTTTCTCTGCTGATTTCCACACTAAATTGTCGTCCGCTGGCTTGGTGTACAAGCACTTTGGCAAAGAGATTATCCAGCACGAGTTGCAGTTGCAGAACCAGGCCGACGTGGACTTCTTGTACGTGAAGCTCTACAAGGAGTTTGTCGAGGCTTTGGATGCCAACGACAACGGTATCAATAACTACGACAAGGACGTGGAGCCCCGTTTCAACGATAGAAACATCACCTTGCCTTCTATTGTCTCCAGATACAACCCCTCCTGGAACGAAAGCTCCACCGATGAGGACTTTGACCGTGCTTTTGAGACCAGCAGTGCGTTTATGGGCCTGGTCTTCTCCAGCTTATTGAACGGCTACGGCAAGAGCTGGTTGCCTGCCAAGGGCATTGTTCTCGATGCGTTCAAGAACAGATTCAACGTGCATGAGTCTGGCGAGATTCTTGTCTTGGACCAGTTCTGCCCGTGGAAAGAGCACTTGTATGCCGTGGAGAGGGAGAACAATGCGCAGGGGGTCACCAAGTTTGTGTTGTTTGCGGACTCGTCTCTGAAGTGGAGAATCTCCACTGTTTCCGTGACTTCCACCTCATTCGAGTTCAGGAAGGGCTTACCGGAGCCGTGGAGAGGCATCAGAGATGAGGAATTGAGTAAATTGACAGGCGTTGCCGGATGCATTTTCGTGCACGCTGCTGGTTTCATTGGTGGTGCTCAGACGAAAGAGGCGGTCCTTGAGTTGGCCAAGAAGTCGTTGTAAGAGGAGAAGTCGTTAGAAAAAGAAAATGCTAATTCAGCCTAGACAACTTAAGTATTACTCAAACCCTTGATAGGCCTACTTTCCGCTTGACTACTTTAGCACAACTGTAGCGGTGCAACACCTTCACAGGCAATGTCAACGAGTTGTAAACTCCCCACTTGAGCTTTCGGCCCATTCTCGTATCTACGCGTAACCAAGTAAATGTCATAGTCATTGAGCAATAAGCAGGACCAGCCAGCCGTTATCTGGTCATTGAAATAAATACACCATCCTGGTGGCACATCGTCAACTGAGCCGACTTCTTTGGCGGATACTCAGCGTCATCCATGCTAGCTAAGTTCGGGAACAACTGGATCAACCTTGTAATCACGTAAGAGGCCTCAGTCAACGCAAACTGCTGGCCCAAGCAGATTCTGGGACCACCGTTGAAAGGAACGTAAGCCCATCCCAACCGCTTAAGGTCAGCCCATCTTTCTGGTCTGAATACATCGGCATCCTTACCATAGAACTCTTCCAATCTGTGGGTGGCATACACTGAGTACGCCACAGTGGTACCCTTAGCCACCCTAATAGGTTTCGTTCCATCTGGACCACCACCACGAGGTAAGGTAGTCTCTTTGGTGGAAACCCTGAAGTTGACAGGAACAGAGGGGTACATCCTCAACACCTCATTCAAGACGAATTTCAAGTACTCGCACTTCTTCAAGGACTCGAAGGTGATTTCTGACACCCGCGATTCGTCGCCCAGGCCAAAGGTAGCGTAGATCTCCTCCTTCAACTTAGCAAATTTCTCGGGGTTGCGGGCCAACTCGAAGAAAGTGAAGGACAATAATCCGGCCGTGGTATCGCGACCTGCCAATAAAATGTTCAACAACTGGTCCTGCAAGACCTTGGGCTCACGAGTCTGCTTAACCAACTCATATAAGAAAATGTAGCCGTCCTTGGACTTCTTGTCCAACTCCTCCTGGGGAGTTTCCAACGCCTTCTGCACGTAGTGCGACGCGAACTTGTGAACCCGCTTGTTGCATTCTCTGAACTCCTTATTGTTAACAAGGAAATACATCATTTGCGTGTAAGATCTGGTGGAAAGATACGCCTGGGAAGTGTTGAAAGCCTCAGCAAAGCCGGCCTTCCCGTCAAAGTCTGCGACCCCCGAGTCATCCAAGGAATCGACGGATTCACCAAATAAAAACTCGGTAGCGGCATCCACCGTCAACCGGAAAAAGTAGTCCTGGATATTGATGGTTTTGCCACTGTACAGATCAATATGGGCGGCCAACTTCTGCAAATGCGGCTCCAACGACTTAACGTGAGAAACCTGCTCTCTGGCAAACTGCGGTCTCAACATGGACCGCGAGTTTTTCCATCCGTCGCCGTCAAGAGTGAAGATGCCATCACCCAAAAGCGGTTTGAAATGAGCGTGTCTCACGCCTAACGCAAAGTCGGTAAACTGCGTGGCCAACACCGCCTTAATGTTCTCGGGATCAACGGTGCAAATCACAGGAACTCCCATGAGATACAAGTCGAAGGTGTACTTTTCGACAGTATCGAAAATGGCCTTGATGAAATCGAGCATCATGCCCGAACTCTTGACCCGCAATAACCGGAAGAGTAACGGGACTGCAAACGGACCGCAGTCAGCATAGGTGAAAGGCTCGCCGCACCCGTTCTTCCGGTTGAACCTGCGAATGTGCACCCACTTGGCTGTTTGGGCCACCACAACCGCAACCACTATCACAGCGTACCAATTAGAGATGTAAGGCACAATTGCCTCGAATGCTTCGGTAAAGCTCATTTCTGCCTACCCTTGGCAGGACCATGGGGCTGTCTTGGCTGTTAAATACTCCGAAGGTATTGCGGCAAAACAGGGTCTCCTGCATAGGTCACTGAGCATGTGAATTCTTTCAGTGCATCACTCCGCAGCTTCCCCACATAATGCTTACATAACCGACAGGTATAGCAAGTGGCGGCTAAAGGACGCGTGCCGGAACCGTAGCCCCTTCGTGGAGTTCGGTGCAAACCGTTGGGTTTTGCAGCCGGCGGCCTCGGAGTGAAACGAACACTTTCACATGAAATTTTTCGAAGTAAAATGAAGTATCTGATGTGGTTTTTGAGGGAAACCTCTCGAATGGAGACGTTGGAGAAGTCCTTGCTGGAGTGAACCGGATACCGTTGATTGCATTGAATTGTGATTGGGTTTGAGGATATGTGTTCCGGAATAGGTGTGATTAGTCGACCAAGGTTATTGTACGTGTTTTGGCAGTGGATAGTGCAGTGACCGACCGATTATCACCATGCATTGTTTATTGAGGTTTCTGATGAACAGCACGGGCGTAGAGATCCTTGGCGGCAGAGTTGCCGAAATCAATATCGAGATCCGAATCGGACGACTCGTGGCCTTCCTGTTTGAGAGAATCTGTTGGTTTCTTTACTTCGGTCGGTTTAGGCACTGTTTTAACCAATCCACCGTCAATTCTCCCATTGTAATCATTATGGGCGCGCGCATTAGTCTTCCACTTATCCACACGACTAGCGTGGTCGTCGTGTGAGCTTGTAAGCTTACGCTGTCCCTGCTTGCTGCTGCTGAGCGTATATAGCTCCTTCAAATTTGCCTGGAGCTGGTCGCGGGCCTGAGTGTTACCCTGTTTGTCGCCCGTGGGGTCGAATCCGATGCGGTGCAAAAGCTCGCTGTTGAAGGCGCTTTTTCGCTTGGTGGCTTTCTCTTGCTCGTGGTTCCGCTCAAACTCCGCTTGAAGCGCTGAATCCTTGATAAGACCTAGACTTTTGATTTGCAGATGGTTAGTTTTCAGTAAATCGAGGAGTTTCTGCTCAAGTTCCTTGTTCTTGCGATCGTCAGACACTTTGCGTCGTTTCTGGCTTTGTCCATTGAGTTTCAGCGGATGGATGAACTTTCTGTCGTTGAATCCTATACCTTGGCCAGAGTAGGTGGTTGTCTGCTCGTTATAGGAGACATAGCTGCCTTTGAACAGCCCATTGGCATCTCCTGCAAGATAGAGCGACTGCTGCTGGCCACGGGAGTTCCGGGGTGCCTTGAGGTTCACACTGCCATTTAGTTCCATGCGCTTGTTGCTGGTGGAAGCAAACTTGGATTCTTCGTGGTACACGCATAGTTTGGTTTTGGACCGGTCCACCACGATTTGACATGGCGAATTGTCGCTTTTCTTGATGGCAGAACACAAGCCAAAGTCCCTCGAACGACCAACTTCAAGTACGCTATCAAGACCATCACTGATGGAGAGATTAAAGCCCTTTCCTTTGGTGTATTTGGACACGTTGGGGTTCAAGACCGCCACAATATCGCCAACCTGTAGTTTCCAGTATCGTTGGAAAGCATCGCCGAAGATCATAAGATCCACTGACGTGTTGAAATTGCCCACAGTCAACCTAAGGTACTTGCTCGGCTTAGACTTCTTATCTTTGGCAGAGGTCATCTTAGGGTCCGATTTCGTAAGCACCACCCCCACGAGGACCCAGTTAGCGTAGTACGGCTCTGTGTACTCAGGAGGGACCACTTTACTGAACAACTTTTCTATGCGTAGAGCCTTTTTATTCGCCATAAGCTCGTCCTGTTGGGCGCTTGTAAGGTACCTTTTAGATAGCATAAGACCGGAATACGCGTCTTTCTCCTCGATTGAGATGCTGGCACGTTCCGGGACGTTTTCAAACTCGAGATCACGATGTTCGAAGTCGTTGGTTTTCCTGCTGTTCTGATTGTTATCGTAGAGTTTAGAACCAAACTGACTTTTGGGCAAGGTTTGAGGTTTAGGCACCTTTGCAGGGGGTGGACGGGATACTGGCGGTTCAGGCCGTTGAACCGGTGCTTCTACCTTTTTCTGAGGGGACGGGGGAGGCGAGCCGGCCACTTCAAGCCGGGGTTTTTGTTTCTCCGATTCAGCCTTTTCCTTCTTCAAGCGCTTTTCCTCGAGAAGCTGCTGTTTTTTAAAGAAGAACTCCTTCTCCAAATCGGCTATGGCATCATCAGAGTCATCCGTCTGTTCGTCGTGCGAATCTACCTTTTGGTGGCGTGGGTCATCGTACATTATGGTCGTTTAGTTATCACTGGAGGTAGTAGTGAATAAATATCCTGCACACAATCTATTATCGAGAAAACCCTCCAGCTGTTACATACTAGTTCAAGGTATCAGCGCTGTCTAAAGGCACAATGGCCCGAGGGAGAAGCAAGTCCATAGTACAGAAAATAGCAGCTGATGTTCCTGAATATGAGGACGACACGCTAGGAGTAGGGGAGCCCAGAAACAGGGCATCTGAGACGCGGAATGGGTCTTCAATTGTGGAGTCCCCAAATGGCACCAAAAACGGAACAGATGGCCTGCTGAAAGCGCTTAGAGGACGAGCAAAGTCTTTGGAAGGACCACCGTCTATGTCTAGAAAGCCTACTTCCCACGATACTCCTTTATTTCCGTTCAGTCCAGCAGAAGCGGAGCGCCTCTGGGCCTCGCATATAGATCGCACCTACAACCACAACCTCATTCTTAGCGACGCCAACATCAGTGCCATAAATGACTTGTCGCAGGACTTCATCTTGAACTTTCAGAAGAACTGTGACATCAACACGGAGTATCTTGACCAGTTGATTCTGGAAAACGACACCATCTTGGATAGCCTAAACTCGTTGGTGGTGCAATATGACAAGATCTCTCGCGAAACAAGAGACTTTGCCCAAAGTTCCACTGCCTTGATTAATGACCAGACAAAATACGAGGCCATTGTCAACGACATTAATGATGTTCTCATGATTTTTGAACCGTTGGACTCCATTACAAAAAAGTTGTCCAACCCAGGAAATCACTTGATCAAGTCCAAGAACTTCAAGGATATCTTGCAGAAATTGGATGCATCGCTTGTATTTCTTGAAAACCACAAGGACTATAAGGAATATGAGTTCTACAAAATCAAGTTTAGGCAGTGTTTGACACGATCGTTTTCCCTTATCAGAAACTACCTTACCGAGGACTTGAAGCGTCTCAATACCCGAATCACCTCCAAGTATGCTTCGCAAAAGGATGCTACCGCTATCTCACTGGATCTTCTCTTGTACGGTGAATTCTTGGATTACGCCGGCGTCGACGAAAAGGGTCAGTTTCCTGAACATCAGTACCGGTTTCCTGATCTTGTCAGTGAGATCATAAGTCGAATCGATAATCACCAAGAGTACACGGGCTTGGTCAACGACGTTTTAGGTCAATACTTTCGAACAAGGTTGGTTTTGTTGAATGCTCATATCATACAACCGCATCACCAACAACTGCAACAGCAAACAGTGACCAAGGATCTTGTACAGACATGCCAGAACAATATCTCGTTTTATAAGAAACTTATTGAAAGAGAGTTCAGCTTGTTCAAGAGGTTTTTCAGCTACGACTCCTTGAATCGATTGGAGAAGTCTTACCTCAAGGACGAGGTTCACAACTACTTCAGACAATTGATCGACCCATTATATGATGAATTGAGAAATAAGGTCATAAGAGAAACGAACATTTCAAGTCTATGCCGCTTGACCAACTTACTTCAGAAATACTATGAGTTTGAAGATTTCGAGGATGGTGGATCGGTCGTTTCAGCTCCGTCTGTTTTGGCATCCTTCAGTGCTGGTGTGGACTCAGCGGAAAGCATCAACTTTGGTGAACTTTTCGAGCCGATCTTGAATGATGTACAGTCAAGATTGGTCTTCAGAGTGCAAATCTACATTGATGACAAGTTGTCGAAATATAAACCCAGACCAGATGACTTAATGATTGGTAACAGGAGAAGGAAGAGCTCCACTGCCAACAAGGATTCAAAACCAGAAGCCAAGTCTTCGGTAAACTTGGATGCTGATTTTGAAGAAAACTTGTTCCCCGATTTGTACCCACCTTTGGGCAAGGCTTTGACGATCCTCTCAAACATCTACGAGTTGATCAACTCAGTCGTGTTCGACGACTTGGCCCACTACATTGTGCATAGCTGCATTGACATATTAAAGACTAATGCTTATAAGTTAGCTTTGGTCCACCTTGGAAAGATGGATGCACAGTTGTATTACTTGCAAAACTTGATTATATTGAAAAACCAGTTGAACAATTTCGATATACAATTCGTTCGCACCGAGACTACGTTGGACTTCACGAGTGGCATCAACGAGATCATTGAAACATTCAAGAATGGCAATTTCATGTACAATGTGAATAAGAAGGGTGGCATTTTTGAGATGGTGTCGAAGACAGTCCCGAAAGTGATAAATAACATGATCGATGCAAAGTACGAAATCGAATTGGAGTTGGTCAACTCGGTCAACGAATTCTTGAGTGCGTGCGTCAACACTATCAGTGAGCCAATCCTCAAATTGACGACATCCTTGGAAGACCAGAAGACCACAGATATCAAACTTATGGAGAGCACCACTGCCTTCAAGGACAACTTGATCATCCAAATACCAAAGGTGGCCAGCCAGATCAGGATATTTATTAGCGATGCAACTATTCTTCGGTACTTGATGGACAACTTGTCGAACTTGATTGTTTCGACATACGACATATTTTACAAGAGCTTGGAGGAGAAGCTCGATAACGGCAATGCAGAGGATACCATTAAGATGAAGGAAGAATTTGATGAGGTGATGGAGTCGGACACCTTGCACGGCTTTATCAACGAATTGGTCTCCAACGTGTACGAAAACGAGGAGCACGCGGCCGATGTCACGACGGAGTTCAACGAGAGTATCTTAGACGAGTTCCAGGACTGAGCTCATGAAAATTATAGCAATAGACATTCGATGGGTATGTTGGCGAATAGACGTTTCCAGGCCAATTGCAACTTGAAAAGTGATAAAGCGAACAGGCCTTTCTCCGCCACTCAAGAAAAGACTCTTGATCGACTACTGCTCTTCGAATGGGTTGTAGATGTTCTTAGAGAGTAGCTTGTTCAACTCATTTTTGATGTACTGGACCTGGTCCTGCTTGATCAACAAGTGAGTTTCATCCAACTCTTCGAGAACTATTCCAGGAGAGCTGGAATCTATTTGAAGGATAAGAGCTCGGATAGAAGGGTCGCATTGTACAAGAACCCCTTTACTAGCGGTAGGCATTTTGGTAGTATGAAGAGTAGTTAAAACGCGATAAATTATAGGCAGTCTGCAGTCTCCAAGCTCCGATAGTGGAAGTATATAAGCCGCCCAACTCCCAGAAAAACCGAGCAATTCGTCTGCCATGTCGTCAGATGAAAGCCCGTATAGCCATGAAGGTGGCGGTGATGGCGAGCCAGCTACTACTGGACCAGAACAAGACGAAACAATCGACATCGACCACAGCTCAGAGGATATCAACGACACCACCCTTATAGATGGCGACGAGATTGACGAAGCTGAAGAAGCTCATAGTACGGCCGGCAATATATTAGAGACCGGGGATCACGAAAGCGCCAGCGAAAGTGGCGAAAGTGACGATGAAGAAGACCTGCCACCCATACTTAAGTACACGAGATTGAGCCAGTTGCCCTCCAACTTCTTCTCCAAGGATGCGTTGTCAACGTGTACGTTCAGCGAATCGCACTTCATCTTCGCCACCCACTCGGGGTTCATCCACATTACCAAGCCGGACTTTACATCAATAAGAACATTCAAGGCCCACCGTGCTTCGGTACTATCGCTCTATACTGACGGGGTTTTTTTTGCATCTGGGTCCATGGACGGGACAATCGTCATCGGTTCCATCAAAGATGAGAAGGACATCGTTGCATTCGACTTCAAAAGACCCATTCACGCAGTCATTCTTGATAAGAACTACCAAAAGACACGGAACTTCGTCAGTGGTGGAATGAGCGGCAAAGTCACATATTCTACCAGGAACTGGCTTGGCCAGCGGTCCGATATCATCCTCGAAGAGAACAATGGCCCCATCGTAGCTATTCAGGCGATTGACGATTTGATCTTATGGATGAATGACAAGGGAATCACCATTTACCACATCTCGACAAAACAGGTGATATCCGTCATCGATAAACCCCTGGATTCTCCCAGAGGTGATTTGTACTGGCCCAGGGTTCATTTCCCGGAATCTGATAGGATCCTCATAGCATGGGCAAACTACATCTGGTCATTGAGGATAACCATAAGATCTGGTCCCGACGAATCAAGCTCGTCATCCAAGAGCAGCCGAATTCTTCCTTCTACATCGACCATTTCATTTAGGTCTGTTCAAGCCAAAAAAGTCGAGGTGGAGCATGTGTTCAAACTTGATAGTTTGGTTTCGGGAATTGCAAGTTATAAGGATGATATGTGCATGATCCTTACGTACAACCCACCAGTGCGGGACGAGGAGACTGGGCGTGTGGTATTCAGTAACCCAGACTTAAAGCTCATCAGTTCGGTTACCGGCGTAACTGAGCACGAGGAGGAAATTGGTCTCAAAAATATCGAGAATTTGGGTCTCAATGACTACATTTTAGGATCGTACCATGGAGCTGGCAATGCCCAATACTTTATCATCAGCGCCAAGGATGCGGTTATTGCTGAGACTATTCAATTAGGAGATCGCTTGAACTGGTACCTCGAAAGACAACAGTACTACGAGGCTTGGTCTATAAGCAGACATTTGGTGCTGCCCATTAAGCGGTTGAACTTCGGCTCTCTGCATGTTGACAACTTGGTAAAGGAAGATAAATGGGAAGATGCGGCCAAATTTTTGAGTGAATTGTTGTTTCTCAACGTTGACGAGTTACCGGATAGCGATACCAAAAGCACCGTCTTGACAAGTAACTCAACCGCCCTGGTAACAAACGAAGAACGGAAGGATTCTTTCGTCAAAGAAGTCGTGTCTACTTGGGTGACTTGGGCGACCATTTTCATCAGGACCAATCACGTCGACTTATTAACCTACATAATACCAACCTCCACGAAACTAAGCTTGCCGTCGAGCATCTACAGCACGATTTTGAATTACTGGATTTCCAAGAACGACGATAAATTTTACCAACTCATAGATATTTGGGATACAGAGTTGTATCCGATCAAGGAGGTCCAATCTGAGTTGGAAGAGATGCTAGAGAGTCAGAGCGGAAACCAGAGGCTTAGGCGAACTCTTGCAGACCTTTACGTTAAATCGTACGAGCCAGGTAAAGCGGTTCCGCACTTAATCCAGCTTCAAGACCCTAATATCGTTCACTTCTTGTCGGTGCATCATATTCTCACTAACTTTGTTGCAGAGCTTCCTCAAATAATTGCTTTGAAATTTCAAGGAAAGGAAATGTCTACGCTCCCAATTGAGAAATTGCATCTGAAAGTGGATGAAATCGTGGACACTTTAGTCGACAATATCCACGAATTGCCTCCATCTGAGATCATCGCGTTGATGGCGGAACACCATATGCATTTTATGAACTATTTTTACTTGGAAAAGTTGTCCACGAAAGACGAGCTCATCACTCGACCCTTTGGCAATGAGCAAATCAGACTTTATTCCCAATTCAATAGAGCAAGATTGCTTCCTTTCTTGACCAAAAACAACAACTACGACATCGATAAGGCAGTTGAGCTTTGTGAGTCGAATGATTTCACAGAGGAGCTAGTCTATTTGCTAGGCAAAATTGGTGAGAACAAAAAGGCACTCATGCTTATTATCAACAAGTTAGATGACCCCGAGAAAGCTATTAAATTTGCGAAACACCAAAATGACAAAGAAGCATGGTCAATATTGCTCGATTACTCAATGTCGAAACCGCTATTTATTCAGGCGTTGATCGAATGTGCTGACGACCAGTCCAATTTATTCTACGACCCTGTCTCGATTCTTGAACGTATGCCGGCCAATGTCAAGATAGAGGGCTTGAAAAAGTCTGTGACTAAAATCTCTAGCAGCAATGATTTGAATTTAGTGTTGAATCAACTCATCCTAAAAATCATCTACAAACAATCCGAGGAACTCTCCAAGTTATTCAAGGTCAGCAAACTCAAAGGCTTTGAGTTTGAAGCGAAGCGGTTCCAGAAGTTGCTCGAAAGCTTTGAACCTATTGTTCTTCTCGGTAATTCCATGGAAGGAAAGTTGAGCCTTTTGCCTGAACTAGAAATTTTCAACAAGAGCGTCCTAGAGAAGGATATCAGCTCTGCTTCGTATTCGACTTTGCAGAGCAAGCTTGAGCATGTGTCGCTTTTAAATGGGGTCACAGAACGGCCGTAAATTGGGGTTCTTGTCGCTGTCCACAAATAGGATGTTATAGCATATTCATAACGAAATAAGACCTAGGTCAGCATGGCGATGTTGGGGTACACTCCTACCGGCAACAAAACAGAGGATAACCTTCTCGATGCCACGTTGTTTCCCGATTCCATAGCATACAACGCCCTTTTCAAGTCGTTGCCTGACAAGAACCCTCCTGGTAGTCGAGATTGTGGAAATTACGAGAATAATGACTCCCAGTCTGTAATTCTGGTTCTTTCTCAGAATGAATCACCTACAAGGGTCAATGCCAAGTGGTTGACTTCCGCTCAATTGGCTAGTGTTCCTTCTACCCTCAAGAGTTTTTGGTCCAAGATTGCAAAACATGGGCAACCCAAAAAACTGCAAAATGACTACGACTCTGTTATCGAAGAAATATATGAGGCTTACATTCTCGAGAGCCCGGTGTTCCTGCAAAGTAACATCTCCCAAAGCCTCCTACTTGAAAGTGGTGGCTCCCCCGGGTTACAGTCTGCTGCCTTGACAGCTGCAAATTTTGTGAAAGACCACTACCACAAGCTGGCTAACAAAAGTGAAAGCCCAGTGGCCCTGGAGAAGGTACCTAAGGCTGGAAAAAAAGCTTTAAGACGAGCCTCCACGGTGCGGAGTGTTTTCGGTGGAGTTGGTGCGTTATTGGGGTTGAAAGAGGGGCCTTCGAGCAGAACAACTCATGTGAAAGCTACCCGCGGCCGCAGATCTCTGAATACTTCGCCCAAAAAGGGTGCTAACGGTAGCAATAAAGAAACCGTCGCCCTGGGAAGGAAACAGAGAGGTTCTCAGGAAGCTCGCCATGATGTGTTCAACCAGCTTGACCCCAATAAGGCTGGTTTCACAATGAAATACAAAGAAAGGGTCCACGGGGAAACCCATCAGCCTAGGAAGTTATTCAAGGAGGCGGCCGAGCCCCAAAGCACATATATTGGATCAGAGAACCTGACTCCGCAAGCTATTGACGAAACGACGGGCGCGTCCAAAACTGCCGATTTATTCAGGCCACCGAAGATGAGAGCGATCGAGTATATATAATTCGGAAAATCTTAGGAAGCAAAAGGATTCAATCTGCTAAACACGTTGCCCGTAGCCCTGGAAAATAAGTCGGTGGCCACCTGGTTGGCCTTTCCGAACTTGTCACACTTAGTGAACGCAACAGCGTTAGCGATCGACAAGGAGGAGGCGATGATGATCAAAAGAAGGTATAAGAACAGGAACTTCAACACTGCCAAAACGCCCAATACCACCCATACTGCCGGCTGAACGTACAAAAGAGTCCAGAACATGTTGGAGTCAATGGGATTGATGAATCTGTTGGGATCTGCTGTCTCGAACACCCACACATTCTCAAAGTCGCCGTTGGCCGAGCCCTTCACGAGGTTCACCTCATTCCACCACCGGAGACCCACTAGCAATCTGCCTGCGACGTTCTTCAAGTTCCAGAAGTCAGCGGAGATCAACAAGATCAAAATGATGAAATGCAAGACAAACCTATTTTTGGAGGTGATGAACCCAAGGATGAAGTCCCCAAAAATGTATATGAATAACGGCGAGATCCTGAAGAAAATGTAGAACACAAGGCACACGGGGTGAGCCGACTCCTTTAATCTTTCTATCCAAGGTAGCTGTGCCGCGTTGGCTGTGGTGGTGTTACTTGCGGGAGCGTTTGCCGCTGGTGTCGGTGCAGTGTTCTGCGAAACCGCAGGAACTTCGTCCGATTCAATTGCAACGTAATCAGACATGGTACGTGAATCTGTGGCTCTTGTATTCGTGGAAGTGTGCGTTCTTTTGAGTGGTGGTGGTGTAGGGGTTTGAATTTCGTTTATGCTCAGTAGATAAAATCCGGAGTCTGAAAATGGTTTGATGCTTTACTGAAAGTACCACCTTCCTATAACGCGCCAACATGCTTTCATACTACCGCAGATTCATAGGCGGGATGACCAGAACGCAGCTAGAGACTGCTAAGGTATGTTTTTGAACACCGATTCTTTTGAGACAGTGCTAACTTACAGTTCGGCTTCTATCTCTTGACGCCTATTATGGTGATGTACTACGTTGGCTTGGACACAGACAAGAAGCTCAACTTGCCGGGATTCTGGCCCGATCCCGCCACCTTGAACCAGGTGCCTAAGGAGCCGCACGAAATCAAGGCGGAAATCGCCCGAATCAGACGCTTACGGTTGGAAAAGAGAGCCAGATTGGAGGCCAAAGCCAGGGAGTTGGGCCTCGAAGAAGACGACGAAAACTGATACTGCAACTAAGCTGATTGTGTCGACCTTGCGGTCCGGGCATATGAACCTTGTATATACCTACTTAGTGAATGGAACCAAAAACCGTATTTATACATAAGAAGAAGAACCAAATATCATCACGTCGTCTATGGCAGACACTCACCTTGACGAGGGATACTGTCTTGATTCCTCGGCTTCGCAATGCAGTTGTAGCGACTTCAAGTTTAGTTTGAGCTCATTAACTGCGTTGCTGGAGAGTTTTAATCCGTTGGTGTTCGCAGAGTCTATCACTTTTCCCAAAAGAGACGCCAAATCGCCGCTATTACCACTGTCACCAATGTTTGTTCGAGCTACCACCGGAGATGGCCTTACGATAGGAGGGCTCATGCGGTAGTCTTCCAAATTTGTAGCTGAAGAAGACCGGTAGCTGACACCGCTGAAAACAGATTTCGGCAATAAGCTTCCATTATTAGCAGCGAGGCCAGGCTGCGAATAGGGCGAAGGAGATGTAGTTGAAGGCAACGAATCGTTTAGCGGAGAAGTGGATATAAAGGGGAAACCGCTTCCAGGATTCGAACCGGGCGAAAGGAGCTGCTTTCTCTTCTCTCCCAAGAAGATGCCGCTATCAATGCGGTGCTTATTTCGAGGCTGGGCCAAGGTATTGAACTCCCGATCCAACGAAACAGAATTCGTCGACGCATACTTGCCTGTTAGCCCGGGTAGGCCACCTCTTTCTTGGCGCATGCCAATGACTCCCTCCGCACCAACGTCTTTGCTCCTGGTGGTATATGTGTGAGATCCAGGGTCGCCCGTAATGCCCAAGGGCGTAGTCGACGATAAAGTTTGAACATCTGAAATTGGATTCGCTGCCGCAATCAACGAGTTGATGTTCATGGTATCTTGAACATTGGCACTCGGTGGATTGAAGTCTGTAAAGTTCATTTGCATGGCAGAGAACCGATTCGCTGACTGAACTTCTGCCTGTTGGCTCCTGATCTTTATTTGCTCATTTGAAGGGGGACTGGGTGACGTTGTTGAAGAGTGTGATGCCGACGACGAAGCAATTGGCTCATCGAGTAAAGTGTTCAAGTTGTTGGGATCGTTTGCCTGGGTGTCATACCACATATCAGTGGCCAACAAGTCTGCGGCCTTCGCATCGTTAGACTGGTCCTTTTTAGTCTGAACAGCTTCGTCATAAGACTCCAGTAAACAACTTCCGATTATTTCCTCGATGGATACGTAACTCAAGGTGGGTTTTCCTCGCTCGTTAACAAGGCCAAGCAACTCATCAATTTCCCATGGAACAACGACATTCAAGAACTTCATGATATCGTGGAGTTTATTGTAACTCTTATAGATGTTGAACTTTTCTGAGCTGTTCATAAGTGGAAGTAGCGAAATCGACACTCTCGCAGCCAAGGTGGAATCTGTAGTAGGCCAGGCTTGGCCCATGTCAAATAATTTCGTTCTTTTCCACGATAAGAAGATGCGCTCCGGAGTGATGGACTCCCAAGAGCGCTTGATCCATTCCAAGACGGTAATCAAGGGAATCTGGTAGTCAGATTCTGTGAGAACGTTGGTCGCGGAGGACGAATTGAAGGCACCAACGGAGTCCACCTTGATGTTGTTCAAATTCATACCATCAGACGCGCCAAACGCTTGCAGTTCTTTTGTCAGACTGATGCGCTGAAGCTTGATCATCTGCAAGTACTGTTGAAGTCTGTACAAGATCTTGAACTCCTCAATGACACCAAAGTTCATTGGCAAGTAGTCAAACATGGCTGAGCTGTACAGAGAGGCGAAGGGGCTTTTGTTGCTTGTGTTGTTCTTCAAGTAGCAAAGCCTGATGTTCTTGAACTTCAAGTTTATGATTCTGTGTGACGACGAGTCATCCAAGAGGATTAGGATTTTGCGATTGGGAACCGTACTCTCGAGCTTATGCTCTAACGTGAGCAAGTACTTCTGGAACATACTGGAAGTGATCCATTTGTTTGAGTTGGAGTTATAGAAGAGCTGGTACGCTTCAGTGACCTTGTTCATAAGATTTTGTTGCGTCAAAGATGATGTCTGGTTCTTGAAGGCACTATGTGTGCTGGAGGACACGTCGAATCGGTCGTACTTGCCCACAATAAGCGGAGTGAGCTTTTCGGAGCCGTCCATATTGGAGCCAAGCATGATGGTAAGTGAGTTTTCTGTGGAGCTGGAGGACTGCTTTAGCCCTTTATCGATAGACGAAACATCGAAAATCTGGTCCAATGGTAACGAGTAGAATAGCTGGAACTCGTCGATTGTAAAGATATCTTGTGGAGAATAGTTTTCTTGAAGCGCCAACTCGCGTAGGTACGCCTTGAGCTCCACTTTCTCGTCAAGTTTCCATATTTTGTTGAGCTTATAGCCTCCTGGGTTTGCCAAGGCATCCTGGGAGGATCCGGTCAAGTTGACGTTCAACTTCTTGATAAAGTGATTGCACCATTTGGGAGTGAAGAGGCCCTTTCCATCCTTTTCGTGGAGAGGGAGCCTGTTCCAGATGGCATTTGCTGTCAGCTGGATAATTGGTGTGGTTATGGGGATGTTTTCCCAGGTGGCCTGGGTGATCCATTCTGTAAGTATTCGCCTAAGAAGCGGATTTGACTGGCGCCGCCGCCTGATAAGCTTAAAGTCGGCCTCTTTAGAAGCTATAAGGTCATTCTTGGAGCTGAGTATCCGGGAAATGGTGGTCTGTGACGGGGCCTTCTCAGACAGATACTGGAGCTGGGCCCAGCGGGCCAAATCAGCTTGAGTCATATGCGGGTCGGCCTCGGACTTGAGGCAGATCTCGATCTTTTGTTTGATTGTGTAGCCCATGGTGGTACGAACATAGACAATTGGCTTGGCAAGATGCGAATTACCGTTCTATTATACCGAGCATGCCTCCTGGCCCGTGTTGCTGTCGGATTGATCTAGAGATTGTTCCGGAACGGGAATCATCACCAGAGACATCACGTGACTAGGATAAGTGCGGTGCGTTCCTGGCAAACGGCAGGCCGATTCGGGACTTCTAAAGTGCCGAGGCGCAGCAAATAGTCGGTGCCTGCATTGTGAATGCTGTCAAACGGCCGGACACGCGGGGCCAGGGCCCCAGACGGGGCATTGACCCACCAGCCGTGCGGCTGTAGCCAATAGCGTGGGCGGGTTTTTGCGCCGGAACGGCGTACGCGCGAGCGGGCCCGCGAATTCCGCAGTAGTGTGAGCATATTTACGTGTGGGCACCGTCCCGCGGGCAGCGTTTTCCCTTGTAGGGTGGAGAGAGAAAGAATAAAATGGGGCTGTGGGGAGAGCTACGGTTGCGAAAAATGGAACGGAGGGTGGAATTGAAACCATGGTGTGAATGAAAGGGATCCGGCGTATTCTATGTTGAAGGAGGTGTTTGGATGTTTCCTACTTCACTGTTAGTCGTGTCGGTGGCTTAGACTTGTTAGTAGTGTCGGTGGCTTAGACTTGTTAGTTGTTCGCTGCAACCCGGCTACGTCGGTTGGCGGCAAAAATAGCCGGTGCTAAACGACAAAATCAGCCTGAAATTAGCGAGAAAAACTACTACATATAAGCCCCCCTTAGGACCCATCAGTGATGAATACTAGCAGGCATACTTGAGATATGCCTGGCAAAGGGCTACAAATTAGAATAGCAGCTAGGTTGTAACCCTAGGTATACAAACGACCAACCTTTACTTCTCTTCGAAACAGTCACCGTGGTAATGTCCATCGGTTCATTTCAATTTTCCTCATTTCTACCCAGATTCAAAAAAACATTATAACTCCTGATGGAAATTTCCAGCGCAAAAAACAGTGGGTGTTGGGTAACGGAAGAGTGACTATAGTGTTTGTTTATTAGGAGTAAAGAGCATACTGGTAGGTAGGAAAGACGTATTTATACCCGTCAGCCGAGGCCTAAGTGTAGGACGAGTGAAACCGAGGTCGGTGTAGGTGATCTTATCCTCCCACACTAGGCTAACGGATGTGCCCCCAGAGAGGCGTCTCGATTTTATCCCAATAAGGTAAAACCTCTTTTAACTCCGATGAGTCTAAGAAACTCATTTCCCGTAGGGAGCCGACCCTCATAGCGGGGTGAAAATTCCATATTCATCATTAGTTTCCCCACTTTCGCCTTATACAGACGATATTTTTACACGAGAATTACTAATTACTCCACCTCAATATGAACCTATATTACCCATATCAGCCCTAATGCTTGGCGAGGAACTCAACCACCTCCGCATAGACCTCGGCGAAAATCTTATCGTTTTCGTTAAAGAGGGAGTGCAATGCCCCGGTAACCGGCACAAACTTCTTGTCGACATTATCAGACAACAAGTTAAAGAACTTGCGAGAGGTCTCAGGGTCATTGATAGTATCCTTGGTGCCGTGTAACAACAACAACGCGATATCAGGGTCGAAACGCGCCACGTAGTCTTTCTTGAGCAACGCCTCACCTCTGGCAAGCAAATCGAAAAGCTGGCGAGCGGTTCCATAAAACTTCGTTTCTTTCAGTTTGATGTAGTTCTTCCAGCCCTCATGGGAAGTAATTTGGTCGTACTTCAACTTCGTGTCAATTTTGTAGTTGGGAGCTAACTTGCTGATCAAAGGGGCCAAAGCACGCAACACCACGTTGGGCTGAGTATCGGCGTGAATGGTCACTAGCGGACCGGTCACCACGATAGCACGGAGGTGCTCCTTGTACTTGCCTCTAATACCATAATTGAGACAAATGCCTCCTCCCATTGAATGGCCCATCAACACGAATTTCTCCGTTGAGTCGGTGCGCTTGTCGAGGTTGGTCTTTATCACGAAATCTAAGTCATTGAACGTGTGGTACTCATCAGTTTTTCCCAAATCAGCAGCAGGAGACGTCTCACCAGCACCCCGCTGACCGAAAAAGAACACCTCGTAGCCATCCTGCGAGAGTTTGTCGAAAAGCTCCGTGTAAATGGCGGACTCTTCATGAAACCCGTGGACAAAAATCACCTTACCCTTGTAGGGCACATTGGCCGCAGCTGGCCACGTGACGGTCAAGATTTTGAGGTCATCGAATGGGAGATACTCCGTCGTCGGCGTGCCCTTGGGCGTGTATGGAATTGGAACCGACATGTAGGGGGCGACGTTTTGAATGCGATATCTGTGGGTTTTTATCCTGTGAAACTGATAAATTATAATAAATGCAACTCAGGCTATCACAAAGCCAAGCAAAGAGTGCGCATAAAATATCCGGCTGGAATTACTGTGGAAACTAGCGCGGAAGACGGAGGAAAACTCACCATGGAGACTTGCGAAAATCAGCCTGGACAGAAACACCCCACCAACCGCCGCCAATAGAGTTTTTTCGTCTTCTACCTCCAATTTAGAACGGAAATCGACACCAGGGAACACGAATCACCTCTTTTTTCCCGCAAACTATTCCCCTACCACCCAGTAGCAGTACCCTTACGAAAACCCTATTCCTCTCACCGTAGCCTTCCCCGATCGTCCATGTTTCCCAGAAGCACACGATGACCTATCCGCTCCCTAAACCATCAACAGCCCTCTATGCCCGGCTGGCCCTACTACGTCCCCGAGCAGTCAAATAATGCCGCGGTGTGCCCGCCTGAAACGTCGTTCGTGGCGTGTGAAATCGCAGGCCAGTTTCGCGAATTCCATAGTTGCTTCTTCTCAGCCGCGCCAGGAACGAGGCTCTTTCCAATCCACCACATTTGCCTGCCATGGACTCCAAGCCTAAGTCCAAGAACAGCTCCACCTCGAACCTTCTTGGGTCCGAGGCCTCAGCCTCCTTGCCGCTGCAGGATCCGTTTTACGGCCTCTCCTTCAGCGTGGGAGTCGCCGAGAACAAGAACACTACCTACCGGTCCAAAATGGAGGACGTGCACACATACGTGGCCAACTTTGCCGAGCGTCTCGACTGGGGCTATTTCGCCATCTTCGATGGCCATGCTGGAAAGCAGAGCGCCCGTTGGTGTGGCAATAATTTGCATGCTTTGCTTGAAGATGAAATCGTGGCCAATGAATCGCCCGCCGCCGGCACCGACGATGTCAACAACCTGGCTCCTCCGTATGGTGCTTACGACTTGAAAGATGGCCTCCACAACGCGTTTGTGAAGGCAGACGAGTTGATCGAAAAGGACGGAAGCGGCTCTTCTGGATGCACAGCCGCAGTGGCGGTGCTACGGTGGGAAACAGACTCCAGCTCTGATGCTGGCGTGCTGCAGCTGAACGAGCCAGAGAGTCTGTCTTACGATTTCGTGCCTGCCTCTAACCATAAACGCGTTCTCTACACCTCCAATGTGGGCGACCTGCGCATCGTATTGTGCCGGCAGGGCCGGCCATATCGGTTATCTTATGACCATAAGGCGTCGGATGCCAACGAGATTGAACGGGTGCGCGAGTTGGGTGGCTTAATTTTAAAAAACAGAGTAAATGGCGTGTTGGCCGTCACTCGCTCGCTCGGAGATCTGTACATGAAGAACCTTGTGACCGGAAAGCCGTTCACCACTTCCACGGAGATCGTGGCCGATGACGAATTTCTCATTATCGCGTGCGACGGAGTCTGGGACGTGATTTCCGACGCCCAGGCATGTCTGTGTGTGCTGAAGGTGTTTAGTGACCAAGTTGCCAACAACGCGGCGGTCGATCCACGCGAGGCTGCCTCAAAGCTATGTCAGATGGCTATGGACAACGCAACTACCGACAATGTGACAGTCATGGTGGTCCATCTCGATAGCGGTGTCTTTAGTGCTGGTCTGGCCGACAAGTCCGAAACATGAGCCCGTGCAATGCACTCCTTCATAACTAAGCAGGAGAAAAGCCGATGACAGTGAACGAGGCCACCCGAGACGTATCTTCTTGGTTTTGTCCCTTTATACGGTAGGGTATTCAAATGCTCTTTCAGGAGCCGGTGATCCGACTTTACGCGGCGTACATAACGCTATTTGACTTGGTCGTTACCAAAGGCGTTACTGCAGAGTCTTGTGCGATGTTGAGTCATCAGCATCCAATTCTGAGTACTGGCACTCAATCACATTATCTGGCGATATCTTTACTCCTGCAGCTTATGTCAGTGGTCACCAACACAAGTGTCCAGCGTTGATGTGCTCGATCCGAATCGTCTTCAAAATCTCGGGATCTAGACATTTCTCATCACACAACTGCAGTTTCTCGGCCATGGGCCGTATATCCACCGCAGTTGGTGCACGCTGCCCCGCAGACTTACGAATTCATGAAATACCGCGCACTAGCGCCATTCCTATACACATACTTAGGTTAGCGCTACAATATATACTCTTGCACGGTATCGTCGTCGCAATGGTCATTCTCGAGCCTTCTGATGGCTTCCACCTTGATTTTTGGCCTGTAGAGCTTCAAAGCCAAGCTGCTGAGCACCACGCTCACGGAAGAGGCCGCCATTGCCGCACTGGCCCACACCGGGTTCAACCTGGAGTTCTTATAGGGGTAGATAACTCCAGCTGCAACAGGAATTCCAATTATATTGTAAACCAAACTCCATGCAAAGTTGAACTTGACTCTGCGGAAGACCGTTTTGGATAAATCAAGTAAAGTGACTAGGGTCACTAGCGGATGTGCCTTGTTGAGCAAAATGAAATCACTAGAAGTAACTGCTAAGTCAGCTCCTGAAGACAAGGCGATTCCCACGTCTGCGGTGGCTAAGGCTGGGGCATCGTTGATTCCGTCTCCAATCATGGCCACCACGCTGTTCTTCTTTTTCTGGAGCATTTTAATGCGGTTTTGCTTGTCATCTGGCAACACTTCGCTGATGATTTGATCCGAAGGTATACCAATTTCTTTGCCAATTGCATCAGCAGTCAACTTGTTATCACCCGTTATCATCCAACACTCAATGTTCTGTTTCTGGAGAAAGTCTACCACCACCTTGGATTCCGCTCTGATTTGATCCCGGCAAGCCAATGCAAGCACCAAATGATGCCTCTCGTCGCCGTAAAAAAGAGGACACCTGATTGCAGTCAAAATGAGTGACTTGCTTTCCTTCTTCCATTGGGTGAATAGCGCCAGCTGGTGTTCCGTGATGGCCACATTGTACTCCAGCAAAAGACTCTCATTGCCCAAAATGGCATCTGAAGGCTTGTAAGTATTCCAGATACCAGCCGCCTGCTGTTCATCCAATTCCACGTTGCCTTTTAACCCTTTACCGGATACGGTTTCGACTTGAGGAATCTTCACCGCCAGCAACATCTTTCTGGGGCTCAGAATACTGGGGTGAATATCAATAAATGCCTTAACGGCCTTAGCCAACGGGTGTTTGGAAGCAGATTCCAAGTCGCGGGTCGCCTGAAGTGCAAAGATCTTGATGGTGTTCTTTCTCGAAACGTCGTTTTCGTTTTCGAGGGCGAAAGCGTAGTCCGATACCTTTAACTCACCACAAGTCAATGTGCCTGTTTTATCAAAACACATGACGTTGGTATTAGCACCATCCTGGAAAGCGACGCCGCCTCCTCTAGCCAAAATTCCACTTTTAGCAGCCAATCCAGATCCCACGAATAGCGCAGTGGGAGCAGCTAAACCAATTCCACAAGGACATGCAATAACGAAAACGGCAATGGCAAACTCCAATGACCAGAAGACCCAGCCGCCAACATCATTATCCAAATAGCTTTCAGGGAGTTTCCCAGAGAAGGCCAATCCCATCCAGATGATCCAAGTCAAAATGGCCAATAACACAATCACGGGGACAAAGTAGCTGGTCAACAAGTCGGCCGTTCTTTCAATTGGGGCCTTTCTGATCTGTCCATCTCTCACGGTGCTGACAATCTGGTCGATTAAAGACTCGCCTTCCAAGCTTATGATTTTGGCAATGATAGCATTACTGCCAATATTAACAGTTCCAGAAAATACCTGGTGGCCAGGGGTATGTTTCACAGGAGTTGATTCACCTGTAAGGGCAGACTCGTCAAACTCAGTTTCTCCTTGAACGATAATACAATCAACAGGCGGCGATTCTCCAGTAGCAATGCGAATGTAGTCGTCAGTCTCCAAGTACTTGAGTTCCACCACCTCATCACCACTGTAAATAACCTTACCATCATCTTCCTTCGTAGAGGTGACAAGCGTGGCCAGGGTCGTTTTCACGGCTGCCAAGTTGGCAATAGCGTCGGCAGTCTTGCGTTTGGAAACGCTTTCCAATAACCGCCCAATGAGCAAGAAAAATGTCAAGAAGACCACGGAGTCAAAGTAAGTGGCCAGCAGCCCCATGTGCGCTTGTCTCTTCTTCTTAGCAGCCAATGCCAACAATGCAATGCTAGCCACGTACGAGACGGTGGTACCTAGGAACATCAACAAGTTCATGGAGCCAAAGCTGAGAAATCTCTTCTTATAGGATGTCTTATGCAACCACAACGCCTTGAGCTCCTTCAAAGCGCTATTATGGAAGATATCTGCTGCAAAGAAGTACACTGGAGTGCTCAAAAAGAACAAGATCCAGGTGTTTCTGGAAACATTACCTGCCCAAATGGGTTCTTCTGTCCATACACGGAAAGAGTTTGCCTTAGGAAGCAATGACATGGACACAACACCGAACACGAATGTGGGGACGGCGAAAACGGACGCAATCACGAGTCTCCGCACCACCTTCATGGTTTCCTTGATAGAGAGCCTGCGCATTTGGTCGTCGAGAGAGACCTCTTCCGCTAACTTGCACTTGAAGGTACCCTCCTTCAGTGGGTCAACAACGTACCCCATATCATTTTCAGCTGCCCTGATATGGTTGAGGTCGTTCAACACGTTCCTGATGGTTAGCTTGCGCTCCACATTAGGAATATACGTGAACTTGATGTGAGGATGGCTCAACGTAATGGGGTCCTGAATCACCACCACCTCTCCGAAGCTGCTCAAGTAGCTGGTGATGATATCGGGACAGTGTTCGCAGTACATACCGTCCACACCCACATGGACAGAGCGCGACTTCTTCTTCCCCAGGGTAAAGTTGATTTTGTCCACCTTGTGCACCTCGAAGTCGTAGCCCCGGTCCTCGATGGTCTCTTTCAATAAACTCAAGTACTCATCGGGGCCGTTGATGGTGTCTTCCATGACAAACTGACCCGTTTTGGTGACCAAGTTGATACCGGTATCCAAAATGAAAGGAAGTTCCTTTACTGCCTCATAGATGGTATTAGAACACGCGGCACAAGTCATTCCACCAATAGTAGCCAACACCTTGAGATTCACCGACCTCTCCACCGGCAACATCTCCACCAACTTGCACTCGAAACCAGCCTCCTGAACAGCATCCACGATCTTATTGATGATGTGTTTGTTGGGGACGATAACGACTGCGGTGTTCTGCTCAAGATTGACTGAATGAGACTGGTCGTTGGGGTTTTTCAGTACGGCGTTCTCCGCCTGTAAAACCAGGTTTATCTTCGAATCCACAATCCCGGAGCATGTAGGGCATGTCATTCCCAACACGGAGAAGACCGCCCTGAACTCCTTGGTAGATTTGTCTACCACTGTTTCCACCGAGCTATCGGAGAGGTTCTCGGAGGACACTTTTCTATGCGTCGCTTTCAGTTTCTTTCCTTCTCTGCATGTTTTGCAGTGTTTCATGTGGTTCTTCACAAGCTGCTTATGCTGGAAGGCTTTCCACCAAATTTCGAGCCAGCCGTCAGGCAGCTGAGGAAGCTCAGCGACATCTATGGTGTGAGAATTCAGCTCTAGCTGACCACCAACAGAAAGTTCCCAAGATAACACATTGAATCCTTTTTTGGACAAGACTTTGACGATTTTCTTGAGCGAGTGCAGCAATTCCCGAGAACTGCTATTGCTGTATAGATCCACCTGTTTATTGGAGAGAGTAAAGAAGACTGTGGAAGCAGAACTGGTTTCTAAGTCTTCAGGTAAGGGCGTACCTTCAGAAGTTTGCAAAGCAAAGAGCGTCGAGAGCGCCAGGAAGATTGCCTTCTCGCATTCGCCGCAGTGTACATTGGAAAGGTTTAGCTGAATGTGCTCCATTTCCATTTTCGCGTTATCTAAATCATCAGCGGAAAAACCCACTTAAATATTCGCATTTTGCGACATTATTGCCGATTTGTGGAAAAAGCGGCACAATTGGCGCAAATGCTTTGCCAAGCCGCATGCATTCATGTTATCTACTGAATATATAGATATTTGGGCCACTGCGGTACCAACCGTAAGCCCCGCGAACTTTTCGCTGAGGGTATGTAAGAACAAGCTAGTATCAAGAAACGTAGCGTACCGGAATAGTAGGAGTGCCAGAGACGCCAAAATGGCACATGGGAAGATTTGGGGCCCCCAAAAACACTGATGGCGCTGTTTTCGAGATCCTCAGCTGGCCCACCGGTAACATCCCGCCATCAAACTCACCGTCACCAAGAAGTCGTAATGTGTAGAAACGTCATAGTCTCCAGTCCACACACCACCAGCCCCATCGCAGGCCGCTAGGTAGTCCTTTTCCACCAGACAACGGCCACCTAAGCCAAAATTTTGAATCGAAAATCAGCGGGCCCTAGAACCACAAATTCAATACAAAGCTGGCACTGGATAGACGGTATCGAATCAAGTGGGTCTACATGTCTCTTCGTAGAAGAGAAGTGTTCTGGGTTGTTTTTGCAGCCAAAAATGCAAAGCATGCCACAGTGAAGAGCAAGTAACCGTATTCAGCCACGAATATTCGATTCAAGCCCGCAATGTGAGGCTCCTGTGTCATATACTCAAGGTAGTGTTGCAAATTGAAGGTCAACGGAGAAGGTACGTCATATGTGGCTGCGTAGACACATACTGCCGCCAAAAGAGGGTATCACGAGCAAACCGCCGCCACGAAGCCTACGAAGGCGTTGGCCAGCGTCAAGTGGCCTAATGGGTAGATCGGTCGACCTATTGGTGGCCACTTGATACCGATGTAGATGGTGCACGGGTGTTTCTTATCGGCAGATGCAGGAGTCATGGTGCTATGTCACGTGCTGTCGGCCGATTCAACTAGGGCCATTACTAAGTACTACTGCAGCAGAGGTTTGACTTAGACATTCTTCTAAAACACACAATGCTTAGAAGGGTGCTACTACAGATGCCAAGGATGCGTCCAGCATCTTTCAGGTGCAGTTTCTCGACGTTTTCAAGGCTACTGCTGGCCGCCCAAGGGTCCAATCCGCAGCTATCATTCCCGTGTCTTGATGCGCTTGAAAAGAAGACAGAACAGCTCTCTAACTCGTGTTCTGTTGCCGAGGATGTCAGCTCGTTGGAGGCAGGCCCCGAACCGTCGTATTCCAAGGTTCTGACGGGTTTTGAGGTGTACCACAGCCTGAAACCTATCTTCTTTGACCACGGAGGATTTCTTCCGGAATACGACATTGCATACGAAAGCTGGGGCACTCTCAACGACGCCAAGGATAATATGGTGCTTATCCATACGGGACTTTCGGCCTCGTCTCACGCCAAATCACAGCCTAAGAATACGAAGCCAGGCTGGTGGGAGGATTTCATTGGTCCTGGCAAATACCTCGACACAAGCAAGTACTTTGTGGTATGCACGAACGTATTGGGGGGCTGCTACGGTTCTACGGGCCCATCCTCTCGTGACCCAGCTAATAACGACTACTATGGTACCCGGTTTCCTATAATTACCGTCAACGATATGGTACGAGCGCAAAGACAGTTAGTGAGAGAAGTTTTTGGGGTCAAGCAGCTCCACGCGTCTGTGGGAGCATCCATGGGAGGAATGCAGTCCTTGGCGTATGCTTGGGAGTTCCCAGATGAGGTCAAAAAGGTGGTTTCCATCAGCGGATGTGCTCGGTCGCACCCGTACTCAATAGCATTACGGCACACGCAACGCCAGGTCCTTATGAGCGATCCAAATTGGAACCGGGGATTCTACTACGATAAAATTCCTCCTCATATAGGTATGAAATTGGCTCGTGAAATTGCCACTGTGACATACAGATCGGGCCCAGAATGGGAGACCCGTTTCGGCAGAAACCGTGCCGACGAGTCCCGGCCGCCGGCATTGTGTCCCGACTTTCTTGTGGAGACGTACTTGGACCATGCGGGCGAAAAATTCTGCTTGGAATACGATGCCAACTCGTTGCTCTACGTTCTGAAGGCCATGGACTTATTTGACCTCAGTCATTCCAACCGACAGCGGGCAGAGAAAACTAGGACGTTGACAGAAAAGAGGTTCTACTCGAAGGAAGCAGAGTCTGCCTCGAGTTCCATCCCATCAGAGCCTTATCGCGAGCAGATCAAACAGGCTACCGTTACACCCGAGGAGTCGTTCCAGGATTTGGCAAAAGGCATGGCGAAAATCGCCGACAAGGATATCTTGGTGGTGGGGGTGGAGTCAGACATTCTATTCCCTGTTTGGCAGCAGCGCGAGATTGCGACCGTTTTGGAGCAGGGAAAGACGTCCAACGATATCCGCTACTTTGAGTTGGGCAACGATATCAGCAACTTCGGCCACGACACGTTTCTATTGAGCTTGGACGATATCGGTGCGCCCGTCGAGGACTTCTTGCTGGCGTAAGTACATATATATGGTAAATAGGTGCACTATACGATTGTACCATGGTTGGGGTCCAACTCGTACCCCAAGTTTCTGCTGATGGCGTAGATGTGGTCGCGGACGCTGGCGATGAACACCTTGGCCAAGCCGTTCTTTTTCTTCTTATCCTTGACCTCCACATGGTGCGGTAGCAAGTTATCGTGCGCACTCAAGCTGACGAACAACGCAAATGGAACGAACCACACACACAAACCAAAGAACGCACACACCTCCATGAATGAAGGAATACGCGGCGGTTGGTAGTTCGGCTTCAAACGCACCTCCAAAGGCGGGATGTAAGGGCTGTGGAAGTGTCTGAACCACAATAAGTGGTTAGCTATCACCAAAACACACGACACGAGGAAGATGGGAGACGTCAACTGGACATAGGGAAACTTGTGCAAGTTTTGCAAGTACACCCAGTAGGACACAAGTGAGAACGTCGTGAGCCAGAACGGGAACCCGTCGAGAATGAATAGCAACACAAAGGTTGCGAGAATGAGGTATATCAACCGTTTGAGGAGTCTTTTAGTGGGCTCGGTGTGTTCCTCCACCAATTCGGAAATGTAGTAGAGGCCGGAGGCGATTGCCAATACGAGGAATATGAACCCCACAACCACGCCCAAGTACGAGAGAAGTTGCAAGATCATAGCTAGCAATTGAAAGGGCAATAGGCGGGTCTTTTCGGTGTTCTGGGGAAAAACCACGCGTCAAAATGTTCGCGAAATGGGCCCCGAAAACGGCCGCGAAAAGGGCCGTGGCAGGAAAGTGCAAAACGAAAGAAAAGCAAGAGAAGCTGAAATCGGTGGAGCAGGTGGAGATTCGACTGGAAGACATTAGGGGGTCTGGAGTTTCGTGGCCTTTGTCAGGGTGTTTCTTAGCGAAAGCTGTTAGCGGAGTGCATCCTATCCCATGACATAAGCATCGTGATACTATAAAGAGGCATTGATCTACGGTCTTTCGTAACCACGAAATTGCCTTTCGGTTGTAGCTGTAGGCGCCTTATATCTTGCTCTTATGAAAATTCCCTTGAAAACCTCCCCATACTCCATATCGCTCCACAGCTTCCGATCTACTCTCTGTAAATGAACACCTTCTTCCCTGGCAATTGATATACACAGCATTGCTATCTAATCATAGATCTCTATAGGGGGAATGCGATCCGTATTGTAGAACCAGTTTCCTCCCTCTAATTCACGCAGCAACCAGTGGGCCGGGAAAAAGACCAAGTGGCCGTGGATTTCGTTCAAAATGCGCTCTGCAGATTCTCTCTCGAAGATCCGCTCGCCCAAAGCCGCTCTTTTGCGAGCGCTGAATGTACCACCACGCTTCCGCCTGGGAGATGCATGTTCTTCCGCTGTGTCGGTCCTTGCCTCGGCATCAACCGACCCACCATTCAAGTTAGGGGGAATACTCTCCTCATCGGTGGCCTCTTCAGACAAGATTTCATTCACAGACGGACTGCGGTCGTCTGAAGCTTCTGCATCATGCTCGGGAATACGGTCCTGTTTGCTGAAAATGGGCGTCCTAGGTGACTTTCCCTTTTTGGGAGGAGTGCTGGATCCATTGGATCCGGGTGGAGCGCTTCCAAGAAGGCCCATGTTGTCTCCATACATGTTCATGTCAACAGTGATCTGGCTATTTCTGCGCACATGTCCGTTGCTCTCGTGCTCGGTACCGTCCTCTGACTCCGATTCAGAAATATCCGTCATGCTGTCACGACTGGTCCCGGATTTGGACTTGCGATACTTGGATTCTTGCTGTTGCGACATGGCGAATGCTCGTTGCAACTTGTTGAACTGCTTGTAGTCCTTCCAAGAAAGAACTGTATCGTCGGGCTGTGTGTGGAAAATCAAGCGGAAGATCTCGGTGTTTCTGCGAGCATTGTCGTACCAGATATCTTCGTAGAATTCCAAGTCCATGGGGTCCTCAAAACCATAAGGGTCGATGAACTTATTGAATTGCTGGACTCCTCCGGCATTGATAGCCTCAATAACATGCCTCGCAGATTGCTCATTCAAAGTCACAACTGATACATTTTCACCAGAATATCCTTCGAGTTGCGGGCCGTCACTATTGCTGCGTTTCTCGGCAGCTGTAAGGGGGGGAGTCTCACTGGACAAGTCCGTAGAACGGCCATTATTGACTGCATAATCAGTGGTGGAGATGAATTTCCCAGCATCAGTATCACCGTTACTCTGCTGATGACTGTGAACAGTTCCATTGGTGTCTGGTGCCTTCCCGTTCGGTTCCAGAGATTTATTGTTCGAGACGGAACTAGAGTCATTGGTCGAGAACCCAGCACGTGCTCTTTTGACGGCCTCTTCCTCTTTCTGCTCCTTCTCTTTTGCTGCAACTCTCTGCAAATAAGAAATCTTCTTCAAAAGACGCCATCTTTCCCTGTTTCTTTCAGTGACAAGTCCCTCGGACTCCTCATCCATATCGTCGACCATTTCGAAGTCGTCCGATTCCAAAAATTCTAAGACGTTAGAAACGTCTGGAAGGAAGGTACCGGTGGGATTCTGCTTCATCGATTTGTGGGCCAAATCCTTCAAAAACCGACCACTATTGAGTCTAGCTCTTTTCGCCAATTTGGTCTTGTACTTGTCTAAACCTTCGCCAAACACATCTTGCTTATGGTTGTCACTTTGCTGAACCCTGGCATCATACGAATGCTTCTTCCTGTCGCGAATTCCCTTGTTAGCTTCGTGAATACCCGTGCGATTATTGAAGGATATGGTGAACGACAACGGAATGGGTTTATTCAGCTCGTGTTCTTCCTTCAAATCCTCGTCAAATGGAACTTTGACATTCAGTGAGTCCAGATTTTTGTCTTGTTGGAAGTTCTTCCAACGGAAAGTTCCTTCTGGTTCATCCAAAATATCTCTGGAGGCTAATTCCACCATTGCAGACATAACAACGTTTTCTGGGACCTTGAAGCGGCTGGTTGCGGCCTGCATACCTTGTTTTGTTCTGGCAAATTCTTCGAAGCGCTTGAATCTTCTCTCCACAATATCCAAGACATCCACATTCACTCCAAGGTGCTCTCTCATCAACCTCATTCTCAAAGTGTGGGCAAATTTTCCAGCAAGATAGGGTTCGCCATTCATATAGGTGGAAATGGTCTCCTTATCACGAACAATAGCAGCCACTTCCGAATCTCTGATACCTCTCATTGACCGTTCATTGATATTGGCACTTCCAATAATGGCTGCTCTGTCGTCAACAATCATAGCTTTCGCATGGATATACAACTGTTCAGTGACAAGAGTTCTATTGGGACCAATCACACCCCATTTTCTTAAGGAGAAAAAGTGAATGTAGTCGTCTGGCTCAATACCGTATTTCCTCAACTTGGCGTAAATCGAAGTTGCCCCACGTGAAATGGACATGTACTGGCATTGCATGATTACTCTCACAGAAGAACCGTCAGGTTCGTCGACCTGAGATTCGAAACCAGGCATCAATGGGATGACAATAACCGCACGCCAATTGGTGCCTTCTTGGTGAGCCCTGATAATTCTGTCGACCAAGGCATCTCCAATCCTGTTTTTGATTTCAGTACCATCAATGAAGCACGATGTGACAAAGAACTGGTTCTCGATGTAGACAAAGTGCTCTGACGTTTCGATAAGCTTTAAGTAGGCGTTTTGAATGCTCTGCTCGTGGTCTTTCAAGCCTAATGACCAATTTCCTGACGATCTGAGAAGTTGAACTTCGCATGTGCCATCTAATCCCATTCGGCGGACCTCATCATCCGAGAGGTCGGGGGGTGGCGTGAGCAATGGTGTGAACCGACTTGGACGCTTTTGCCTCAATAAATAGTTCCATCTCTGCACAAAGTGCCTTGAGAGGTCTCTTGCTACCTTACCAGAGGTGAGCATATGGATGTCATGCCATGGCATTCTAGGGACCGATTCTCTGTCGTACATAGATTCATAAGGCTTGTCCAAACCAAAAAAATCTTTCACACGAGGATTCGAATAGTCCTTTCCTGGGAACGTCTGGAAACGGACGAAATCTTCTGTAGACAAAGAGTCTGGCCCCAAAGACTCGAAGTCCACTTTTGAGTCGTCAACTAGCACATGGTCAGGAGTATCGTATCTACCGTAACACAAGTCAATGCCACCAAGGAATGCAACAGTATGGTCAATGACACATAACTTCTCATGATGCGCCCAGAAATATGTATTCTGGAGCAATTGATTGGGCGATCTGATGACATGAATGTTTTCCTCATCCAATGACAAAATCGAATGCTTGGTGTATAAGGAGTCAGTAGAAACGGTCGTGCCCACGTTACGATACACGATCACGAAGATTTTGACTCCCTGTTGAGCTTTTCTTTGCAACAATCTATCAATTCTCCATTGCTGGTTTCCGTTTGCGGGTCTCCTCAAGTACAACTCTGGAGACAACCACCAATCGTGTAAGAAAATGACATCTTTCGCCATCTCCAAGGCGGAAGACACAGCCCAAAAGTAATCTCTGGCATCAACGAACCATTGGGCGTAGCAGTTGTCTCTAATTGGAGCAAACGAGTTGAAACGGTGAGGCTCAGACCAAGGAGTGGAGTTTTTCATATCGGTTAGGGCCTTTAACCACAATTTCTGTTCTTTCACGGATTTGGGCACCAAGACAATCTTCCGCTCCGAGTTTTCGAGCACTATGCGCAAATGCTTGAACACCTTATTCAGGACACTAGCAGCTGCAGTACCCTCGTCAGTTAAGGCTTTCTGAACAAGAGACGCGTCGTCGTAATCAGAATCACTATCTGCATCCTTGGTTGAAGAGGGGCTGTCATCACCCTTATAGTGAATTTTGAAGCACGGATCCACCAAGAAGACTTCAAGGGGCAACGTGGAATTGATATCGGCCACATACATGAGATAGGTGTTTCTGACGAGCAACCACTTTTCAGAACGTCTGTCAATCATGCCCTTTAAATCGTTGGCCTTAAAGTGGCCGACTCTCCAGCCCTGTGACTTGGCAGTTCCACCAATATGAATCACACCTTGCTTGCCCTCGAAGCCGGTCTCATAGCTCAACAACGAGGAGATTGGCGATATTTCAAAGAACTGAAACAACCGATTAGACTGAGGTCTCAAGGAAACGAGCTGGATCAAGTCGTTGAAGTACTTGTTGACCTGAAAAATGTATTCCTGGTTCTTCTGTACTCTTCTCTTTAACTGCTCAGGAGACTGGTCTGCGGTGGATATGGAGGAGACGCGACTGAGATGTTCACGGAGATGGGCCAATTGCCCTCTGAAAGTGCCTCCTGAGTGAAGGGAGACAAGGTCATCGACCTGCTCGTGTATACTGGGTCGACTAGTTGCGCCCATATTGGACGTTTCTGACGGTCCCATGGCATTCTTGAGGTCGCGGGTAAATGTTTTGCGATTAGGATCCCTTCTATTGCGCAACGGCGGGATTGGATACTTAGGGAATTCCTCAGACTTGGCAAACTCGTTTTTCAAGTTGTCGATTTTGAACTTGGAGTGGAGATACAACACATCCTTGGCGCTTTTCTCGACGGTCCACTTCAATCTTTGAGGTCCTACACCGTACTCCAAATCAAATCGAAATTTGCGGTTTTTCGTAAAGGTTGTGGCCGAGGTGTCGGTCAATTTGAAGCCCAAAAGCGTCAATAAGAGGGGAGCCCTGGCGATGCCGTGCTCGTCCTCACAAAGACACGAGGCTAGCAAGTTGATGGAGGGACAGGCGAGGGCCAATGCGCCGACAAGCCGACTTGCGCGTTCGCTGGCTGCCGCATCCTCGTCGGGTATATCGTTGTCGGGGTCTAAGGCATTGAAGCTGTGTTTTTTGTCTTTGTTGCGCTTGCGAAAGAAGGGAAACTTCTTCTTGCTTTTTTGGGAGCGGGAGTGGTCATTTTCGTTGCCCTCACCTGTAGAAGGGCCGCTTCTTGAGAACCGAGACGGCAAAAACAACGAGAGCCCCTGCCCATTGGGAACCGACGGCTGTCTTGCTGGCACGTGACCTTCATGGCCTTCGCCAGGGCTATATGGGGCATCGTTGGCCTCGTCTTCGTCGTTATCGTAGCGTGACTCCTGGCGGTCTATTTTGTTTCTATTGAAGAAAGACCAGGCGTTTCCGACGATTTTAGGGGACTCCTGTCCGAAGCCAGTTTTGTTCTTTTTGGGCGAAACCACCTTTTTTTTGGGGTCCACATCGTCGTCGTCATCGTCGTAGTCGCCTTCGGTATACGGAACGGAGGTGGCGCCAGGAGTGGATTCCGTCATGGTTTTATCGGCGTCGGTTCTATCAGTAGAAGGGCCTTCGTGGTCGTAGGAAAAGCTTGGCTGCAATTTGGGAGTGGCGGGCTCCGCAGCATCTACGTCCTCGCTGGGAGGTTCCTCAGCACGTGAATGGCCAGGATTGGACATTTGGCGGTGTCAGAGCCTTTTATGGTGGAAGAGGCCTGTGGATAAATGGTTGAAACACCGTCTCTCTTAATTGTGTCAAGGGTTTTATCTGCAGTAGCACCGTAAGCGAGGATGGCAGCGTTAGCTTTATAAATGCCAAAAAGGAACGGATTTGGCCCAATGTGGCGTGCTAGTGAGCGCTGTGGATCCTGTTCGGGGCTTATGCTGCTCGTTTACGGCGTGCGGACTCCAGATTGGGCCAATTGGTGCCCTTTTTGGGAATGTGTGGGGTGTACGTTTTTTCTGTGATAAGCTCTGCTAAAAAGACTACTCTCACCAAATGGCGTCCAGGTCACCTGAACCAGAGGACTTTCTGGCGCGCTGGCGCCTGGTCCGGGCGTGTGCACGGTGCCACCGCTTGAAAATGCGCTGTACTTTTGAGGACCCGCAAGACGGCTCCTGTCAAAGGTGTAGTGCGATTAATGTGCCGTGTTCTTCCACCGAGGACCCGACTGCCAAAACCGCCCGCCGAAGGCCGCGGAAACTGGCCCATAGCCGCACCGATGCGTTTGAGAAGATCCAGGAGGCCCTCGTGATGGCGGAATCCGCTGTCTCCGACCAGAAGGGACTTTCGGAAGCCGATGCCGAGAAGTGGAGGGCCCTCTCCAACCAAATCAACGCTATCAACACCAAGATTGGCTCGCTCGTGAATCAGAAGGTCGAACAACCTGTCCGTGCACCCTTGAATACCGAATCAGAGTACCCGGTGATTCTCCCGCTGCAAAATTTGGCCAAGGAGCTCTTATACACCCAGGGTGCAATCTCCATTCAGGAGGCCCGCAGAAGGTTGAATTTCTTCATAAACGAAATGCTTCCTTATTATCCAGTGATCTCTATCACGCCTGATATGAACGATTTCGACGTCTTCATGGAAAAAGAGCCGCTCTTGCTCACGGCTATCATGTATGTCACGACCGTTAACGATAACGGCCTTTCTGAGGGAGCGTCAGAGGACACGACTTTTGAAGTCAATTGGGCGCTTAACAGGAAACTCAATCATTACCTTGAGGCTGCCTTGGCGTATCACGTCCTCAAAAAGGCAGACGCTTTGTCGTGTGAGCTTATCCAAGTTGGTTTGGTGCTCTCGCTGTGGTGTTTGGCCCAGAAAAACGTGGATGACTTCAGACACCGGCTTCACCTTCTTATGGCGTTGAACATCTCATTTTGCATCGAACCCAGCGATGCCCTGCTATATGACCATTCGCATATGGTCGAGCTGAGCCATAGAACAGGCCTCCGATCCCTTCTAAGCTTATACTGCTGCTGTGGATCGCTAGGCCTCTATCTCGATCGCTTCAGGCTAGTATCCTGGGGCAGAAGGTTCGATATTGCGTTGAAAAAGCTTTCTGAACCATCCGACACCCTTCCGACCCGTGGAGACAGATATCTCTGCTACTTTGCCAAGATCGTGTGCTTGGGACAGGAGATATTTGACTTTTTACGCCCTTACGATGTGCTAGCGAGAATTGATTCCCATAATGTCGACGTGGACCTGCAAGATGCAACATCGTTCTCTCTACAGAACTTCACCTTCATGTTACAGAGCTATGAGAAGAAGCTTTATCTGTTGATGATCGAAAGCGAGCTTGTTAAGGATGGCCAACTTCGCCTTGAGCCTATTCCAGAGGTGCCGAAAGAAAGTTTCTCCTTGTGCATGATCTACTACCAGATTCTCATGCTCATACACGACAGTTTCGTTAGTGGGTACCTCTACAAACAGACTTTTCAAGTCAACCGCGAACCTAAGAACGAAACAGTCACCCTCAGCTACTTACAGCATGTTGTCAAACTAGTGAATATCTGCGAGTGTCTCTTATCGTCGTTCATTGAAATGCATACCCAGCACACAATCAATTGCCCCACTTTCTTCTACTACAGGCCCCTTCATGCTTTAATTCTATTAATACGGTTGCGGTTACTTCTCAAGTCGCAAAACTTTGAAACAGACACCAATCTAGACGATATAACTATCACTGTGGAGCACTATTATGAAAAAGTTTCGGGAGTCATCGAGGCGACTAAAGCTCGTTTGAATGTGGATCTTCGGTCCAGAATGTCCGTAATCTTGCAGAAGATATCGAAGTGGATGGAATTATCCTCCAAGTACAAAGGCCGTTCGGATGGTAAGAACCTGAATGAAGCCAAGGCAGATTTCGTCAAGTTAACGGGTATGAGCAAGTTCATAGAGATTGAGGGCTTGAAACCCCCGAAAGAGGACGGAGAGAACGCTCACAAGAAAAGAAAAGTGGAACAGAGGCCCGAAGGTTTTCCTGAAGGTGCCAATAATGGGGCAGTCGCAGCCAATATGGCCAAAAACCAAGGCCAAATGCATTTCTTGGGTACAACGTCTCTTGAAGGACAAAAAGTCACCAATAACTCCTTGCATGATATGATTGATGGTATTGATGCTGACATTTTGCAATACCTCAATCCTATGGAATCCAACTTCATGAACGACAGCTTTCACTTCGCCTCAGATCTATTCTGAGCCGTTCTGTATTATTACTGACGAAGATGCCAATGCTATATTTATACTCTCAAAACTTGAACTTCTTTGAATCTTGTTTCTTCTGTTCCAGAATTGTGTTCTCGCTCCTCTCAGGCGATTGTTGACCAGGGAGATCATAGCCGTGGTCGCCCTGAAGAAGACCGTTCCCCTGGATCGAGTTATTTTCCTTGATAACCGTATACAAGCTCTTGGGATCACCGCCATTTTCGTCTTCTATGGCAGTATTGGTCGGTGCTTTGAACCGGCTAAACTCAGTGAGATGAACCTTTTCAGGTTCGTCATTTTCTTCTCCTGCATCATCTGCATCAAGGACTTCTTCATCGTCACTGGGCTCTTCGTTGTCATCTTCGTCCTCGTCCTCTTCTTCAGATGACTCCCCTTCTTCCAAAACACCCCAGGTCGAGGTCTCGATTTTGTAGTCGTTTTCCGATTGAAGTTGTTCTTTCGATGTGTATCCCTTATTATTATATTCAACGTCAATACCAGGAATAACGAGCTTTTCGTAGGACGGCGGTTTGCCGATTTCTTGCATAATGCTGATCCACGGGGGCGGGCTATTGGTTTCCTTATCCGATAGTCCTAAGGCTACCCGAAGGGTTTTGGAAACCACTCCTGGCTTAATATGGTCCACAGCCCCATCATACTCGTCAGTGGTTTCTCTTCCCTCATAGTAGATGTCGCCAAAACCTAAAAGCCTTGGCTTGGTTTGAAACTTGAAGAACGCATCATGGAGCTTCTGATAGTCTATGTCCAATTTTCCCATTTTCGGCTGTACGCGTGCCCGCTGGTCCTGCTTTAAGGTGGTGTCCTCATTATTGCGTAGGTCCTGAATACCGGTGTCTTTAATGTAATCTGGCAATTCGAAAGGAGGCCTGTCAATGCCCTTTCGAAGTGACAAATAGTCCCTTTTGTTGGTCCAGTGCTCCGGAACTTGCACTATATTGGGCTGCGACTTCAAAGTAAGGAGCATGTAAGGGTCCGGGGCATCGGCATCGTACCATTCCACAAGATGCGGACTATCGGTAAAAGATTTCAAGTCTGCCAACGGGATCTTGTTCATGAGTCGTAGTTGTCTTTTGGATGTGATGCGGTCTTCCTCCTCAGAGGTCGACTCCTCTTCGGAATCCTCCGAGTCGTTGGCGAACTCTTTTACCTCTGACAGTCTAGCTTGCAGAGGCGACGGGCTGGAGCCGTTTTGGAACTTATCGAGCACATCTCTGAACTGCTCAAATAACGGGTCCTCTTCTATATTCTGGACATCTGTCTTTGTAGATTCTGGTATAGCATTGGGAGGGTCTTCGGTAGTGCTGGTTTCTTTGGTTTGGATGCCGCCATCTAATATCTTCGTTTCATCAAACGATGCCAGCGGTTCGGCGGTTTTCCTGAGCTTGGCCTTTTCGCGGCGTAGCTGGTTCTTGGACCGTTTTGTTCCCATCTTAGATGGTTTGACTACACTGAATAATGTACCATCGCATTCATCGCTATCAGAGCCATATATAATGTTACACAAAGATTCAGGCCCTAAACAGCCAGGAAAGACGGAAAGTGCAAGTATTGATGCAATTACCTATGTAGTGTTAGCGAAATACCCTTTCCTGATTCCAGAAATACTCACCGTAATCTGCCAATTTCGTGTATTATCTGCCAGTTTCTATCCCTCTTTTATGCCCTTTCTACATGGTTCTGTTCACCTGGGCTGCTTCAACTCCTTCTCTAGAGCAGTGATTTGCAGAGAGAGCTTATCTATTCTAGATATCACATCTGTGTCGTTCTTGTCCATGGTGGATATCACTGACATAAGCATGGTGCTAATATCCTGAATGGCCTCGAGTTGTGTAGGGGTGTTATCAGACCCTGGCTCTGACGCAACGAAGGAGTTATTGGTGACCTTGCCACCCAGTAGCTGCGGGGTAGTAAGTCCACCAATAGAGCCAGTGGGACTCCTTATGGAAGATTCCGACATTTCGCTGCTTATAGTAAATAAATGGTGTTGTAGGTGTTATCTAAGTAGCAGTGCGAAATTCGCGTAAAACCCCACTACTCTAAGATCCTTCCGTATACTATGAAGAGCCGACTGTTGGGCTTGCAATTGGCGCTAGCACTACTAGGCATCATAGGCACGTCTAAAGGAGAGTCAGATTCCGCGTCTCTGATCTTTGATATCAAATACCACCACGCTAAGGTTCCCCAAGAAATAGCTAGTAGTCTTGCTAATAGCAGGACAGAACACCCACTGAACACCGGTTATGAGATCTTCCGTGTAAACAGCGTTTCTGGAAAACAAAGGGAGTATATCTGCTCTGTTGATCTTGGACCCACTGTTGCGGAAACCCCAAAACACCGCCTGGCTGCTTCGCCATTTGAAGACCATGGTTTGGGGCAGAATTTGAAGCTGAGGGCCATTGAGGAAATCCAAAACTCCTTTCCTAGACATGACTGTATCTTTGGATTTGCGTTGAATGGCGGCTATTGGACTTATGCCTACTGCTTTGGTGATAAAATCATCCAGTACCACGAAAGCGAGCCCGTTTACAATAGGGCCAAGAAGCACACACCCACCTTTCCTGAATACGTCTACGTTCTCGCAAGACAGCTGAACGCGTCGGGTAAGAAGGTCACGATTGAAAACCAGGCGCTGAAAATGGACTTTCAGCTAGACGAGAAGACCTTTGAGATCAGCGACGGCCATGGTGACCCCTTCACAGCGGTCATCCTGGCCCAGGGGCCTTCCATCAGCCAAAAAGTATTGAAACATACATTGAGCAATGGCGAAATTTGTGACTTGACCAAGGAGCCGCGGAAGGTGGATGTAATTTACAAGTGTGACCCCGTCAATAATAGAGGAAGAGTACAAATCATTGATGTGGAGGAAATTCAAACTTGCCACTACCAGATGGTCGTGAACGTCCCTAGGCTTTGTGACTTGGAGGGATTCATGCCGAAGAACCAGGAAGAAGATGCGGTGAAAGAGCTCGACTGCAAGTCAATTGAGGCCCATGGTGATGATGCTGTTCTCGACAATCATGCGGGCTTCTCAGAGTACCGGGAAACAGTGCCCAATATGAAACTGAGTTTCCCAGTACCAAACGACTACAAAGTCACGCTCTCCGAGTACCGTTTAACGCCTTTTGGTGACGGCTTCTATCTCGGTCTGAACAAAGAGCCCAAGCATACAGACCACCAGTACTTCAATAACCGGCATATATTGGTATACAATCGGGAATTCGAGAGTCCCGACAATTTTATCCAAAAGATCGGCCTGATGTTTTCCAATATCTTAGGACGGTTTCTCCTCGCCCCGTTCATCGAGCAGGATAATACCCAGCGGTACATTTTCTGGAATGACACATTCACGCTCTGGTTTGAGGTGTACGATTACAAGGGCGACTTTTACACCCTTACTCGAATTACACGAGACGGCACCAAAGCCAAAAAGGTGTTGCATATACAACTCATCGACCCAGACACCATGTTGGATCAGGATGCCGAAGCTGTCCCTGCTATCTCGTTTGACCAGCAGCATTTCCAAGCACCCAACAACGCATGGAACTTCCAAAGGTTCGACAGCTCCGATTTTGTGCAAGACGATTATGACGAGGACTTTGCCGAATATGAAACCCAAATCGTCACGGTTACCGTGACCATGAGTGACGAAGAGACAATAGCCACAGCGGCACCACCAGATGCCGACAGAATTCAGCTCGCAGAAATGAAAGAGACAATCAGAAAGCTACAAGATATCATTGAAAAAAGCCAGCAAACCAAGCGAGAAGACAATGAGCCCGAGGAATCGTCCAACGGCTACCACGACGAACTATAGCGGCTTTTCCGCCGACATTGACGTCTTTCACGACGAAGTCAGCTAGTTAACGAACAGGGTATAGTTATGCAGCGTAAACCGCAGGTGCGCGCGTACAATTGGGTCCGCAAAATTACGTAAAAAAAGTACATTCTACAGTACCAGCTGATAATTGCATTCTCTTCTCCGATTGGAAAACCCCACAAACATCCAAAATGGCGTTTGCTGGCATATCGCAGCATGTTTTTAAACATCTGGTATGCGTCAGACAAACCAGAAACGTGTCTTTTCTCAGAAAGTTGTTGCTTTTAGACAGCCCCGACGAGAACAAGTCTGAACAGCACTTCTACAACTGGGACGACTCGCCCTATGAAGATATCAGAACTCGTGCTGCGTTCATCAGAACCCGAGCAAAGTGTCCGGTTACCCATAAATCCGTGAACTACGTGTGTCCGCTTTCTGGCATTCCTACCCACCACAACGAAGAGGCGTGGAAGAACGATACTGAGTACCACGAAAAACAGAAGTACAACTTGTTGAAGAAAGTCAACTTGTACGAGCACGATTTGCGGTCCGGGCGCAAATTCGATGAGTTTGTGTTTCCTGGAGAGCAGCACCACGAGTTCACCACCAGTTTGACGGACTGGGACTCGTTCTTCTACACGCGTGATTTCAACCCCATGAACACGGAGTTCAACTTGGCAGCGGCAACAAAGGTGTTGACATACCCCATCACAATCGCGTCGGTCTTGCACCAGTTCTCGCCCTATGCATTGGCGCCCAAGGGTTCGGTGACGTTGGAGGGCTTACGCTCGTTGTCTGCTTTGCGGTACACGCTATACCCGCCTCACAGAAAAAACGAGGAGCAATCCGTGGTGTTCAAGGACAGAGCGATGCGTATTTTCATTCTCGGGGCCAAGATGGAGGCCATGTTGCCAGGCTATGTGTGGAAGCAGTTTGGTTACTTGTTTCCCGACACCAAGTTCGAGATCCACTTCATTGGCCCGGAGCTGTACTTTGATCCTGAGACACGGGCGTTCGCTCCCACGGACCAGCAGCACGGCCGCGCTCTCGTCAACAGATTCGACGACCAGATAACTTTGCACCACCACACACAGTACTTCCACGAGTTATACAACACCGGCGACTTGTTCCCGTTCGACCCGTACTTGGACGTCTTCTTCATGTTCCATCCTGGTCTCAAGACCGCGGACGAGATCCACTGGGACAAGTCGTTGAAGGGCTTGCTCGACTCCAAGTGTCCGGTGTACATTACCGGGTACCACGAGAAGGACGCGCAGCGCGAGTTCAACTGGTTGAAGCAGCATAAGTTGGCTGACGAGATGGACATATTGCAGGAGCAGGAGAAAAACGTTTTTGGCTCCACCAAGTTGGACCTCGTGGACTCCAATCCTACGGAGACGTTCCGGGCCAATAACGAGATTTTCGCAATCAGAGGAAAGAGATACCATGCCATCCGCAAGTAGGCGAGTTGGCCCTATATATAGTTCAAGGCCACCTGTATATATAAACAAATACCATTTTGAATGAGGAACCCGTAACGTTGAAGGAGGACTCATTTTGGCAGCTCCCTATACTTAGGGTCTATTCCTGCAGATACGCAAATTTGCCTCTTTTCACACCCGTGCACCCCATATACGTAGCATACACTTCTTATTACTCCACACTTCATTATGAATACGCCGTTCGTGCTCAATCTACACGTTCGGCACGTTAATGTCCCCCCTGAGGATAGCAGAATCCGGCTTTTTGAATTCTACCGCGTCCGTGCTACTATTAGCCACAACATAGGTGACATATTAGAGCTGATATGGATCAACTCGGAGAATTACTTCCTCAAACCAGCTTTCTTGAGCATCTCGTATAACGGTACACCCGTGGGACATCATCAACAACTATGTGACATCATGCAAACAGCGGAAGCTCCGTTCGAGAACTCAGCCGCGGTCAAGGGAGCGTTCATTTTGACGGTAGATTACCTGTTGCTCGACTCCACTGCTATTCCCAGAAGGGACCCAGTTGTCCCTCTTTTTGACGTGATAGTTCGGCTTTCTACTACCGATTCCTCCCGGCGTTATAGAGAGTCGCTCTTCACCACTATTGGTGTTCTCAGGGACCGGATATCGGAACAATCTCCTAACAGGGATCTTAGAGGGGAGACCAAGTTCGCCCTCGAGTCCACGGGCCAAGTTTTCATGGACGTCTCGCTTCTGCTATCTGAAGTCTTGCAGTTGGACGTGGCCCCATTGCACCCAGTTGTTCTTGTTGTCTTTTCAGATTCGAGAGACCCGACTACCAGACGCTTCCATATAAAGTTGAACAGCGCAGTGGAAGTCCTTCAGGAAGGCAATAACTTGTTCGAGGTCTCTCGAAATACGCTGGTCGACGAACTCAAACACGAAATCATCAGGCGAATGGACCATCTATCTGTGAGACGGACGTTTTTCGACCAGATCAAGCTCTACTACGCCACACAGTTTATCGACACCAACAGTGCTAAACTTTACGACATTTTGTTATTGGACGACTCAATTCTACTGGAGAGCCAATATATCATCGCCATTGACTTGGAGGTCTCGGAAAATACCGGGACCCGAGGCATTTTCAGCAGACAGTTCTGGCGCGACTTGCGGTCTCCCAACCGGTTTGAATTTCTTCCTAACAGAAACAACGACTTGAGAACAAATTCAAATGTCAGACCCTCGCAACATATAACCGACGATGGTCCCGTGGTTCAGAATGCTGCTACTAGTAGCGATGCGCATTATGTGAATCTCGTGAGACCGCCACGCATAGTACTTGAAAATGGTATCGAGTGGAACATGACGGGACGTACCTTCGAAGAAATTCTGAGCAGTCAAAGACCGGAAGATAGCTCTCTGCAAAACGTGCTTGTTGAACAATCTGACATGCTTTTGCAGGAACAATATGAGTTTTCCCTTCTGTTGGAGGGCCAGGTCCGAAAGGTACTTTTAAACACTTCCCAATGCATTATTGTCAACCACCCTTCACATCAGCCTTATATCTTGCTTAGTCCCGCGGGTTTGGCTAAGCTCAATGTTGGCCTTACACAAGGAACAACTTCATTTCGTCAGGGAATAGTCCAGAATACACTGGTTATTCGCACGGAAGCCAATGACTACATGGGAGGATCTTCACAAAACCAGTCAAGGACAGCCAATGCTCATAATAGAAATCCTGTCCTTAACCAAGAGACTGGTGAGGCTGCTAATCCACAACAGGTCAATAACGCGCCACCTCAGGGACCGAACCTATTAGTGGCTGTTCGGAACCAATTGCGCACTTGGGCAGCAAACTTTGGACCTACCATAATCCGGTTCATCTTCATCCTGTATGTCCTCGGATTAAACCTTCATTTGACCTTTCTTTATCAACTGGGGGTTCTTAAGTATATCATTGCCGTTGTGCTAGTATACCTCCTTGCTACTAGAGGCCAACAGTTCGCGGACTACATTGAGCAAAATGTGGTACCGAATACCGAAGATGAGGCCATTCGGGCTCGCTACTCTGCCATTCTTACAATTTGCAAGGCTCTCCGGTTTGTGCTGTCGGTGTCAAATTGGTCCACGAGCCTGTTCGCAGAGTCCATGCTTCAGAAAGTCGTACATCGCCGACGCGAGTACGAGTACATTGCAAGACAAGAGCTGAAGACAGACTCGGCATGGTTCTACTTTACCGGTCTTTTAAGCAACGTGCGCAGCGATTTCTTGATGATGTTTTTGACGATGCTGCCAGCACTAGAAGCACGTATGGAAGAGGCCCTTGAAAAATGGAGACAGAACGTGATCGAAGATCTTGAAAATGACATAGAAGTTCTCCAGGACAAATTGGCCGAGTTAATCTCCGACGTGCTGCCAAACGAATCGCCTTTTGATGTGATTCTCCGCCATACAGGAATGCCCTGGGACCTGGTCATAGAGATGCAAGAGGAAGATTCTGATACGGTTGAAGAAGAGACACAGGACACTAGTGATAGCGATCTGGACTATTTCGAAAAGCTCCTTGAGTACTATCTGGATTTGCACGGGCTCTTTTGGGCGTATGACGCCGGCGAGCGTGTCTCCCCCAGAGAAACTGACCAGACGGCAGAGTAAGGTGGGTTCCAAACAACACGGCCGAAGTTCATCAGCACCAAGACAACAACATTGTCACATGATTGAACGCCTTAAGAAGATCGACATCGTGAACCACTTTGGGGTAACAAAAACACGACGATCGTTCGTATGCAAACAAGCTCACGTCGCCATCGAAACAGCAGCTCCTGAAATAATCTCATAATACCGGACCACGGAATTGTTCCAAACAAACCCGCCCTCCAATACCAATGAAAACATAGGGCGGCAAGGCCGTCTACCAAAACAACAGGAGGAAATACGGTGAAAACCGTGCACCGGCAGCAGCGAAAACCGTGCACCTCGGGCCTAATTGACTATACAACATCAATACAATACATTAGGTGTCCGCCCACTAATAAGAAGCCATACATCAAAACAAATAGTAAGCGCGCCTGGCACGGTGCGTAATTTGTAGTACAGTGCGCAGATTGCAGCATGCCGAAAGAAGTCCTTCACGGCCCAATAGAATAACCCCCCAACCCCGATACGCGAGAGAAATTACCGAAAACAGCACTAGCCGAGCGTCGAGGGGCCGCCTGAGGCCGAAATTGCCCGTGTTCCAGGCCACGGCAGCGGGGCTTACCTCAACAATAACCCAATCGGCGCCGTTCGTTGCCTATTCCAGCACTCGTCCATTCCTGCACCAAACTCGTGATTTCCCGTTTAGTAGCGACTCTTTCCCAATTGGGATAGCCGACGAGCGCGCCTGTTTTTGTTTGGGTACGCGCATTTGGGTACGCACTTTGCAGACGACGGCTCTCATTGGAGCATCCCGAAGCCGGCGTCCGCCCCGAGTTGTATAAATACGGGCTAATTCCTGCCTGAATTATAATTTTCCTCATCACTTCCAACTAACAGTCAATCTTTACAATGCAGTTCTCCACCGTCGCTCTTTTCGCCCTCGCCGCCGCCGTCTCTGCTGACACCGCCACTGTCACTGAGAACTCCTCCACCTTGGTTACCGTCACTTCTTGTGGCCCTGAGGTTACCAACTGCCCTGCCGCTGCTACTTCTTCTGCCGCCGCTGTCAGCACCTACACCAAGACCAACGAGGAGTCCACCTTGGTGACCATCACCTCTTGTGGCCCTGAGGTTACCAACTGCCCTGCCAAGCAGGCCACCGTTGCTCCCGCTTCTTCCTCCGTTGCCTCCAACTACACTGCTCCTGCTATCTCCACTGCCTCTCAGGGTGGTGCCGGTAAGTTGGCTGTCGGTGGTGTTGCCTTGGCTGCCGGTGCTTTGTTGGCTTTGTAAGCAGCTTAGCTCAGAGATGTGGGAACAGGTTTCCATTCTTGGGAGGAATGCTTATTCCACTAGTCCTGGTGCAGACGTATTGAGTTTGCTGCACCGTGTATACTATTGAAGATAGAGAATAAAGTCATCGATACCTTTAGAACATTGTAGATCATTTTGGATGTTTTATCTTTGAATGCAGCGCGATTTTACCAATGAAAATTTAAATCCCGTATTTGTCGTATACTTCGCGTATCTGCGAGAATTAAGAACTAGACTCGCAGATATACATTGGGCTCAGTTGTAAGACATCTGGGATTGATAGCGAATACCGGTAGAGCCTGTTGCGGAGGGTACTTTCTGCTCTCTATTTCACCTTCTGTCTATAAAAAGGCTGCTCTCCGCTACCTCCACATATCCCCCACTGGGCCAAACCAAGGGGCACGCTCAGAGAAACCTTTCTTTCCTGGCGTTATCACGAGACCCCAGTTAGCAGCATCAAGGCCCATAATCCCTCCTCTTCTCAATTTCCCCTCCTCCTTTTGCAGCCATTTCTCTTCTGTATTTCCCGATATTCCTGTGTGTAGTCTACGATGTAGCGGCTGCGATTATTGGTAATCCCCGATCGATCTCCACCCTTATCTCATGCCCCATTTATCCGATGAGACGTTGTCGTTCCATCTTGCGGTCTATACGATCGTATCAAAGATTCCTGAAGGCATGGTGACCAGCTATGGTATGTTTCCGGTAATATGCCCATCTCCACTAACCCCTAGGTCACATCGCCTATCTTATAAATAAGCCCCAGAACTCCCGCCAAGTAGGCTCTTCTTTGAAGCACATGCTGGTTATCTTGAATCAAATGAAATCCGAGATCTCGGATTTGGGCTCTTCTCTCGATGATATTCCCTGGTGGAGGGTTCTTCTGAGTGTGGGCAAGATCTCCCCTAGAATGGGAAACGGTGACCTCCGACAGGCCACCATATTGGCCCAGGAAGGCGTTGTTGTGCTGTCTGCGTACATTGTGGACTTAAAGGAATACGGTTGGTTTCCCGAGGAAATTGACGATGAGTCATGAGTCATTGACCGGGGCGTTTGTAATATATGCCTTCACAGTGAACGGCATGTAGCGAGAATCTTTGGACGTGAAATTTCGCTGCATAGTTGGAATCAGAATATAACGTTTATTTGACGACGGCGTCCATGAAAGCTTCAAACCATTCAATTGACATCTTCTGTAGTAATACTTACCGCCTGTTGTATCTCCGGCTGTCTGTAATTCATACCCCTGACGCATTGTACTTACTTCGATGGCGTATTGGATCCTACTTCTATTTACATGTACACAAAAATGTCCCGAAATGCTCGGGAATGACAATTCTCACCTCAGTGAAGCCTGAACAGTGTCTGATGAGCTCTTAATACCCCCCTTCCTGGTGCTTTTACCGGTTTTCAGACCCTTCCGCGTTCCTCTGGACTCACGGCTGCTTCCTAGCGAAATATCTCCCATTCCCTTCTGAACCTTTGCTGCCTCCTCCTCCCACCACTTTGCAAACTCCTGCTCCTGCTGGATCTCCAGTAAGCTTCTGGTCTGATTCAGGATACTTTTCGCTTCAAGCTTTAGGGACTCTTGGATCATGATCTCCGTCAATGACGGAGTTGAAGAGCCCAGATGGCCAGGTTCAACAGAGGCGTATTTTAATGGATTCGGGGAAATTGGTTTCTTCACAATAGGTGCGTTCTTTGGTTTTGTCTTCTCTTTTTGACTGATTTGGCTCATTTGGCCCAAGATAGGCAACTTCGACAAAGAAGTGTCTGCTACCGAAGTAGCTTTACCGACAGAAGACTTGGCCCAAGGGTTCGTAAACTCCGGTTGTTTGGGTTGATTCAAAATCGTCGATTGCGTGAGAATGCTGGACAGGTCCACGGTGGTCTGTAACGCCAATTTCTTTCGCTCTTTCTGCGATACCCTTACCGGACCAGTGATTTTCATCTTATCGGGCTTTTTACGATTTCCTTCATTGAGAATGCTGTGTCCTAGTATCGGGAGAGGATATTCTGTTGGTTTTGAATCCTTCAAAATCGACGATGCATTCAGCTTTGTTGCCCAATTGGACCGCGTGCTCAAACCCGTCAAAATTGTTGGTTCAAATATAGCGGGCAGCTGCGGTTTGTCTGATTTCTGCAAAGAGAAAGATTCTGTAGACAGCGATGCCGCTGAATTCGTCCAGGACACCTTTCTGGTAGGTTGCGGGTCGGGCTCCCTGAGTGAAGTCTTTCTGGAACTGGGGGTTGAAAGTGGTGGAGTAGGAGAGGTGTTCTTGATGAACGACTTCGATTTACTCCGTCTTTTGCCATTGACAACCGCTTCGAAGTCATTATCGTTATTGTCATCAATGGCAAATTCTGCGTCATCTTTAGGAAGACCGGTAAGAGTGCCGGGGTTCTTCAAGGAGTTCCTTATATCGGCTAGGGCGTGGGTGTTAGTGGAATTCTTTCTAGAGGTCGACCTCCTTCCACTCCGCTTTTTGGTGTCTGCGGTAGGTTTCACTTGATACTTCACATCTATGAGTGGTTCGAACGAACAGAATCCCTTTCTGTCGCTCATGAAATGCTCGTTGACATCCACGATATTCGAGGTGAATTGTTCCATAAGAGAATCAGCATGGACTTGGTACCAATCAACCGTAAAAGCTGTATTGACAACCTGTTCCGAATCACGATCTTCTGTTATAAAGTCAATTGACTTGCAATTTTGGAAAAACGTGAGCTTGTCTTGAAGCTTCTGCAAAATCAATTCATCCAAGTCTTTCAACAGAGAATCAAATAACACAATTTCGAGGTTGTTGTAGATTAACCAACAGCAATTCAAGAACAACTTCTGAGCATTCAAGTTCTCTGCGTGTACAATCAAAGAAAGCACATTCTCCAAAGAAAGGAAATCTTTGATGGCTAATTGACAAAGGTTTTTCAAATCAAACAATAACATGGAATCAGCGAGCTCAATATTATCCAACATTGAATTGACAAACTCATCAGGACTTTCAGAATCACAATTGTTGAAAAGATCGGCATCATTGCAACCATAAATGTGCTTCAAGACAACCTCAAATTGAGGCCTTTCTATGTCCTCAAAATTCAAGACTTGAATGGGCACACTTGGTTCAGTGGACCTACTTTCTCCCCACCTACTAGAAAGTAACGTTTCAAAGTAAGCAGATCTCGATATCAACATAAATGAGTGACACATTAACGACTCCCCATGTTTAAGTCGTATCATCACATCAGCATTATCAGAATCTTGATGGCCGCTTTCAAGCTCCAAAAGTGCCATCGACCTTATTTTGTTGGCGAAAACTTCGTCTTTAGTCAACTTTCCGTATAAATCGGAGACACGAAAGATTTCGACCAAAGTTTCAAAATCCTTCTTTAGCTGCTTGATTTCTTGTGGGCACTTAATACCTGATGGATACTCGTCCCATATAGACAAAACTTTGTTCGAATAAATGAAATGAACAAAGATCAAAACAGCCTTCCAGTCCACACCGGTCTCAAATATCAACTCACTTGTTTTCGGATTGAAGCTGCCCCTTATTCCCTGGTCAATGAAATATTCACCCTCATTCTCGGGGTGAAAGAGTTTATCGCAGAATTTGGATCTTTGAATGAAAACATCCTTATGAAATCCTAGAACAATAGACGGTGCCATATCAAATTTGATATGGGTATCATAGTTTTTTCCTGAATTGAGGAGTTCACTAGACAATTTATGCTCAAGAAAAGAATCATCAGACTTCAATAAGGACACCAAGACAGAAGTCTCAGCATCGGACAAGTAGTTGAAAGTTTGTGACAGCTTTACCCTTTTGTTCTTTGACACATCATATCTGTTCGAGTAAGTTTCAAATAAAGTATCCTTCACTGAGTTTTGAGAGCTTCTATGACCATTAATGGAACTGTATTGTTCAGCCAAATGATCTTCATCGTCGTCATCGTCTATATGTGACTCCAAGTGTCCAAAAAAATGGCTGTTGTGTCGAGCACTGGTCTTCGCATCAGCTTCTGGGTATAAAAAATCTGAAATATAGTACCCATTTGAGTTCTCCAAAGCCAAAAGCTGGTTTTGCTTGCGATACATGTCGGAATCTTCCAAATTGCTGAGATATTCCATGTCACGAAAGAAATCGTTTTTCCTTAGTTTTAACGGTAACAAATCAACTTCATCCCTAACAAATCCGAAAGAGGAAAACGTGTCATCGCAGCTCACACGTAAGATTCTGTTAACGTTATCCAACTTTTTAAACTTATTCTTTGCAATGGCAATTGGCAAAACAAATTCTGACATGGAGTTCTTCCTCTTAGAAACACCGTTACTGCTCTGAGTACTCTTGATGAAAACTGACCCATTTCGTGTGCACAAAACAACCGATCCATCATTTGAAATATCCACATCTATTGCTCTCATGTCCTTATCATATGATTTCCATATCGACACAAATTTCACGTTTCTGGATAATCTTTGGGAATCAGGCTCGAATGCGAGTCTGAAACTTAAAACATTGCCATTTTCCAAGAGTAAGACTATGGCATCGTCAGACTTCATACATATTTTCTTGATGTCTGCGGCAACCGTTAATTTTGAAGGCTTGAAAACGTCAAAATGATTGTCCGATGATCCAGTGACAGGCACCTTCGCTAACTTGATATGCTGCGTTTGATAAAACACATGTATATCGTTCTGAACTGTAACTGCACACGTGCAGGTCTCAGATGTTGCAACCAGCTTGATTTCATCTTTGAGGCTAAATTCTTTGGAAGTAGCCTGGATGCACCCTTTTAGAATCTTGCCTTCGAACCCCCTGTGCTCCACTTCGTTCGGGCCCGAGGTGAAGCCCATTTGGCCGATGTTTAATCCCCAGAAGAACAAGCTGTTCCTTGTAAAGGCGAGTGAGTGGATTTTGGACGCTGCTAGGCCTTTGATAGGTTGTGTGTTCTTCCGCAAGTCTCCATTCAAAACTTCCCTTGGTGTTGACTCATAGGATTCGAAAGAATCTTTGAATTTTGCAGAGTTCGGCGGTACAGACGAAACCAGTCCAAGCTGAGAATAGTTGTTATAGCCCCAACAGTAAATGGCGTTGGAAGATGTCAAAGCAACCGTATGACTGTGAGAAACAGCAGCATCTATCACAGCAGATCCTTTGTCGTGATCAGAGTCTGAGCCTTTGGTGAAGAAATCGACCTTTTTGAATCGGAAGTAGTTGTTCAGGTTGCTGGAGCCATGTCCCAAACGACCACGAGAGCCTATTCCACAGGTGAAAACCTCACCCTTTTGGGTGACTATCACGGAATGGTATTTTGACACCCTTATGAGCCTGAAGCGCGGCTTGCAGAGGACATCCTTCAGTGTGGTATCCGCGGGAGGCCTGAAGTACGAGTGTGATATCCTAGAGGGCGTGAGTCTATCTGTGGAGTCGCCCACACCCAAATTGTTATTTGTGTTTGATCCAAACATGTAGATTTCGGAACCTCCTCTATTCTGACTCCACCAGTTGTGAGGAAACGATCGTAGGAAGGGAAGTTTCTCGCGGTCCCTTTCGTCGGCGTTTGCTTCTTCCGGGTCTTTTCCCAAAGGGGCGAACCGGTATTTGAGATGAAACTCGTCGTTTTCGTCGATGTGCTCAGGAACCCACAAAAGATCCTTAAAGTCATTGCTGATAAGCTGGAGTGGAGTCAATCTGTTTCTGTCTTTCGTCTTCAACAACTCAAACAACAACGTGTTGTTGGTAATAACTATTCCACGACTGCTGTTGACGCCCGCGGAAGCACTGCCACTGGTGGTGTTGGTCAAAAAGTCAATGACTGTTCTAAAACATAGTATCCTCTTATGGAAGATGATGAGATGGAGACAATTCCACCCGTTTTCGTAGTCTGTGGCATTGATAATCGACTTGATTTCGGAGTTTCTAAGCAAACTGCGAAGAAGATCGTGTCGGTTTGTCAAGATTAATAGGTGTAGAATGGTCCTTCCAAACACGTCTCTCCTCTGAAGGTCATTTTTGGAGAGCTGCGTGAGTGTGGTTGTAGGGGCCGGTTTGCTAGTCATGACGCTCAACCACTGTGCTTGGGGTTTCGGGAATCCGGGCGCAATCAGCACATTTGGAGAAATAGGGCTTTTGAAGGTGTAGGAGGTCTTCTAGGGGTAGATTTTGAGTTATAACTACACAAAATACTACTACACATGCAGCGAACGTGGGCGCCACCTGCACATATGGAGAGCTCCAAGGAAGTACTACACGCTGTATAGAGCCACGACTACACTGAAACAGCTCGTCTGCTTCTACAACGCCTCAGAACGGTGTTCTTTGAACTATGCTACATATATATACTGCGTCACGTGACCCACCTGCTAACTTTCCAGCTTGATGGGGGACGTCTGGAAGTGCTGCAACGGGGTCTCTGCCTCGTCGTCATTTTCATATGGCATGTCGCTTTTCTGGAGGGGCTCCGGCTGGCTGGTCTCTGATAAGTAGAACGAGCTGGAAACCACCTTTTTCTTGACTGAGGTGATCTTTCCGGTGGGCGGAAGCCGGGGACGAATGTTCCTCTGTTTCTGGGGCAACTCCTCGTCCTCTATCAAAAGCATGTCTTCGGGGCTGGGCAAGTCGGCAGACTCGCCCTTTTTCTTCTGCATCTTGACGAAGTGCGTCTTGGACTTCTCCAAGAGCTTGGTGTAGAACGGCTGTAAAATCTTCACTTGTTTCGAAACATCGACCTCGCGCAACTTGTGTGGTTCCCAGCCAGTGAGGTCCTCGTACTTGTTCTTCTTGTTGATCAAGCCGGTATTGTTGTATGAGTTGTTGAGTCGCGAGTGCAACAAGTAAATGGGGATGGACGAGCTCAACATCTTGAACTCCTTGTCCAAGCCTAGCTCCTTGAAGCCAAAGAAGTCGTCACCTAAGTCGTTGGTGAAGTCTCCCGTCATAAACTGCTCGCTGTTATCGTCGAAACTCTTCTCGTTGAAGTTCTCCAAATTGGGCCGCAAAAGCTCCCTCAAGAAATTGGATAGCTTGACCCGCAAATCTTTCAACTTGGTACGTTGTTTCATCACCCGCTCTTGGACAAACGTGTACAAGTCATCTGGCTTATCGATACCATTCTCCAATAGAGATAACAAGAGAATTTCGTGGAGTGGCCGCTTCTCCTTGTTGGCAGAATTGGACTCGGTGTGCACTTTGATGGACTTAGCCAAATTGCCCAAATACGTCTCAGCGACTTGCGCCAACGTGTTGATTGCAAATGGCTCGGTACTCTCGTAGCCTGTTTGCATGGCAATTTTGGCCACGTTTCTTCTCAATACCGAGTATTGCACCTTATCATTGTATGGGTCATGGTTTGCTAGCCGTGATACCGGATCCACATCGACCTCCTTCAACACCTCGATTTCTGGCTGCTTCATTTGCGTGTGATGAACAAACTGCTGTGTTTGCATCTGTCTGATCAAAGAGATCTTGAAGCAGATTTTTCTAATCTCTTGAATCTCATGAATGTTCTGGGTGTAGATCATGTTCAAGCCAGAAGTAACCGGTAAAACGAATGGCGATGGATCGTCATTATTGAGGGCCAAGTAAGCGTCGACCAACTTTTGTTCTCGTTTCTCCTCCTCTTGTTCTCCCAATCCCCTGTATTTGATGCCAGGCAAGCCTCCGGTGATGTCGTACTCTAATAAATAGGGCTCGTCGTTCTCCAAGTAATTGTTATTCTTCGAGACGACCAGCTTGTTGTTGAGAAATTCGTTGAAATTATTCATCTCGTTCGGCTCCCTGATAATGGCTTCTGCCTCTGAGTTGAGTTTGGTGCCAGATATGAACAATTTCGACCTTGTAGCACAGTAATTGGCCCTGGATTTCGCAGTCAAGGACCGCCAAGCCTGCAATTCGGGATCGACCTCATCGTCTTCTTCACTGCCATTCATTTCAAGGTTCTCGTATTCTTCCTCTTCTTCGTCATCGGCCACTGCTCCAACAACTTCATTCGTTGGTGCGACAGCAGCGGTATTGGTAGAGGATTCTATTTGGGGTTCTTCGACTGAAAGATTTCCATTCTCAATGGCAGGTGTAGCGCTGATTCTGGGAGACTGTTCTGCCAGTTCGTCTAGAGATTCAACCTCTTCTTCCACCTTGATTTGGTCCTCGCGAGTTCTTTTCCGGCCTTTTTTGGCGGTGGTTTTGGCAGTGCCACTGCCTGGACCATAGCTACTGACAGCCCCAGTTTTGCCAGGGGTCGCATTATCTGTCGTATTGGCGTCAGAGATATTCGTAGCATTAGCAACGCTTTCCAATTCGGCTTCTTCTTTATCAAGTTCGGCGCGACTTCTTATGGTCATATTGGGGATTGTTGGAATCAACTTCAACGTTTTCTTTTGCATTGCTAGGGCATGTGCCCGCAAGAAATGCTTTGGATCGGCGTTATAAGTCAAGCAGTTGGACCATATAAGCATGAGGTCGTCCACAAACTGCTGCTTGGATTGGTAGTTCAAATTCTTCAACTTTTTCATGATGGTATTCAAGTCCATGGGCTTCTTGATGATAAGGCCATAGTTGGGAGCCTCCCTTTTGCTGACCTTATTCAAAAATGGGGTAGAGTGTTCCGTATAGCCTCGTAAGTCCGTGAGAACCTTTTCGAATGCTTCGTAGAGCTCCTCCTGACCTACTCTCTCATCGTTGGCCCATTTTCCACGGTTTTTGCGCACGTCCATGAACAAGGTGCGCAATTCGTGATCGTTTAACGGAATGTCATCACGCTTATGTTGAATTGCCTTGAGCAAGTGCTTCAAAGAAGTTGTTGCAGACCCGAGGTTAATCCCCATGTTCGCATTTGCAGAAGCAGCTTCAGCGCTTGTCGCAGCTTCATCAATGGCGGGGTCTTTTTCGTCGGTTTCAGCAGATTCCTCCAATTGCATGTCGGATTTTTCGAGCTTGCGTCTCTTCAATAGCGTCTCCCTGTCGTACTCAAAGTTATGGTACACTTTGTTGAACTCTTTGATGATTTTTTCCTGATCTTCCAACGAGGAATCATTTGCGTCTGTTTCAGTGGGTTCCAAAGTTTCGGCCTTTGACGCAGAAGGCGAACTTACGGACGATGCCGCGGGTTCCGTGGTTTCTGCTTCTGGGGAAGCCTCCTTGGTCTCAAATATAGACATAGGCACCTGTAGTATGAGCTTTTTCTCGTCGTTGTACTCAAATACCTCTGCGGTTGAGAATGGATCGGTTTCTGGGGCCTTTTCAGCCACTTCGTCGTCGTCGTCGTCGTCGTAATCGTCCTCTTCTTCTCTCACCACAGGTTTTTCCAAGGCTTTCTGGCCGGCGTTGTCTTTAAGGGTTTCCTCGGTCTCTTCAGCCTCTAGCAGGTCGATCAACTCATACTCATCCCATACTTCTTGAATATCGGTAGTGGAAGAATCCACCTCCTTGACAGTATAGTAGAAATCTATGGCCTTTTCCCATAAAAGATAGCGGATATGTAAGGCTAGCAGCTTGATGGCACGCGAGCCCTCTTCGAACGCCTCGTATTCAGCGCCGTTCTCCGCCTGGTCTTCGGAAGATGCGTTTTCTGTCGACTGGGTACGGTCGATTGTGAGCACCACATTGCCTTCTAGAAACTGCTCCCAAACAGTCAAGTTGTCTAGTCCCATTAAGTAGTTGAAAAGCTTGGACTGCGAGTCGTTGAGAAAAATCTCGAAGAACTTGGACGCATGGAGCTTTTTGGAAAGCAGAAAGAGCCTCCGGGAGTCATTCACTTCAAACACCGAAAGCTTCTCCATGGTTGTGAAAAACGGTAACTTCAGCAGTAATATACAGAAACACGAGGAGCTGGAGATACCAAGAGCGATGCACGGTCAGGCGACCAATCACGCTACGTAAACGGACGATTGATCGAAAACGCCGGGGTCGTTTTGGTGATATGGAGAGTTTCAGTGCAGGCGCAAAAAAAGCATAGCACTGGTGAAAACACCCGTACACCAGATTTATTGGGTGTTAAGTGTACGAAAAGACTATATGGAAAAAGGCTCTACAAATAGTACGTTCCACCATACATTAATCGCAGATGCCGGATGGCACCTGATGACATTCGAACTAAAGCTGTCCGCGGTCTAAAGCTAAGGGCGTCTAGACAGCATATTTCTTAGTCCACTCCTTGGCGGTGGCCTCGTACTTGGATCTATCCTGCTTGTAGATATGTGCGATCTCGGGAACCAACGGGTCGTCAGGGTTCGCGTCCGTCAACAACGAGCAGATGGACAAGAGCACCTTGGATATGGTGAGCGCCGGGGACCACTGATCTTTTAGGATGTCCAAGCAAATGTTGCCGTTGCCGTTGATGTTGGGGTGGTAGATTTTGGTGGTGAAGCCGATCTTAGGAGGCTTGAACGGGTAGTCTGTGGGGAAGTGGATAGACAAGAAGAAGACGCCTCCGGCATATGGCGAATCAGGGGGGCCCATGATGGATGCCTGCCAGTGGTATAAGTCATCGCCCACAGGCCCTGCGGAGCATGAGGACGGCGGGTCTCTGAAGGTTAGTATTGAGATATAATGCGCCAGAGACACAGAAAAGACACCAGTGCGGATGAACGAGCGACTGTTGAAGATGCTTAATGAGGCTGAAGCAGGCTCTCGGGGTATAGCAGGCCGCCCATCTAGCAAACCAGCCACAGTGGTAGTCTAAGAGTAGTCTCTTCAGATGACAAATCGCCTAAAACCTGCTCATCCGTGTGTTTCCTGTCGACGGCGCCAGCGCCACTGCGGTCGCAAACGCAAACGCCGCCGTCACTAATACGTACCTTCCCAAGTCGGCTAACTCCTTGTTAATGCGCTTCAAAGACATGCTGGTGTGGGGTAGTTGTTATCGGATGGACCAAAAGTGATAGGGTCCGGAGATGATGTCGAAAAAGAAAGAGTGAGTGATTCGCCAGCGGGGGCCAAGGGCAAACGAGCGTTAGCGGGCGTGTGCAGCACGGTCGTGGGGGCACGACCGGTCGTGTGCGGCAGGGTGGAACTCGGCAGAATTGCATGGAACCCGCCCGCGCAGCGCCTGTGCAGCGCGTGCTGTGATATGCGCCCTGAGTACATCTGGGTCCGCACTCTGCACCCCGCTACACCCGCTATCTCGTGCCACTATCAGGCCGCAGATCTCTACTTTGGATGTGCTAGCGTGCCACTTTGAGCCGGCCCCTCGCTTCTGGCTGTGTATTGTACCCCATTATGCTTGTGACCTTCGACTCGAGATCTCTGAGGGACAAGAACGGGTCTAATGCCGCGCCCAGGACTGCTGCCCCGTCCACCGTTAAGGTTTCTAAGCCTGAAACCAAAGCTGTTGCCTCCCCCAAACCAACTGCAGAGCTGCTTAATGCTGCCGGGGTACGGCATATCGATACTGTCAGTGACTTGTTGGATAGCAGCACCATAAAGAGGTCAAAACATGGCTGTCTCACTTGTAAGATCCGCAAGAAGAAATGCAACGAGGCCAGGCCTACCTGTGACAATTGCGGGCGGCTCAATAAACAGTGCATTTGGATCAACTACGAGATCATGTCTGCGGACGAAATCCGGGGCCTCAAAGAAGCTGTTGAACAAGACGAAAAGAATCTGAAACTACGGAAACGAAGACCTCAAAAGGATAATACTGCACCAAGACCATCATCTAGCGTGGGAGGCACTGCACGTGCCAGCTTCTCGTTAGGGTCTTCTATCCCTTCGGTAGGGCGCCTCAAACAGCCCACCTCGCTGAAAGGCTTTCCTTTACAATCACTGGTGGGAGTTGCCAGTCAATTTCTGACTAACGCAGGCCCCCAGTCGCCTATTCTGAGTCTTCTAAACCGGATGGAACCTCCAGAGACTGGTGTGATTGAAAACTCGTTGTCGCCTTTGCTGCTACTGCTTGGACTATATAAGGACCCAGCTGTTCCTGTCAATAGAGAGGTCCCGAAAACCTCCTCCTCTCCATCTATATTTGCAAACTTTCTCAAGGAACTCACCCATTTCTCAAATACTCATCTTGGTGAGACCGCTCTGACGCTCAATGCTACTCATCAGAACCTTCTTGAAGAAGGTGACAACGAATCGGTGTCTAATTTGAGCTCTTTCCTTGAGCATTTCTCTACTCAACATGGGCTTAGTCCCGTGAGCTCGCTGGCTACACTCTCGCAGTTGGCATCTTACATTTCTCCTTCCCCGGAAATTCCAATTCCAATCTTACCACAGCTCTCTCCAACGGGAAGCTACCTTTACAATTACTACTCCGATGTTCTCTCCAGCAAGATGGCCATCACGCCCCTTGCTTTAAATGAAACTAATTGCTTCCAGAACGTGTTCCTTCCTCTTGCGCAACGTGATAACGGAGTACTTTACGGGATTTTGGTGTGGTCTGCGTTCCACTTGGGCGGTGAGTGGCTCAAAGAGGGCCAAAAGTACCTCGACTTGTGTCTTGGCCACATCAGCAAATCTTTGACCAATTTGAAACAAAAGCAGGAGGTCGGCCTGCCTTCCCCGGATAATCTCAAGCAAAATAGGCAACTAGTGGTCAACTACTTGGCTGCCTTGTTGATTCTATGTGGTGCTGAAATTTGCAGAGGTGATGTACGAGACTGGTCCATATACTTATCGTGGGGCTGGAAGATCATGACTAGCAATGGTGGAATCCTAAATTTCAACCAGACCAAGGAAGAGTACTGGCTCATCTCCAACTTTGCATACCACGACTTGCTTTCGGGATCCGTGGTGGACCGCGGTACTTACTTCTCCCCAGATACCTACGATGAGATCTTCCAAGATAAAGATAAGGTTTCGAGAGGCCTGATCCACGCCTTGTTGGGTGTTTCCAAGAAACTTTACAAGTGCATTGGCGATATCAACACTCTCGTGGGCAGAAGCAATAAAGTTCTTGCCCATTTGTCGGCCCCTCGTCACAATGAGACTCATCAGGAATTCGGAAGCTTCAGTGACGATCAAAGGAGCTCTCAAGATGAGCGCAGCACACTTTTGCAGTCGATTCTTGATCGGGCAGCCGAAATAGAGCATGAAATCGATAGTGCCAAACCTGATGCTGAGGACTTGAGGCGACTCTGCGATGAAGATTTAGAGGTGCAGCTTACTCTCTTTGAAGCCAATCAACTTACGTGCAAGCTCTTCTTGCACCAGTCCATTTACCGGGTAAATCCGTCGTGTTTGCAGTCGCAGATGCTCACCAGCCACCTTCTCAAATGTATCGATATTCTTTTGGGGTCTACGGTGGTGGGGTCTCTTGTTTTCCCTGTCTTCATTGCTGGCATTCACCTCATACATACGCTGGATCGTGGTATTATGACACAGCGGCTTGAGCGGTACATGAAGGTGTATGGGCCGTGGAACGTTCGCGTGGTGAAAATTGTGATGGAGCGAGTCTGGGACGAAAATCCCGATGGGAATAAGGTTGTTGATTGGCATCACATTGTCAAGGAACTCGGTTGGGATATTAATTTTGCCTAAGCATTTGTACTATATATTGTTCTTTCTATAGTATTTGATGAGTTATGAATTATTCAGTAGTGATACATCAGCAGCGAATGGCGAAAAAAAGCCTTGTTTGGCGACTCGCCGTAGTCACCCATCTCCACAATATATTCCCCATAATCGTCCTTCTCCTCGCTGCCTGCAAAGCAGTGAACGCCTTCTTAGTAGTTGCAATCGTACATACAGTACCGTCTGCGCGGTCGTGCGCGGCTCAACCGAAATTTTCCTAGCAGAGATGAGAAGAAATTTTCACCTTCTACCTTCACAGTACCACAACATGGCAGGCTTAGATTTCCTCCTCTTCGAGGAAGCCGCTGGTTATGCGATTTTCAAGGTGTTGATCCAGCAGGATGACATTTCCTCGCGGTCCAAGGAGGTGCAGGAGGCTTCCAACGACTTGGGAAAGTTCTCCAAGATGATTGAGCTTGTCTCGTTTGCCCCCTTCAAGGGAGCCGCCCAGGCTTTGGAGAACGCCAACGACATTTCTGAGGGCTTGGTTTCCGAGTACTTGCAGTCTGTCTTGGAGTTGAACATCCCCAAGTCCAAGAAGCAGGTTCAGTTGGGTATTTCTGACAGAAACTTGGGTCCTTCCATCAAGGAGCAGTTCCCCCACATTGACTGTCTTTCCAACGAGACGGTCCAGGACTTCTTGCGTGGAATCAGAGTGCACGGCACCAAGTTGTTGAAGGAGTTGCACGAGGGTGATATCGAGCGTGCTCAGTTGGGTTTGGGCCATGCCTTCTCCAGAGCGAAGGTAAAGTTCTCGGTGCAGAAGAACGACAACCACATCATCCAGGCTATTGCGTTGTTGGACCAGTTGGACAAGGACATCAACACATTTGCCATGCGTGTTAAGGAGTGGTACGGCTGGCACTTCCCTGAGTTGGCCAAGATTGTTCCCGACAACTACGCCTTTGCCAGATTGACCTTGTTCATCAAGGACAAGGCGTCTTTGACCGATGAGCTGCTTCACGACGTTGCTGCCATCGTCAACGACGACCTGGGCATTGCTCAGCGTGTCATCGACAACGCCAAAATCTCCATGGGCCAGGACATCTCTGAGCAGGACATGGAGAACATCTACAACTTTGCTGAGAGAGTTGTTTCCATCACCGAGTACCGTGCTGGCTTGTACCAGTACTTGACTGACAAGATGAACACTGTTGCTCCCAACTTGTCGACTTTGATCGGTGAGGTTGTTGGTGCCAGATTGATCTCTCACGCTGGTTCCTTGACCAACTTGTCCAAGCAGGCTGCTTCTACCGTGCAGATCTTGGGTGCCGAGAAGGCGTTGTTTAGAGCTTTGAAGACTAAGGGTAACACCCCCAAGTACGGTTTGATCTACCACTCTTCGTTCATTGGAAAGGCTGCTGCTAAGAACAAGGGCAGAATCTCCAGATACTTGGCCAACAAGTGTTCCATTGCTTCCAGAATCGACAACTACTCGGACGAGCCTTCCACTGCTTTCGGACAGATCTTGAAGAAGCAGGTTGAGGAGAGATTGAACTTCTACGACACTGGTGCTACCCCCATGAAGAACTCCGATGCCATCAAGGAGGCATTGGCTTTGTCGGTATCTGACCTCGCTGACAACTCTGCCATGGCTGTGGACGACGATGACGAGGACGAAGAGATCGAGGAGAAGAAGGAGAAGAAGGAAAAGAAGGAGAAGAAAGAGAAGAAAGAGAAGAAGGAGAAGAAGGAGAAGAAGGAAAAAAAGGAAAAGAAGGACAAGAAGCGCAAGGCCGACGACGATGAGTCGCCCAAGAAGAAGAAGAAAAAGTCCAAGGACTAAGTTTTTCACGTGGCACACGGCTTCTCCATTCGTATTTTCCACTTCCCTAATCCAGACTTGCCTCTGTTGTAAACTAACTAGTCTTTTTTGCATGTCAATATAGCGTATCGAAACTGTGTAGATTTTGGTGGGCATGACAGAGTCATGAAATGCCGTCTGTCGTTCCATTAGAGTACTTTTTACATCTCAATGTATTTCTCTTTTATTCATCTTCGAGTGCAAGGAGTTTTTATCATTTTCGCAGATGCGTGACAGAAATCAGTAATTATACCTATAAAAGCATCAACCAAATCCCACACTACAATATTCCCTCTTACAACATGTAGTGTTTATTATCCAAGAGAAGACACTCGACAACACACACTACTCAGTTGCGTGACAACACGCACACAGCTACTTCGCAGCAGCAACTACCTTCTCGTTGTGACCCTGCACCGGGTCGCGGTTGGCAGTAAGCACATTGCCAAAGATCAAGACAGTGCGCGAGATTTCACTGGAGTGGTCCTTGGTCACCTTCTTGGTGCCAGGGAACCAGACCTCCACAAAACGCTCAATGCTCTCATTGACTGGCGCCACCAACGGGTCGGCGTAGGCGAGAATGAAGCTTTTTCCGTCGTTGTCGGAGACCACCGAGTGGAGCCTGTAACGAGCTTCGTTGACGGACTTGAAGGTGGGTTCCACTACGTCCTTAAGGACCACCTGCTGGGCATCGTGCAACGGGACACAAACGGGGTCCGTCAAGTCGCGACACTCGAGGGTCTGCAAGCTGGGGATGGTTCTGTCGAGCTGGTCCAACAAGCCGTCAGCCAACATGTCACCGCAGTCAAATGCCACTTTGATGGGGTATGTGTTTCTGACAAACTGGAAACCGGGGGTGACGGTGTCTGCCACAGAGCGAGCGCAGGGAATGGCGAGAATCAAGTCTCTGGTCGACTTGGCAAGCGCGTACTTTCTGATGTGGGCCACGAGCTGCTCCTGAGGAGAAAGAGCAGTAATCTCGGGGCGGGGGACGGCGGCAGTAGCAGTGGAGGTCATAAAGGCAGAAGAAAAGTGGTGGGGAGGAGAAATCTCTGGGGGATTAACGGGTGCAAATGGAATTATAGGCGGCGTGCACCATACAAAACCTTAGCCACCTGCATGCAGGCGATAAGCGAGGGGCCGTCTGCAGAAAACATATAGGCGTATGTGCAGGTCGCCTTATTCGGCTATCCTCCGAAAGCATTCAAAAAGCCCGCATAAGGGCTTTCCGGGTCGGAGTGGGTGTTCTCGTCGTAGATGGTGTGAGCAGAGTCATCCGGATGAGCTGTTCCCAAAATAAGCGGCGAGCTGTGGCGTCTATGGAGAGCCTCACCTCGGTCCATTGCAAGATAGGGCTGGGACACGAAAGGATGAGAAGCAAACGCCTGGGTCTGCTGCTCGTCCTGAATTGGGTGCGGCGTGGTAGTTTCTAGATCGGGTCCTGGTGCTGATGCCATGGTCGTTTCTGGGGTCCTTTCCTGAGGTCGTTGGCTGAATGGATGTAGCTGGTATGTCAGTCTGCTAGAGGAAATGGGCTCACTGGCCACGGGTTCTTCGGGACCCTCTCCTTCGTGAATGGACGTGGGCTGTTGCAAGAGAGTTTCAACTCGTCTACGTTTGGTCCGGCTCAGTCGGTCGTCATAATCGGTCATATGGTCAAAAGGAGAACGTTCATTTGCAGCCTGTTCTTCCGCAGGCGTGAGATCGAAAGCGGAGGTGTTGACCATTTCCGGAGTCATTTTGCTTACCATCAATGGAACGTTTTTCACTAGAAGCTGGCTTACTCTCACGGCGACGTTTTTTGTGAGTATAATTTGTTTCTCGTGGGAGGAGAGCAAGCATACAAGTTTCTTTTGCTGGGCCGAGCTTCCGCACACCAATATCCTATCGTAGACTGCCACATAGTATAACTCATCCAATACGCGAAGCACATGTGGCTTGGTCGATAGTGCGCTGTCTGTTCTTCTTTTGAGTGAAAGAAGATCAATCTGGGGGTTTCGAAGTATACTCACTAGGAGCTGGACTCGACCGTATTTTTCGAGGTGATCCGGTTCAATGTGGTTTACATCGTGCGGCCACCACGGCGGCTTGCTGGCGTTGAAGTTCTTGTAGGGAAATATGGACTGCTTTTTGGGCTCTACTACCCGGATCCATTCTTTGGCAATGTTTTTGCACACAAGCTGGCTCAAAGAGTGGGCTAAAAGCTGATACTGTGCGACTATGCGGCGGGTGGATTTAACGGTGTTGACATCGTTTTTGGTGCAGATTACGAGATCCCTGGTGTTTCTTAGAGCTGGCCGGATCTTCACTATGGAACTCGGCGTTGTAGTCGCCGAAACCGGATGCCTGTTCTCAAGAATGCCTTCAATTTGGAGCCTTTGGCTGGGGCTAACAAATGGCGTATGCAGGATTCGCAACTGTCCTGTGGGAGGTTTAATAGCTAAAATAAACTCGTAATCTTCTGACTCGTGTAGTTCTGCCAAAAGGAGCTCTGCTTCCTGTAGGATAGTCGGAGGACCGCTCATGACTGGTACTGGTTTCCTTGGAACAAAATGCAGACCTGTCATTTATAAGATATATCTCATATTGTCAACGGCGTTTTTCTGCTACAAAACTGCTACAGTCTGACTGCAAATGGGACACCCGTTTGAAATGGACCTTTCCCACCTCCATTTTGATTGAGAACAGCGGTTGTTTCAGAAATGTTCGCAGCTGTTCCGTTCGATACACTCTAGTCTGGCAATAGAGTCGGGATAGTCCACTTCGGATAAAGTCTGAAGTATTTTTCTTGACGCATTTTTACTCCTTCTGCGTCGCATTTAGTACTACAAAATACTCGGGCAAGTGATAAAGAAAATCATGAAGAATTAAACATATTGGGCTATTACTACGCCATATGTAGCCGCAAGCAGCCACAGGCCTAACTCAATCAGACCGCCTCGACGTGCTCAACAGAGTACTTCTTGGAGTGGCTCTGGTAAACGGCAATGTCCTCAACATCGTCACCGAAAACACGGGCAACCTCCTCCAAGGAGTAGCCGGAAGTCTCAGGGAAGACGAAGTAAACAACAAGAAGCTCAACCGTAAGCCAGCAGCAGTACACAATGTAGTACTTCCACTGGATGGCATCCATGGCAATGGGGTTAACGAAACCGTTGAAAACCGACACAAACTGCTGGATCACCTGGAAGATGTTGATACCCTTGGCTCTGTGAGTGTAGGGCAACACCTCGGTGATGTACAAGAATGGCAAACCGTTGATACCGATGTTGTACGCCAAGTAGTACAAAAAGATCATCGCCAACACACCGTTCGCGTAACTCTTGTCCTTGAAGTCCTTCTGCTGGTTGATGGCAGACAACGCGGTCCAGACCACGTAGGTAATGACCATACCGGACACGGAAACAAGGAACATAGTTCTTCTCTTGAAGCGGGACACAACACCACCGAGAGCAATACAGATAACCAAGTTGTAGATCATCAAGCAACCGTTAATCTTCAACTGCATGGTCTCCAGGGTAATACCGATAGAGATCAACACCTTGGTCAAGTAGTAAGAAACCAAACCGTTACCGGAGAACTGCATCATGACGGGAATGAAAAGGGTCAAGAAGAATCTCTTTCTGAAGTTAGGAAGTCTCCAGAAGTCGGCGTAGGAAGCGTGGGTGTTGGCCTTCTCAGCAGCAAGATGAGCCTCGATCTCCTTCAACTCAAACTGCACCAAAGCAATGTCTCTGGGGTCAGTAGAGTTACCAGTGTGGTGTCTAGTCAAGACTTTCTCGGCCTTCTCCATGTGGCCCTTGTCGATCAAGTATCTGGGGGATTCAGGCACAACGAAGAAGAAAGCAAGCTGGAAGAGAGGCAAAGCACCCTGCAAGAAGGATGGGATTCTCCAAGAGTAGGAGCTGGCGATGTTTCTGGTACCGTAGGTGACCCACGAGGCCACCACAGCGCCCAAGTACCAGCACACATTATAGAAGAAAGTGCTCGTTTCTCTGTGAGTAGGGAACGCAATCTCAGAAATCAAGGTGGGAGAAGAAACAGTGGCAATACCGGAGCCAATACCAATAACGACTCTGGAGCAAAAGAAAAACGCGTAATTAGTGGAAACACCCTGCAAAATAGCACCGAGAATAGTGATAGCCTGTCCACCAATGATGCACTTCTTTCTGCCAAACTTGTCAGCCAAGGTAGAAGCAATAACAAAAGACATGATGTTACCAAAGGTGACACCGTTGGACAAGGCACCCAAAACGTCACCCTGAGGGTGGCCCAAGTGTTCTTGCCACGTCAGCAAACTCTGGAAGCCGTTAAGCAAGGAGCCGTCAAAACCGTTATTGGTGGAAGTGATTGTAATCAAAAACACACCAAACGCAAGGGTACGCAAATGGGGAACCTGGTACCATGGTCTGGTCTCGTAGATGTAGTCGCCGACTTCTCCAGAGTTGTGGAGTTCCTCGATGAGGTCGGTGCCTTTCTCGCTCATCGAGTCGGCCTTGTCAGGTGTAGCAGCAGACATGGTGTAATGAAGAGAGTCTTCTTGATTGCCGATGGCTGTAAAGATGGATGATGATACAAAGGATTCGGCCTCTATTTATAAAAAACCGAGATCAATACCGAAATCCCACAATGCAGCAACTCTCCACACAGAAGAGTCAGCTCAGGTTAGTTAGCCCTATTCAGTCTCCCCATTAAGGCGCCAGTCGATTATTCTCCGACTGCTCCCCCTCATGCGTAAAAAATAATGCCGATGTAAATTATTTTTTACGCTCGGGATAACTGCACAGGGCGGAGACACAATAAAGTCCTGCCGCTTGCGACCTCTGTTAGTGGGCCCGAAGCATCTGCGAAGGCGCCAGGGCTGTGTGCAATCGTGGTGGGGTATGGGAGCTGTGTTCAATTAGGCATACGAACGCAACCTGCAAAACGCCTTTGAATAGCTGTAAACGGCTCGGTTTTGGCCCACAGGGCCGCCGCAGGGCCGCCGCACGGAGCCCCGTCCTGCACACGGGATGACCGCCGTTCTAGGAAATCTCCCCCGGATTCTGCTCCACATATCCCCGGATTCGCCAGATTTGGTGAAGGCTTTGACCCAGCCCTCTGTGGGAGGGGCTGGAGGGGAACCCGTACGTGTGCCCGGTATTGTGACGCGTGCAACTTATTTTTTAGGCGCACCAATTTTTTCGGGAGGGGTCACGTCGCGCTGATCTCGGACAAATTATTTTCTGGGGTACATTTTCGCCCGGGTTCGGTGCTGAATGCGGAAAACTAGCCGGCATGTCCCAAGGAAACGATGCCGTTTTGGGAACTCCTGCCGCGATTGCAACATGGGGAAAGCAAATGCACCAGTTGTGGAGAGCAGTGCTTTTTCTGGGGTAACGCTGGGTGCAAAGTCCCCTTGTCCTCAGGTGCCGTTTTGAGGTGCCGGTAGTTTCGCTCCAAATCTCCTTCCAGGCAACTTCTTCAACATCATGTCTGCTTCTCTGTTTTTGCGGGTGGAAGGCACCAAAATCGTAGATGGTACAGGGAAACACCTTGTTTTGAAGGGAACCGCCACTGGCGGGCATCTTAACATGGAAAACTTCATTACAGGCTACCCTGGTCACGAGACGGAACATAAAAAGGTGCTTAAACTGAGGATTGGCCTGAGTAAGTATGAATACTTCTTTGATCGCTTTTACGAGTACTTCTGGACTGAGAAAGACGCCATTTTCTTCAAGGAACAGCTCGGTTTTAACTGTTTGCGTATTCCTTTTAACTACAGGCACTTCTTGGACGATGAAGGTGACTTACTGGCGGTGAACCCTCGTGGTTTTGCCAGACTTGATGCCGTTATCGATACTTGCTCCAAGCACGGTATTTATACGGTTTTAGATCTCCACTCGGCTCCCGGAGGCCAGAACCAGGACTGGCACTGTGATTCTGGCATCCATAAGGCTCTCTTTTGGGACTTTAAGGTGTTCCAGGACGCAGTGGTGAATCTCTGGGTGAAGATCGCTGAACGCTATAAGGACAATACGTTTGTGGCGGGCTATAACCCGCTCAACGAGCCAGCAGTATCAGACCATGGGAAGCTTGTGGCCTTCTATGATCGTATTGAAAGCGAGATCCGTAAGGTGGATCCTCACCATATCTTGTTTTTAGAGGGCAACACCTATTCTATGGACTTCAGGCAGTTTCCTCCCAAGGGCTGGCCCAACACCGTGTACGCAATGCACGATTACAGCCAGTACGGGTTTCCTAATCTTGACGGAACGTTGTACGAGGGAACCGCCGAGCAAAAGGACAAACTCAAGCAGCAATACGACCGTAAGGTTGAGTATATGCGGGAGTTTGGTGTTCCCGTGTGGAACGGTGAGTTTGGACCGGTGTATGCGTCCAAAACGAGGGGAGACAAAGACCCTGACACAATCAATCGCGCCCGCTACAACTTGTTGAAGGACCAGTTGGAAGTTTACAAGAGAGGAGACCCCTCCGGCGATAACTCACCCATAAGCTGGTCAATCTGGCTTTACAAGGATATTGGTTACCAGGGCCTCACGTACGTTTCTCCCGACCTGTTCTTTTATGAGGTCTTTGGGGCATGGCTTAAGAAGAAGAAGGATTTAGGCTTGGATCGCTGGGGCAACAATATCACGCCCGAGAATGCCACCTTGTACCAGCAGTTGGAGGCGCACTTCCAAGACAACATCCCAGAGAAGCACAGGAAGGCGTTGTATCCGCATACCTGGACTTCTACAGACTACATCAGCAGGGTGTTGCGGGACATGCTCTTTAGCCAGTATTCGCAGCACGAGTATGCTGATCTCTTTGCTGATTTGAGTTATGAGGACTTGGACAAGTTGGCTGCGTCTTTCAAGTGGGAGAACGTGGAGCAAAGGAACGAATTGAATGAGATCTTGAGAGAGTATTAAAAAGATGCTCTAGCTAGGTATCGGCATACTCGCAAGATATCCGAGAGCTGTTATATCTTTTCTATATATGAATGTCAGAATTTAGAAGACAGTGTGAGATCGTGCAGTATAGACGGCTTGAAATGGGCAAGTAGTAGTAGTACGGTGGTGGGAAGTAGGAACCAAACCATGGCTTCGAATAAATACCGGAATAATCTATTGGCTGTATTAGGCTTGCCAAATCCGTTCTACATTAGCAGCCAAAAAAACCAGACGTCAGCGCCATGTGTGAGGAATAAAGGCCGCCTACCATGAGCCACCAAAGGTAGCACTATCGAAGATGAACCAGAGTCAAAGCCCAGACTCTCGTATACCGTTCTCGAGTTCCGTACCAAGTCCGAACACTCCCCATAGTTAAGCCCTTTCCGTATACAAGCTAAGCTCCTCAACACATCACACTACCCATCCAACTCGCTGCAAGCCAAAACCGTTCAACGGGCGGAGAAGGTATTCTAAGCATTGTTCGGCCCCGCCAACGTGCTGGCTAGCGATGAGGGGACGTCTACAAGATATCCCCCTCGTTTCAATACAGGGTAATTGTGGCAGGTGCACACCGCAAATTACTACACATGGTAGCGCTATTATTACGTCTCCGCAGATCGGCAAAAATGCAGCTATGCATGTTTGCAGACAGTGCGGCATAATCTTGGTGGTTATGATTGCATATGTCGGGCATTGGGGCGGACCAGTCATTTTCCCAACAGACAAGTCTAAGGCGCTGGTAGTCCCGTGGTTCCAAGAAATACGGTGATCTTTCGATCGCGCGCCGAGCGCCGCTTACACACCGGAGTTAGCACCAGGTACCTTATGCATATACATCGTCGTATTCGTTGTGCTTGGCAAATGGGCGAGAGCTAAGCAGCGCCGTTCCTGTACCAGGTCCAAACGGCTCGTATTCGGCGGTGATCCCAACAAATTACGGTTTGCGCCGCTGGCCGCGCAGTATTACGACATGGTGAGTCGGTGCCTGAAACTAAAAGCTTATACGCAAACACCGGAAAGTGCAAGAGGGGTCTGTGGGGTAGTCAAAAAATAATCCAAAAAAATACGTTAATACCGGGAAAAACATGCCGCCGGACCCACGAAACCTTCGTGTTTCATGCAGGTGGTCTGCACCAGGTAATTTGCCGGCGCGTCAAATGACGGGTTATTTTGTTGTCGCCTGTCGCAACCGTGAATCGCCGTATCCGGCAACTGTCCCGACCGGCCGGCTGGATTGCCTACTTGGGCAGTGGCCCCGGCTACCTAATTCGGCACCGATCCCGCGATCGCCCCGCGCAGCCTCGTGATGGCGGTGTGCAGGACGGGCTCGTAATTAGTGGGGGACCTCCATTTCTTGGATCGTGTCTTTCTTTCACTTCTATATAAGCAAGAACTTACGCTTAAGTGGAAAAGTATCATGCCTTCCCACCCCCAATTGGATATCGAGCTGTTGCTCGAGGAATTGACCCTCCAGGAGAAGATCTCTCTTCTTGCTGGAAAAGACTCGTGGAGAACCGTTCCTGTGGAGCGTTTGAACATTCCCCAGGTTGTGCTTCTGGACGGCCCCAACGGTGTTCGCTCAGACAAGTTCTTCAATGGAACTAAGGCCAATTGCTTTCCCTGTGGAACTGCTCTTGCGGCCACCTTCAACAAGAAGTTGTTGGAGGAAGCAGGCGACCTTATGGCCGATGAGGCGCGTTCCAAAGGTGTTAACTGTATCCTTGGTCCTACCGCCAACATTGCCAGAGGCCCATTAGGTGGACGTGCCTTTGAATCTTATTCGGAGGACCCGCTTTTGTCGGGATACGCGGCTGCAAATCTTATCAATGGTATGCAGAAGAAGGGCATTTTGGCTTGTCTCAAGCATTTCGTGTGCAACGACATGGAGGACGACCGTATGGGAGTTGATGTGTTGGTCACCGAAAGAGCTTTGCGTGAGATCTACTTGAAGCCATTCCAGCTCGCTTTCCGTGACTCCAACCCCAAGGCTTTGATGACACTGTACAACAGAGTCAATGGCGAGCATGTGCTGGAGTCCAAGAAGTTGTTGAATGACGTTCTTCGCGATGAGTGGAAGTGGGATGGTACTGTGATGTCCGACTGGTTCGGCACTTACTCCACTAAGAAGGCGTTGGATGCCGGACTCAACCTCGAGATGCCTGGCCCTACTCGGTTCCGTACCGCCGGAACGACCTCTCACATGGTTCTCTACAACGAGTTGCACCGTGACGTCATTGATGAAAACGTGAGACACATTTTGAAGTTTATCAATAATGCGTTGACAGCAGGTATTCCCTTCGACACCAAGCCCGCCTACAACGACCTGCCTGTTGTCGCCAAGACGTTGCGTAAGGTGGGCGCCGAATCGGTCGTTTTGTTGAAGAACAACGGCGTGCTTCCCTTGGCGAAGTCGGCCTCCAAAGGTCACGAGACAATCGCGGTGATTGGTCCCAATGCAAAGGCTCAGAGAGATTCCGGAGGAGGCCTGGCTTCCATGGACACCGCCTATGTCGTTACTCCATTCGAGGGAATTGCCGCCAAATTGAAGGAGGGCGGAAACACCGTTAAGTTGTCGTACTCCCTTGGAGCTCATCTTGACAGAACGCTTCCCAACGTCGGCACTGTTCTCACCCACAAGGACGGAAAACCCGGTATTCGTGCTGACTTCTTCCACCAACCCCCTGAGGCAAAGGACCGTGAGCAGTTTGACAGCCTCGATATCACCACCTCCAAGCTTTTCTTATGTGACTTCAAGAGCAAGGGCTTGGAATCTGGCGACATCAACTTCTACATCCGTTTCGAAGGTTACTACACGCCAGAGGTTTCTGGAACCTACGACTTCGGTACCTCGTGTATGGGAACCTCGCTCATCTATGTGGACGACAAGTTGGTAGTCGACAACAAGACTAAGCAGGAGAAGGGTGACGCTTTCTTCCTCGGCATGGGTACCAGAGAGGAGCGCAACGACATCCAGTTGGAGAAAGGAAAGCAGTACAAGGTCGTTTGTGAGTTTGGAACCAACCACACCTCTCCCATTGCTACCGAGAACAAGGAGCCCGGTGGAGTGTACTTTGGCTTTGACTTGAAGACCACCGCCGAGGAGCTGCTTGCTGAAGCCGTGGAGTTGGCCAAGAGCGTCGATAAGGTGGTTTTGGTTGTGGGTCTCTCCAAGGAATGGGAGTCTGAGGGCTACGACAGACCGGACCTTGAGATCCCAGGCTACACCAATAAGTTGGTGGAGGCTGTTGCTGCCGTCAACAAGAACGTTGTGGTGGTCAACCAGCTGGGCTCGCCAGTGTCGTTCCCTTGGGCTTCCAAGGTGCAGGCACTTGTTCAGGCTTGGTACGGTGGAAACGAGTTGGGCAATGCTTTGGCGGACGTCTTATTCGGTGACCAAAATCCTTCTGGTAAGCTCTCCATGACGTTCCCCGAGAAATTGGAGGACAACCCCTCGTTCCTCAACTTCGAGTCTTCCAACGGCCGTGTTTTGTACGGAGAGGACATTTTCGTGGGCTACCGCTACTACGAGAAGCTCAACCGCAAGCCCCTCTACGCCTTTGGACACGGTTTGTCGTACACTACCTTTGACTTCTCTAACGTGAAGGTCTCTGTTAAGGGCGACGACCTTTCTGTTTCGGTAGACGTCAAGAACACCGGCAAGGTCGATGGTGCCGAGGTCGTCCAGTTGTATGTTCTGGCGCTGAACCCCACCACCACCCGCCCCAATAAGGAGTTGAGAGACTTCGAGAAGGTGTTTTTGAAGGCGGGAGCGTCGCAGACGGTCCAGTTGAACCTTCCCGTTCGCGAGGCCACCTCCTACTGGGACACCTACAAGAACAAATGGCGTTCAGACAAGGACACCTACAAGGTCCTCCTTGGTGCGTCGTCCGATCGTATTTTGGCAGAGGGTCTGTTTGAAGTGGCCAAGACGAACTACTGGCTTGGATTGTAAAACTGTTGAGAAAAAGAGAGAACTCACGGATGATATAGATAACAGTTATATGAGTTATATGAGTGTAAATGAAGAGCTATTGAAGAAACAGTTGAGATAGAGTAGAGTAGGGCAAAGGAAGTCATGTGCTAAGGCATAATTGAAAAAGCGACCCTAGTGAGGAGTACTATTTCCATGCCGGTGAATGGGTCGTATTTCCTTTTTGGGTGTCATCTTCACATTTTGCAAGCATTTAGTCGTCACCTTATTTTCAAGGAACATTTATTACGTGAAGTTAGCCTACTTTGTGCGCAGCCAATGTTTTTGAAAAATTCCAAATTTGGGGCAATAACGACAAAATCCTCCAAAACACCCTTCCCGTAAACACCCCTCTTTTTTACTTATTTGAGCCCTAAACCGCTATTGCAATCTAGCCACCACCTCTGCTCAGTTCCGCCTCCATCTCTTTTTTCCATATTCACATGAAGTTTCTGTCAGTTGGCGTATGGCGCTTCCCAAATAGGTCAGACATACAGCCAAAACGCACTCTATTTCGCCTTTTCGGAAATCAAAAACAGAGAACCACATGATATACCATGCAAATATCCCGCATTGGGCCAACAAATCCCTCTTTCGGGCCACCAGCCTCCGCACGGCCGACCTTTATCTCTATGATATGTCGCACACTGTCGCGGGTAATCGCAGCCGTACCCAATCGGGCGTTTGTGTCGTATTTTGGTCGCAATCCAAATCGGGGGCTTTTGTAAACACCCTACCAAAACCTCATAAATACACCACCTCTTCACAAGACGAAGGCGGTTTCCAGTTCTGTTCCCTTGGTTTCTGGAAGCAGTTGCTCGCGGCCTTTCTTAATCTCTTGCACCTTTGGCGAACCACCGGCCTCAGCTGCTTGCTAATTCTTTCCCTTCCTTTCTGCATATCCATATACAACCACACCATGGACCTTCAAATCCTCAATTCTGACGACTATAACGTGGAATACGACGACTTGCTTCGAGAAGACTCGGAGACTGCGGGCCAAGAAGACTCCTACACTACGGAGGACTCATCCAGCCCCATCAAAAAACAGCCCCAGCAGCCAGCGGCCTTCAATGGTTTCTTTCCGTTGTGTTTGGGTCACGTGCTGCTTTCTCCGGACACCCAAAACACCAATGGCGTTGCCAACGAGTTATTCCAGGTGACAAATCACCTTCATAAGCAACAGATCCCTCGCATAAACCAACTATATGATGTCTTTGGTCTCAATGACGCCCCAGATATGTTTGGGGGGAAACGCCTCAATAATGACAAAGTGGACAAGTTGGTCAACCAGTTGCGAGATGTTGACGACGACCTTGAGATGGACGATAAGCAGCGTACCCGTGTGTTCAAAGGACGCTTCAAAACAGACCTCCCGCAGCCCGACAATCTAGACCACCAGTTGAACGCCTACTTGGACTACGGCTCCAGCATAAACGACGAAAACAAAGAGAATGTGGTGCCGTTCCCGGACCCACTCAAGGGCGTGAGAAAAGACCAACATGCCATTCGCAAGTCCAGCAAGGTGTTCTTCAAGTCTCCACGAAGAAACGGGTCCAAATCCGCCATTCCGGTGCTCCAACCGCTCCCGAACTTGGCCAACGTGGATCTCAGAAGAGTTTATCAGGAAACCCAGCTCTTGAAAGACCAGCCATCGACTATAAGGTCGCCCAAAAGGGTTTGTTTACCCCGTCACACAACCATGGACCCTGGAAGACCCAGCATACGGCACAGCAACCCGCTTCTTAATATATTCGTGGTGGATTCACTGACGGGACTAATAAACGATGCCACGCAGTTTGGCACCGAACTCAACGCCTCTAATTGCGAAGGCTTCCCGTTGCCGGACGATGTCAATGAGATTGTGCAGATTCCTACGAATATTGAGACCCGGCCCTCCAAAAAGTCCAGGCCAAAGATGGCCATTATAAAGGCTTATCATACCAAACAGTTTCCTCGCCAGAAGCCATCTGAGCGTGTTGGCTTTTACTCGGTGAAGGAGTTTGAAAAATACAAGCAGCAGACAAGTGACCTGAGCGTGACCGTTATGCTGCAAGACTCCAGTCAGACGGAGGGTCCCAAAAAAGTCAAATGGGCCGATGAGTTGGAGTGGTAGATCAAAACGATATACAATAATGAACCAGGAGTGTATAGTTAAACGAAGTTTGGCAGTAATGCAATACCCCGGAAAGGCGCAATATGCATATCAGTAGGAGCGAGGATAGAGTTTGGTGTGAACCGCGTATGTAGTGGCATCGAGGGAATGAGAATCTATTTTCTTTAGAGAATAGCAACGTGTTGTATATAGATGCGGATGCAATGTACTGAAGCTTGAAATGGCTGCCATGAAATGGAAGTCCATCTCGGTAAAAGTCACCAGCAGATGAGTAAATGTGCTGCGAGTTGTTGTAGAAAGTTTTGGACTAGGCAATAGAGAGGTTGAGGGGAACCTTGGTGACTTGAGCTATTGGGCAAGGCCAATACGGCAGCGTATATCTTGCCCCTTTTGCTTTTGTTGCTGAGTGCAATGTTGTGCGCTCTCATAAATGTATCTAGCTGAGCGTGCGGCCATAGTAATTCTCGACTGCACAACACAACAACGCTCTTTAAATTACCATACGGCTTGCAATCGGTGCCACCCGCCGCTCCTCCTCCATATACTTGCCATTCAGCCCACGCATTCCTTCTTCCCAGTGTTTGCAACCAATCACGTGACCGTCGTGTCTCAGCCGCACGCGACCAACGCGTTTAAAGCGAAATAACAAGTGTTCTCCCCACCAAAATGTCCACTTTCTTTGACGAAGCTAAGAAGTCGTTTGTCGACGTTGATGTGAAGGACGGTAAGGTTGACACCGCCGGGTTCTTGGAGGCGTCCGAATCGCTTGTCAAGCTCTTCGACTTGCTCGGATCCTCGGCCTTCACCGTGGTGCAAAAGGATATGACCGGCAACATCTCTAAGATCAGGGCCAAGTTGTTGGCCGATCCAGCCGGTGCGGGCACTTTGCAGGACTTGATTCTCTCGGAGGCTGGGTCTAAAACCAAGACGGCTACCCAGGGCTTGTTGTGGTTGTCCAGAGGCTTGCAGTTTACTGCTCAGGCTATGCGGGAGACCGTTGACGACGCTTCCAAGGAGTTGACAGTTACGTTCACGGATGCTTACACCAAGACGTTATCTAAATACCACGGAATCTTGGTCAAGCCGGTGTTCAAGTTGGCCATGAAGGCGTGCCCCTACAGAAAGGACTTCTTTGCCAAGTTGGGCGCAGACCAGGCCAAAGTGAACAAGCAGTTGGAAGAGTGGTTGGAGGCGTTGGAGCGCATTGTGAAGAATGTCATGGACTTTTTTGCGTCTGGAAACTACGGAAAGGGCTTGTAATAGACTAGAATACACGAGGCCTACAAATGTGTAAAAGGGCATGGGGAGGAGAGCTGGAATTGCATCTCGCTTCGAAGGAAGGGGTTGAAGAAAGGTTTGTATGACGTCGCGCTAGCCCGATCACGATGTGAAGCCGGGAAGCATCGACAACATGTCTCCAGTATAGTGCCTTGGGCGGCGTCTCCATTTATGCACCTACAATGGAACTTTGCCTGTTGATACCAGAAAGCATCGTCTAGGGTCGATTGTTGTCCCATTGGTTTCCTCCCCTATCAAACCTCTATCTCTTTCCTCGGGATTCTCTTCGTTTTTCCACATAAACCGTTTTCTGACACATTGAGTGAATTAAAAGCCTCTATCAAGCGAGGCACACTAATGCACCAGCGCCTGCTTCATATTCCAGCCTATCTGCCACTTTACGCGTCGATCTCTTTCATTTGGCTCCATACCTCTCTCCAATTACCCCAGGTTGTTGCCCTCTTGAATCTGTCAAATGGTTCAGAGAGGATTAAATCTTCCCAAAACGGATGGTGCGGCTGCACGTCAAAAGTTTACTGCGCCCCAGCCCACGACCGCCATATTCCATTCTGTGCTGAACGAGTAGATCTCATCAAACAGCAGACCGTCGGTAGGTGACCGGGAGTCTTGTTTGCAGCCCAAACAACCTATTGTTCTAAAGGATGGTTTTTTTACGAGCGGCCCAGGCCCTCCAACGCCGGTCTTCTTGGCGTACCGCGGTGATATCGGCGCTTTTGGTAGTCTTGGGCGTTGTTTCGTATGTCAACATCATCGGCTTCTATTTTTCCGGGCCAAGCGAAGATTATGGGCCCGTCTTAGATCTTCCCCACATATCTGAGGGCTATTCTCTGACGCCGGGGGCTCCTGCAAGGGCCATCCCAGGGCTCTTGGGGCCCGAGGAACAGAAACAGAACGAAAGACCGCCAGAGGCCACTCTGGATGACGTGTTCAGTGTAGGGGCGGAAGACGCTCCGAAAGTGGTGGTGGAGGCCCCTTCCATGAACCCTTTCGAGGAGTATGATGTTACTTACGATGGAAAAGTCGTGGGAAAGACTAGCTGGGGTTCACAAGATGTCGAACCTCAAGCTCTCGATGCCCCCTACACAAGAGCCAACGGAACCTTCTTTTCGCTCGTCCGAAACGAGGATATCGAGGGCATGATGGCAGCCGTGGTGTCGGTGGAAGAACGCTTTAATAGCAGGTATCACTACGATTGGGTCTTTGCCAACGATAAGCCATTCCATCCGTCCTTTGAGGAAATTATTACGGGTTTGGTGAGTGGAAAGGCTCATTTTGTTCAAGTTCCCACCGAGCTCTGGCTGTATCCCGAATGGATAGACCAAGAAAGGGCGGCGGAAACCAGAAAAAAGATGCAGGAGAAAGGCATCAAATACGGCGGTTCTGAATCCTACAGACACATGTGTAGGTTCAACTCGGGGCTTTTCTACCGCCTAGAAGTCATGCAACAATTCAAATACTACTGGCGGGTGGAACCAGACATCAAGTACTCCTGCGACTTGTTCGAAACGGACTGGTTCCGGTACATGCTGGACAACAACAAGAAGTATGCCTTTACCATGGCGCCTCTCGAGCTCCACACCACTGTCATCGGCTTGTGGAAGACTGTGAAGGCTTTCCAGGCAGAGAACCCCCAGTATGTGTCCCCCGACAACAACATGGCGTTCTTGACGGAGGATGGGGGGCTCACGTACAACATGTGTCACTTCTGGTCCAATTTCGAGATTGGCGACATGGACTTCTATCGTCTGGAACCATACGAGAGGTTTTTCGAGCACATTGACCGGTCTGGAGGGTTCTTCTATTCCCGGTGGGGCGATGCCCCAGTACATTCCATTGCTGTTTCGCTATTGCTTCCTAAGGATGCGTTACATTTCATGTCTGATACAGGCTACTTTCACGCTCCCAATGCTGACTGCCCTCATGACCCCCAGGTAAGGCTAGATCGGAAGTGCACATGTCTGGTAGCGATGGATTTCACGTGGCTGCCCACCTCGTGCATACCGAAGTTTTTCGAGATCCATGGGTTTGAAAAGCCTCCGCATGTGCCCAAGTTCGACTATAAGAATAGTCACGTGGTCACGGAAGAGGAGAAAGAGGACTTTGACTGGTATTTGAAGGCGAAAGAAATCAAAGCAGATTAAATAAGGAAGAGGGAGAAAACGCCCTTAATTATGGCGATGATGATAAGGAAGAAGGGCAAGTTGTTGTCAAGGAGGAGGAGGCCAAGGGTGATTTCGGGCGACATCCGAGGGTCTGACAATCTCATAAAGAAGATCTAATTCGCACATTTTAGAGGATTGGGTTTCGGCAAAGATACATATCAAGTATCAGATGAACTACCAGCACAGCTAGCTATGTCTGAAGCCTCGTGCCATCTCAGCCAAGGACTTCGCGGAACACAACCAAAAGAGCATCCCCATTAGAAAAGCACGTTTATACACTATGTACAATAAGCCGGTGCTCTGCGCCTATTTTCCCCCAGCACTTACTGATTACTCCAATTGGCCGATTTTCTTGGTCTCTTGCATCAACTCGTAGAGCTGGCCGACCTGCTCTGGGGACATCTTTGCGAGGTCTTCCTGACTCAATTTGCCGTCCATCCACAGGCCACCATCCAAACTCTTCAAGTAGTCCTGCCACTGGGTCAAGAAACCCACTATGTGTAACGGATTGTCTATTTTCTGGTGTGCTTTGAACTCGGTCTTGACGTACTCATCTCCGAGAGATCTCAATTCGATAGGTAATTTATGCACATGGGCCCGCAAAATGGCCTTGTAAAGCTGTAGAGGAGCGAGAAGAGGCGATGCCTCCCTTTCGATACGGCGTGGTCTTACGAAAAGAGCTAGTGTTGGTCTCATGCCTTCGTGAGGTGGAATAGAAGTGGTGAAACTAAGAAAAGAGACTGCACATAGGTACTGGGCCTGTTCGAAGGGCCACTCAAGACGGCAATTTACGGAACTAGTCCACGGTTTATTGGGGATACAAAGTCACAGAGTGTTGATGGTAGAGAAACGGCGACTTGCCGCTAACCGCAAACCCATTCTTTTTAATTACATTATCGAAGAATCTGTGTTTATTTCATGTGTTTCTCAAATTTTGCTAAATAGTTCCCAAACTCAATAAAAGACCAATGTTTCGGAATAACCAAGGCCCACATGCAGAAATGCTCTCTTGTTCAGCTGAAACGTCCTAACACAAGCGATTCGCCATTCAACAGCCAAGGTTTGCAACACGACGGCTTCCATGCCTGAAAGGGAAACTGGGGTATTGCCCAATTAGGCAATTGGAAAAGGCACACTCCCTCGTTTGCAAGGGCACACTCGCGAGGTATATGCAGGCGGCGAGGGTTTCCGTACTCTCAGCAGGCAATTTGAACGAAAAGGTTCCTTTTCCAAAAGCAGTAAGTCCGCAGCCCTGATAGCAGCGGGCTCGTATTCCAGCAGGCACACTTCCAAACAAGGCAGGCCGAATGTGGTCGCCGGGTGCGAGCCTTGGTGCTCGATTGTGGGCATACAGAGTAGGCATAGACGTAAACAGGATTGTCTGCAGGACAAGGCGCTGCCGAACACCATTTACCCAAAGCGGAAATTCGCAGCTTGGGTGCTAAAACTCTTTCCCGATTAGGGCAAGAGCACCATGAGTGCCCCGGCACAGCGTGCAATTTAAAAGTAGCGGTCCCTGCCTCCTTCTAAATCATCCAAAAGTTATCATTCGTTTACATCATGAGGTTTGGATCGGTATTGACCTGTGCGACCGTTTTTAGCGCCCTCGTGGCTGCTGCCCCTACCGCCTTCAACCAGGGCGACGTTGCTACCAGACAAGACGACTTCGACTTTGAGCTTGCAGTGCGCCAGCTCGAGGAGTTGGGGGCCCGCTCTGCTGGCGGAGGGGAAGTCTCCGAGGTTCACAAGAGAGCCACTGGCGACTTGATCTCGTCGGTGTTGCAAAACTTGGGCAGCTCCAACTTGCTTGATGAGTTCACCTCTCAGCTTACCAACTCTTCTCTCGGTGGCGCTGTTTCTAAACAGGTGTTGACCTACATGGAGAATGGTGACATAAACTCCACTACCATTTACAATGCTCTTTCCGGTTCTGGATTGGTGCAGAAGTTCTACAGCTCGGTTTTGGACAACCCCAGCTTGAAGAATGCGGCTGTTTCCTACGCCAAAAAGATCGTAACTTCTGGAAGCCTCGACCAGGACTCTTCTGACAACACCAAGAGAGCCATTGGACAGTCCGTGACCACCGTCTCTAAGAGAGACTCCAACATCATCACCACCATCATCACCGCCATCTCCAACAGTGGTATTGTCGGCGAGGTGATCAACTCCATCTTCAACAACCCGCAGTTGATCTCTTCGGCCGAAAACTTGATCGTATCGACCGTTAAGAGCGTCAACTGGTCGCAGGTTTTCAGCTCGATCTACAACTCGGGAATTGTCCAGGACTTGTTTAACGCGGCTGTGTCCACCCTTCAGGGTAAGAGAGACTTTGTGGAGGCTGTCAACAAGAGAGACCTTCTTTCTGACCTTTACGGCACCGCTACTGCCACTTACAGCTACCAGAACCCAACCACTACTGCTGCCGGCGGTTCTGGTGGCGCTGCTACTGGTGCTGACTTGTTGAACGGCTTGTTGGGCGCCCCTTCTGCTGCTGCCCCAGCTGCCACCACCAACACCGCTCCCGCTCCCGCTGTCCCCGCCACTACCCCTACCGTTGCTGCTACCACCACTGGTGGCTTGTTGGACGATCTTCTTGGAGGATTGGGCGGCGACTCTGCTGCTGCGACCACGACTACCCCCACCACTGCTGCCGCCGCCACTTCTGGCTCTCTGGACGTTCTCGGTGACTTGCTCGACAACTTCTTGGGCGGAGACTCTAACACTGAGGCTGCCACCACTACCGCTGCCGCTGACCCTTCAGCTTCCACTGGAAGTGTCCTCGACAGCTTGTTCAACGACATTTTTGGTGACTCCGGCGATTCTGCCGCTGCTACTACAACTGCTGCCACTTCCACTTCCACTGGTGGTCTCTTGGACAGTCTCCTTGATGACTTCCTTGGTAATTCTTCTTCGTCGTCGTCGTCTTCTGACTCCAGCTCCAGCTCTGTCTCTTTCGAGAGCTTGCTTGGCGAAATCTTGTCTTTTGGTGAGGAGGAGCTCTCCAGCTTGCTTTCTAACAGCAACTTCTGGAACAGTCTCTTTAGCATTGCCGCTAGCCTTTTTGATGATTTGTTTGGCTCCTCTGGATCTTCTGGATCTTCTGGCACGTCTGACTTCTCGCTTTCAAGCTTGATCGACGACATCTTCGGTACTTCCGGTAACTCCACAACTTCATCGTCTTCTGGCGGTGACATCCTCAGCAGCCTCTTCAACGACTTGTTTGGAAGCTCTGGTTCTAGCTCCAGCTCCAGCAGTTCGCTGGGCACTTCTTCTCTCGGCCTGGTGTTTGATGAGATCATCGACTCGTTGTTCGGCACCTCTTCTTCTTCTTCGTCAACTTCTACTTCTGCTTCTGGTAAGAAATGCTGCTGCTCTGCGAAGTCTAAGAAGAAGAGATCTCAGAAGAGAGCTTTGAAGAAGGTCCTCAAGAGATCTGTTAAGAGAAGCTTGCAGAAGAGAGCTGCTTTGGCTGCTTTGGCGGCGAAGAGAGAGTTGTAAGGGGCCTAACGCATAAAATTGTATACCTATCATGAGCTAATATAAGAGACACATTATTGCCAGTAGTTGTGATGTCAGCATCTGAAAAGAGGAAGAAGGAGAGCTGTATGTTAATCTACCTTAGAGTTGTTGATCCCGGTCAATTGAAACGCTGTTCCACAAGGAAGCTCAAGAGGTCTACTCCGAGAGGTTATGGGTATGATAGACAATTGGCAGACCTAATCAGCCCGGTCAATTGCAAGTCACTGGCTCTAAAATTTGCCAATTCAGATAGGGTCTTGAAGCAATTGAGAGTGCCGTATCTGTTATCGAGGGTATTGGGCCTGTAACTACGTAGATCTGCGCTTGCCCTTCTTTTTACTGTATTTGATGGATTCTGTATGCGACGACTGTTTTTGGGTGCAATTGACTGCCTGTTCCCATTACTAGCCTGAAGCACCCGGAATTGTAAACGCTGGAAGTCTGACTATAACTCAGGTCTGTTCAACATTTAGGCACGATTGTGCCTCTCTGCAATCACACCATGACGTTCCCCACACCTCCCCATTATTACCTAGAGAGTCTCAATCAACTACATAAACATTCCAGCTTTGACAAACTGCACCCGTGCTAACTACCTTCATATGGGTCTCCACACCAATCTCATGTAAATACAACACAGACCCCTCATGCTCGCATCCGCACAATGGCCCCAAACGAGACACACCATGGCTGAATACAGAAATAGCCGAGCCTTTCGTGTGGTTGCCGGAGGCTCCAGGGTGCGTCTAGAAACCCAAAAGGGAGGTTACCGAGGCCAGAGTTGCCAGATAGGGCACAGTTCAAGACACCAGCGAGCGCTCGCAACCAAGCACAAATGTTACCGCATTCGGTAAGCACTTATGACATGCCCGAATGCGGAAATTGAGGGTCGTAAAAAAGACGATCGCAGCCTGGGCATAGACGCAAATTGCCTATTTCGGCGAGCTCCGACGGTAAACACACTCCCAAATTAGTGCCGCATTGGGGCAAGGGCGTCCTGCAGATGCCGGAATTTCCTAAAACGGAAAGGAAGTTTTTGCATCCCGGGTACCCCAACCCACGGTAGGCGTTATATATGTGCGGCAGCCCCCCGTAGCCGCTGGCAGTGTCGGAAGAAGTATTTTCATACACTCGTTACCTGTGCCTTGACGGTCACCATGAAAATTGCTACCGTTTGCAACACCGTCTTGATCTACGCCGTGTTGGCGCTGGCCGCCAGAGAACCGTCGCCCATAAAAAGACGGTCTCTCTTTAGCTCGCTTTTTGGCACCAGCAACGACGCTGCCCCAGCACCCGCTCCCGCGGCCGCAGCCCCGGCTGCTGGATCTCCCGCCGCTCCTGCCGCTTCCCCAGTGGCATCAAACACACCTGCCGTTGGTGTTGCCTCTCCAGCTGTCTCGGCCCCCTCTCCAGTGGCTCCCTCGCCTGTGGTAGCTGCTGCTAATACCCCTGCTACACCAGAGACTCCTACCACCGCTGTGCCTGATTTGGCGGGCTTGTTGGACTTGAAATCCTCCACCCACTCCAATACCACAACCTCGTCCTCCACCACGAGAACATCTTCGTCCAAAACAGCGCTTTTGACCACTTCCAGCGAGGAGCCTGCTGAGAACGGCTTGGAAGACTTGCTTGGAGCCACGTCTTCAAGCTCTTCTTCCAGCTCGTCTTCTGCTACTACCGCTGCCACTAAAGCTGCCGCTAAGAATGGCTTTGCTGCGCTTTTGGCCCAGCCCGTTTCCCCCACCGTTGCAGCTGTTAGCGCCTCTCCTAGCTCGTCTGCTGGCTCGTCTTCAAGCGCTTCTCCTAGCTCCACTGCCGCTCCTGACTCGTTCTTTGCGAAGCTTTTGGCCAAGGGTTCCTCCAGCGCAGTTCCGAGCTCCAGCACTGTGCCCAGCTCCAGTCTGAGCGCTCCGTCGTCTTCCCTGGACCCCTCTTTGGTCGATTCCCTCTTCGGAGGATTGGAATCGTCCAAGGCGTCGTCGCTGGCTTCTGCTTCTAAGGCATCTTCCTCTAGTGCTTCTGCGTCCGCCTCCGCATCCTCTGCTTCTAAAGACCCGTCTTTGATCGATGAGCTTTTCGGTGGCGCTTCCAAGGCTTCCAGCTCGTCGTCGTCGTCGTCGGCCACTGCCGCTGCCACCAAGGCCAGACTCTTTGGTCTTCTTGCTGCGACTACGCCGCTGAACTCTTCTTCCGTGCCTGCTTCTGCCACGGCTGCAAAACTCTTCGGTCTTGCTCTGGCTCCAGCCTCGGCTTCCGAGGATGATGACGACTGCGAAGACGAGTCTTCTGCTCCTCCAACCACTCCTGCTACCAGCGTTCCTGGTGGTGCCATCACTGGTGTGCCTTCTAACAACGCTGTGCTGCTGGTCCCAACCACCACCACCACTGATGACGATGACGACTGCACCGATGACGACCCCACCACTGGTCCCACCACTACAGCGCCAACGGTCACTGGTCCAGGCATCTCGAAAGCTTCCACGCCCACTACTGCCGATGAAGATGATGACTGCACGGACGAGGACCCCACCACCACTCCTCCTGCCACTACCGGCCCCACTACCGCCCCCACCACCGCTCCCACCACCGCTCCCACGACGGCTCCCACCACTGCTGTCACTACTGATGATGACGAAGAGTGTGAGGACACCACCACCGTCGTGACGACCACCCCTACCACGGTTGTTGTTCCTGTGACCACCACCAACGGCCAGGGCGTCACTTATACCACCACCAACCATGTCACCACCGTTAACACGGTGACTGCTTCGCCTGATGACGAGGACGACGAGCCGTGCACCACCACTGATGCTGCTGGAAACACCGTGACTGTCACCAACTACCACACTACCACTAATGTGGTGAGCCCCACCGCTCCTGCTGGAGCGGCTGCTGATGACTCGGATGACGAAGACGACGACTGTGAAGAAACCACCACTAGCCCGCCGTCTGGCTCTGGATCAGGCTCTGGCGCTTCCTCCGGTGGATCTTCTGGCTCTGGCTCTGGATCTTCTGGCTCTGGCTCTTCTGGCTCTTCTGGCTCTGGCTCTTCTGGCTCTGGCTCTGGTTCTGGCGCTGCTGACGATGACGACTCGGATGACGATGATGACTGCACTGCTACCTCCACCGGCGTTGCCTCCGGATCCGGCTCTTCGACCGGCTCTAGTTTCCTTTCGTGGCTCTTCGGCGACGACTCGGATGACGAGGACGACCTGTGCGACCAGGATTGCGTTCCTTGCGACGAGTCAGATGACGAGTCTGACGACGAAGATGACGACGACTGCGATGAGGACTGTGACACCTGTGACGCTGCTCCTGCTGCCACCACTGCTGCTGCTGCTGCTGGTCCTGCCGCCACGACTGCTGCTGCTGCTGGTCCTGCGACCACGGCCGCTCCTGCTCGTGGTGCCGCAACCACCACCGCCGCCACCACTGTGAAGACCACCGCTGCTGCTGAGACAGTTGTCCCCAACACTCCCGTGGATGACGATGACGAGGACTGTGAGACCGTCACCACTGAATTGCCAACTCTGAAGGTTACATCTGTGGTGACGACGTTGCCATCTCTGAGCGCATCTTCTGTGGTTACCAAGTTGTCGTCTCTGAGCGCATCTTCTGTGGTGACCAAGTTGTCGTCTCTGAGCGCATCTTCTGTGGTGACCAAGTTGTCGTCTCTGAGCGCATCTTCTGCGGTGACGAAGTTGCCAACTCTGTCGGCGTCGTCTTCGGCGGCTGCTCCTAAGTTATACCAGGTGGACGTTGCTTCCGCTTCCGCTGCTCCTCTGACGGTAGCGGCTGTTTCCACCCAGTCGAACAACGGTGTTTCCAACGCGCTTTCCGGCGGTTGGATGGCGGTTGTTCCGCTTGTTGCTGCGTTGTTGTAGGCGGCCGGACCCCTCGCATATCAAGACATGACCGCAAAATGTATACTATCTCTTAATACATATACCAGTACGAGAAGAAGACGACAGTTGGCGTAGGAAGACAACAGTTGGCGTAGGAACACGACAGGAGAAATAGAGAAGGGTTTACTAGTGCGAAGAGGCGGCAATAAGGGCCCTGGGTAATCAAATACTGTAGGCAGAAACGTCCAGCCCGTCTATTTGGTAGGGGAGAGTTTAATAAGGTACTACAAGAGCGGTTGAAAAGAGCACTTTCAGGTTCTACAAGGGCTTCATTTCTTGGTTCAGTGCTTCTTTGGTCGTTCTAGAAGCAGTTGCACTATCATTTGGCGTATTCTTATGTCAAAATAAACTGTACTGGTAAACCATCACCTAAGGACCAAACAACTGTCTGTCTCTTAACTCAGTGCTTTCAATAGTCACTCAATCCAGCTCGTTTGAGGCGGACAATGTGGAGTTACACCAGGAATAATAGCTGTCACAACGAGTATTAGCCAGGAAGCCAATATCCTTCCTTATCTGAAGTGAACCAACGGAGGACCACATGTGCTGCAAATTGTGTTGCTATCAGATGCAATATCGCCAGACCAACACCGGCTTCAATTCTATTGAGAGACGATAGAAAGTCCTATTTCGAATACTTCATCCGCCTAAATCGACCGATTTTCATACCGAAGACCACCCTCATGGTCCTATTAGTACTGATGTTGATTGCAACATAGCCGTTGAGCATTTCGACGCAAGCCTGCTAAAACAGCACAGTTCTCCTGCTATGTTATCTGTTTCTTTAAATTGACGCTACCACATCTTATATGCCGTTTCTAGTCTTCCCGTTATAAGGCTCCCTGCATTGCTATGGACTCGCATTACATTACCCACCACTTTATAGCATATTTCAGGTTATTGAGCATACGTAATCCCCTCATCTCCCGTAGTATAGTATTTTCTTTCTAGTCCTCCGCCTCATCCCCTCCTTCCCTTTATTCATTCCCTTCCTTCTTCTCTTGGACTTTTTCTCTCTTCCTTTCCCCCGTGTCCTGCCCTTTCCATCCTTTATTCTGGTGGCAAACCTCTTTTTCGCACTCTTTAATTACCCCAGCTAACACCTTACATATATACAGCCCAAGAATGGACCGCCAGACACTCATTTTCTTCATAATCATGTTCATCTTCCTTTCCCTACCGAATGGGCCCGACCAGCCCCATTCGTCAAAGGAAAGGGAGGCGCTCCTGCTGTTCCAGGAGTCCCTAAAACATACAAGACAGGTGGCCTCCTCCTCACATTATTACTCGGGCTATGGCAATATAACAGGCTTACAATTATCATACGATGACCTACTACAAAAGAGAAATGTTCTGGACTGGCCCTTCCACCACTTTACGCCTGAAAATCCCTGGATAGAGGACCAGAAATACTCGTTGCTCCCTAACGACGTCAGCAATAAAGTCAAACAATTCTGGGGAACAGAGCCTGTGTCATGGCATCCTTCGGAGAAGCCTGAAAACGCCTATTTGCTCAACATCTCGGGCGTAGCGTTTGGTGAATTCGATTTGTCGTCTACCAAATACACCCAGTACCCCATGAAACTAGCTCCTTATTTACAGGACCATCTTGATAGATACTCACAATCGCAGTACGAGGAAGATAAGGAACGGTACGAGCAAGACCCGGAAAACAACTCACCACCCCGCCAACCCGAGGTTGAGCCGTTTCCTAAAGTGGGAAACATCTCTTATCCTTCGGGAAAGATGTCGCTCAGCTTGAAGAGCCACAATTACAACTTCAAAAACCCAGAAACGGCCCAGTTCGTGTATAATAAGTCAGCGGATGGGGTGGAGGATGCTATGGTGGTTTCTGTTAAGGTTAATATCTACGATAACCCGGAATCAGATACGAACGAAATCGAGACTGTGGGCGTCTATTTCCAGAAGACTGGAGCCTTGCTCAGCGTGTCAAAATCTGCCAAGTTCTTTGGTAGCCAGTTATTACCGCATTTCGCCATGTCGGAAGAAAACTTCAACACCGCCCAAATCCTCGTGGCACAGTACCTCAACGTCACCAATATCGACAAGGACGTCACGCTCGACGACATGAACGCCTACATCTCCAAGTCGCAGGAGCAATGCGAGTTTGTGTCGTATTTCCAACTCGAAAAGACTGACTACAGTAAGGAGGAGCTCGAGGTTATCGACGAGGAGTTGGCCAATCCTAGCGGGCGGCCCTTACCTGACAAGATACCCATTATCAACGTGAAGGAGGGATTGATTTATTCTCCTGATTGCGGCATTGTCATCAGTACCAAGCCTAAAGTCGACTTCAAGGGAAACAGAACCGAGGTCACCAACACTGCGTTGAAACGCATGTTGAGCGGTTTGTTGGTTCTTGTAATGCTCCAAATGTACTTCCTATTGAAGCAGATTGGGGAGTCTCGGACGCCAGGCCAGTTGTCGAATATTTCCAGCGTTACGATATCACTCATTGCGTTTCAGGATTCGCTTGTGGCTTTGCTCTTTTTGCTTGGATCTACATTTATTGAGGAGTTGTACTTGATAGCTGCCTGTGTTGCCGTGGTTGCATTTGTGATGTGTGGCGTTTTCGAGTTGCGGTTCATTGTGAATGTGGTAACCACGCAGTCCAACGAAAGAGGAACGACGTGGTGGGAAATCTTGCGAAGCGGATCTCCGAGAAGTGCATCTGAAGGCGAGAATGATCTGGAGACTGCTCCAGGAACAACTAATGCCCCTGAACCTGCTCCAACCCCAGCTCCAGCTCCCGCTCCCCAGGCCGCTGCAACGACCATCACACTTGACGATGAAAGCAGGGTTTTCAATAGCATTTTTACCATGGGATTCTCGTTGACAATCGTGGCTACATTCCTAATTCTCAACTCGTTCATGTGGCGCGTGAAGTACAGACGCTTCTTCGAGTATGTTGGATTACTCGGACTCAACTCGTACTGGATTCCACAGTTCTTGCGCAATACCCTCAGAAACCGCAAAAAAGCCTTGCTGTGGGAGTACGTTCTCGGCACATCGCTTATACGGGTTATTCCGGTGTGGTACTTGTCACTCAACGGGTCCAATCCCTTGAGGCACCATCGCGATCCGGTATTGGTGGCAGCTCTCAGTATGTGGTTGGGTTTCCAGATGGGATTATTGTACCTCCAAGAATTATTAGGCGCGCGGTTCTGGCTTAACGATAAATGGCTTCCACAGGCATACGACTACCACCCGTTGCTTGACCTCAAGGATTTGGAAAACGGGTTTGCCTCGGATATTTTGGCCAGCATCAAAACCGATACCGCAGCCGATGAGGACGGGGTGGTCACGTGCAAATTGGACTGTGCGATTTGCATGAACGAAATCGACTTGCCGGTAAGCATCAGCGGGAAGAAGAAACTCAGCGACCGCAACCGTATCAAGCAGGTGATGGTGACACCTTGCAGGCACATTTTCCACACGGAGTGTCTTGAGGACTGGATGGTATATAAATTGCAGTGCCCGGTGTGCAGAAATGGGTTGCCACCGGTGTGACATTGCCAATTGGATTAGAGAATACATGCCGTCCGGGCCAGGGTCCCGGATAAGCTTCTGACAATAGACTAAAATTACCGGGGTATGTTCGCAGTCGGAGCATATGCAGGAGATCGTCGTATATCTGCGGCGCAAAATGTGGCTGGCCGGGCTAGGGCCGACGCATCGCGCTAGTTACGCATGTCGCGCTAGTTACGCACGCCGCGCTAGCCATGATGGCAGTGCTAATCATGCACGACGCACGGGATGCGAATGGGCCCGATGGAACTGCCATGCCGTCATTCCCCATTTCTTGGTCCCGTTTCCGCCCGCAGCCGCAGCCCCGGCGCCACGGGCCCAAGCTGGCGTTCCATGTTCACGCATCTCCTGCATAGGACCAAAATCGGCTGATTTTTCAGCTTCCAACAGCTGTTTTTGGAGGGCGTTTCCCGTTCCTTTGTGTAATCTCCTGCACGCTCACTCTCCATATCTTATAATGGGCCCACTTTCGCTAGCAATATCCAGAGGCATCTTGTCTTTATTGAAGCCAGTTACTGGAGTATAGAAGTCTTCGTTTGAATACAGTCTTTGCGGACTCCAACCATGCCTACTGCTGCGTACAACGGCTATACTGCCGACCCGAACGGGGCCCATGGGGCCCTTCCTGGCTATTACGACTTCGAAACTAGCGACAACTTTCTTGGTAGTCTTCTGGGGGCGGTGTCCTCTCTTCTGCCTTCCTCTTTGAGTGGCGAAGAAGCTTTCCAGCCCGTCAACACCGGGTTTGGTGCTCCGGGAAGCTCCGGCAGCGAGTGGGAGCTCGAGAATATGCTTAATGGAGAAAACAATGGTCCTCAAGGCGAAAGCGGAATCACTTTCCAATTTTCCGATACTGTGGACCCCAACAGCAACCCCTATCCCGGGGAACCGAGCCAACAGGAGTTCTTGCAGCTGTCATCCATGCTGGTCAACTCGTATTCGCAGGCTTCCAGTTTGAACGGCGTTACGCCTGTGAGCCATCCCCTGGAATCCTCCACTCATACCCTGCCAGAAACCAATATGGCCGTTAAACACGAGGAGGACTCTCCAGGCACGAAGATCATCGTGAAAGGGTCCAAGGTTTCGAAGCCGCTTAAAAAAGATAAGAACTCGCACAATATGATCGAGAAGAAGTACAGAACCAACATCAACTCCAAGATCTCGATGTTGCGGGACGCCGTACCTGCTCTCCGCATTGCTGCAGGATCCAAAGACATTTCTATTGCTGATTTGGAGGGTCTCAGCCCTGCTTCCAAGTTGAACAAGGCGTCGGTGTTAACCAAGGCCACTGAATACATCAAACATTTGGAGCACAAGAACGAGGTGTTGAAAAACCAGAACTTCCATTTGCAGCGGTTGATCCAAGAGGCCAATATGCGCCCACAGCAGCCTTTGCCAGTGCAGCAGACGCCGCAAATAGCCCCCCAGCAGGGTGGTTTTGGATTTGTGCCGGGCCCTAATGAACAGAGCTATAATGCTACACCTGTTCAGCAGTCCTATTCCAATAACTTTTACAACCACAGCTCTTCCTCTCCTCAGCAGAACAACGCCAATATGAACAAGTACTTGCTCGGCGGAATGGGCGTGGTGGTGGGAACTTCTATGTTTGGTGGAGATGGCGGCGATTTCAGAGGCATGTCTAGCTTGCCCATTTTCAACTTCTTGCCTTATTCCATTACTCACCCTTCGCCTTTGGTGGTGCAGCTGTTCCTGGTCTTGAAGACGCTCCTTCTTTTCGCCACCATTGCTTCTTTCATTTATCCCTCCGTGATAAAGGCGTTTTCGGACAAAAAGGATGACGAAAAGACAGAGAATGCCTCTTCAGGTGTTTGGACAAACTGGATTCTTGTTTCCATGGGAGTTCGTTTACCTGTCGCCGTGGAAAACACCAGAAAGGACCAAATAGTGGCGTCGTTATTGGGCAAAACGCCCTTTTCTTTACACCAGCTTTTGAGCGATTATCTCTACTTGTCCTCCAGCGAACAGACGCTTGAAACTTGCGTTTTGAACTTGATTGTCGGTGTGATTTTGATTGTTCATTACCCTGTTTTGGGACGTATTTTGAACGTCAATATGTCTCTGAAGGGCTCCCTTGTGACGAACTTGGACTACGCTGGCGATGATGAATCGTTAAAACTCTTAAACCAGTTGATCAAGAAAGTGGACGGAGTTGCGTTTCTCGGCTCCGAAACTTTAGTCCACCGTTTGGTCAACTTGGCGAAGAACAGACCCATTAACTCCGACATCAACGATGGTCAAAACCACGTCAAATACGTGGAGTTCTTGAGAGAAAATGCTAACGACTACTACGGCGTAATCTATTCTTGGAGACTTTTAGAGTTGACCCACCACTTGAACCTTACTTATTTGAAGACTATTTCTTCGGCATCTGAAGACCCGAATAAGGTTTTGAAGCAGATTCTGCAGGATACCGAGGCCATAGCCGTTATTTTGAAAGAGAATAAGTCCAAGGTCTCCCAATACTTTGACACTTTCATGAGCGTTTTTCTGCCTGAAGAGTATGCGATTCCGTACCAAAAGAGCGTGGAAACGACCCTCTTGCGCAGCTTGGAAACATTCAAAACGCTTGTGGAAGGCCAGGAATTGACGGATCACGAGATTGTGAACACGTCCGATGAGGAGGAGGGCGAAGAAACGCCCGAAATGCCCCTCTCCGCCAATAGAACACCGTCGGAGATAATAGGAGGCCAGAAACGCTTAATCAGCTCGTTGAACTTGATAAACGAAGAGCAGTACATTGCGTTGACGAGCTCCTTGGTATTGTACCACTACAACCACAACCCCACCAAAAGCAGAAGTCTATTGAAACACTTGGCATTTTCCACCGATAAATTGCCGTTGTCACTTTTGGCATTCACTGCCCTCCTTAAGGTTCTCGTGACGATGGTGCAGGACGGTTCCGATGGCGAAGAAAACGCCGAGGTTCTCGACCAATTGGCCAGAATTACCAAGTTGTGGATCAACGACGAGAACAAGAAAAACTTCATGACGTCCGAATTCCGCGGGGACCTCTCTCACGTGATCGTGGCTAAGAGCCTCATCTTGAACGGCGAGGCGTCCGAAATTGACGACTAGACTTTTACTTCTTGGTATAGGGTTGCTACCCTACTGGATGGGTATGCAGGAGCCCAACAAACTATGTAGCCTCATATAGGTTCGTCAAGGGTTTAATTGGGTCTAATAGGCTACGCGTCACGTGGTGACACGAGGTGTTATTTATCATAGTATGTTTATTTATAAAATGTATGGATCAAATTGAAATACAAAAGCTGATGCGTATACGTAACATTACACAATTATAACTAAGGTTGGAGCCGAGGTTTGGTGGAGCAGGATTGGCGTTTCCGCCCGCAGTACTCTGCCACCACGTTGTAGTGCCAAGCGGTGAGGCACTGCCGATTAACAGAGTCACAAATGTCGCTGATGTGTAACGAGTTTTTTGCAGTTGCCTGCAGCATGCATCTAAAGCGGGTCCGTTTACGGCGTAAAATTCATGACACATTTAAGCTTGGCATCGGCAGCGTGGAGTGCCGAAAAAATACCGAACTATGAATTGTGATGCAACATGCCGCGAAAATCCCGGGCTCAGTGCAGGATGACGTTCTGAGCCGCAGCAGTAAATGCGCGGCTGACAGCATCCGCGCCCCTTGCAGTCGATTATGGGCTGATAATTGGTGGGTGCCCAGCGATCGCCAGAAATAGACGTCTTGATGCACCCTGCACCAGAAACATTATTTTGGCCGCGGCGGCAGCAGCCAACGCACCTTTCTTCCGCGCATCTGCAACGCACACGCAACATGCGTTACAACTGGCATCAGCTAAATGCCCAATCGGGATGCAATAAGCTTGTGTTCCAGCATTGGCACTTCCCTATATATACCTTGCGGTGGCAGTTAGCACTTCACGCTCCCGGAATGCCCCATAGATCGCAGATGAGTGAATCCGAACCTTCTCTGCCAGGAAGCCCCAGCTCCTGCAGCGCAGAATACACCGCACACGACTACAAGCGCCTAGTGTGCGCGCTCGTGGATGCAAATAGTACGCAGAACGGCCCGCACGCGCACTTGCGCACCCTCGTGGACTTTACCCTAGGCCATCTGCTTCTACTCACCAACTTCCAGAAACGTGAGATCCACATTGCTGATCTCTGCGTACTCCCCGTCAACCCCAAAAACCCGGTGTCCGCGCTAGTGGTACGTTCAACGCCAAACAGCTACCCATTACGCTACTACGCATGCGTCCGGCACAGGGACGTGGACTTATGTCCGCATGCAGCCGTGGCCATGTATCTCTTCAGTCGGTTCCACATGCCGGATGCGTATGGCCAGGTGGAGTTGGGCGAGAGTTTCTTTTCCGACCCCATGTTCTCGGAAATCACCCTTTTACGGGGCCGCAACCGTTATCTGGCCATGCTGTATCTGCAGCAGCATAAGGCGCAGAATGATGCACTCAAAGCCGCGGGTTTTGACGCCAAGGACACCAACATTCTGCGCCTCTTGGCCACACTGTTTGACCCTACCAGTAATGGCGAAGTTTGCGTGCAGCCGGGCCAGACCACGCTGCTTAAATCGAACCCGTCGCCAGAAGACCTTCTCTTCCGCGTAGCAGGCTTCGAAGGCAAGGAAGATTACCATACTGGGCGCGACATGCACGAGCCGCCAGCCGAGGTAGTGCGGCAGATCTTTCCATTTATTTCTGACGCACCCGTCACACCCGACGCACCGGGCGCAGAATCCGTGCAGCTGCGCGTGAGAGATGTACTTCGCATGCTTCGCCGCACTCTCGTCCAAGATATGGCCGAAATCAAGCGCCGGCATCCACAAAACCCGCTTTGCGCCCACCCCATCTTCTGTCAGCCTGCGTTCACTGCATACGCCGCTCGCGCCGGCGCCCAAACGCAAGTGAACGCTGTGCTCCCTGCGCCTCCTCCGTGCAATTTGCGCCCATCGGCGAATCTGCCTCTGCAGGAATTGCAGCAATTGCGCGAAAACCATCTGGCCCTATACAAAGACATCCACGGGTTCATCAAGCAGCAAACAGATTTGGTTCAAGCACACCGCCGCCAAATGAACCAGCTCCAAAACGCCGCCAACGGCATGGCCATACTTTTAGCCGCCCGCAGTACCCCAGTCCATCTTCAGTATAGCTTGTCTTCAAGCGCAAGATTGCTCCTGCATATACACACGTCCACGCTCCAGCAGGGTCTTGACAACGCCCAAGCTTTGCTCCAGCGCCTCAACAACCAGTTCAGTCAGTCGCCAGGGTCGCCTCCCGAGTCTCCGCCGCCACTGTTTCCCAGTGACCGCGAAAAAGCCCTCCGTCGAAGGCTTCTGAGACAAGCCATCACCTTATACGAGATGTGGGACGATTTCAAGTCGCTAGAGAAGCTGCTCAAGGATCATGGCATCTCTACTACAGAATGGCTCAAAGTCCACGGCAGCTCCGAGCGCCAGTTCCGCCACACAAGAATGAAAATCATCCGGTTCGTGGAGGAAGAAGCCGCGCGGCAGAAATGCTCTACTGAAGTGGTAAAGCACAAGTTGCACTCAAAAATGCGCAACCGCCAGCGTCCCTGGACCCTAGACGAAGTCCAGAGAATGCTCACGTTGGGAAGACGCGTGGACCTCAGCGACGCGTGAATGGGTCAGGCCAGTGTACGCGCCGATCAACGCAGGAACACCTTTGAAAAACATGCCGGGCGTATCCTGACCTGCACTAAATATCCGTTATCTGTCATGTCATAGCATATCGAACCATTTCGTCATCTCCGACGAGAGCTCATTTACCCAATTGGGAAAACCCGGCCCAGGACCCCGGAAAACACCGGATCGGGCCACATGCAGGAACATATCAATGTCCGTGCTAAAGCCCCCTCTGGTTCCGATATGTGTTACCAGTATGGATTCCATAGAATTGCGTTCTAGCGGACCGAGGGACTCGGAATCCGGCCACGACGCCGCTTCTGAAGCCCAAAAGGAGCCCTCAACGCAGGGTATTCTCGTTGTGACTGCAGGGTTTATTTGCAACTTCATGGTCTTTGGCATAGGCTTTTCGTATGGTGTTTTTCAGGAGTTCTACACCTCTTCGTCCGGTCCTCTTCGGCACTACTCGGCTTCCGAAGTCTCTATCGTGGGAACGTTGGGACTGGCTCTCACTTACTTATGTGGGATATTCAACAAGACGCTTCTCTTTTACTTCAGTCCTCGGCAAGTGATGCTTTTTGGGAGTGTTCTCATGTCTGCTGGGCTTATAGCCGCCGGATCGTCGTCAAAGATTTATCAGTTCGTGATTACCCAGGGTCTAATGTTTGGGGTGGGACTGAGTCTCGTTTACTTGCCTCCAGTGGTTATAGTGCCCACTCTCTTTTCGAGAAATAGGGCCATTGCTACGGGAATTGTTTTCGCGGGCACGGGCTGCGGAGGTTTCGTGTTTGCGTTTCTCACCCGCTGGCTCATCTCTCAGGTTGGATGGCGCTGGTGTCTCAGAATCCTAGGCTTCGTCAATTTGGCTGCAACCTCGCTAGCAAGCTTATTGGTTGCAAAACCGACTACGCGCTACAACACAGACAATAAGGTGCTAAACTTGTCGCAAATAAAGTCATGGAGAGTGTGGCTCCAATTGGCAGGGTCGCTTCTACAGGCTGCTGGCTATTTGACCCCGCTCATTTTCATGTCGAAGTACGGCAGAGCCCTTGGATATAGTGAAAACCAGGGAGCTCTCTTTATTGCAGTGAACAACGCCATTAATGCTGTTTTTAAAGTCGTCCTAGGCTTCGGGGCCGACCGCATCGGTCGTCTCAACATGATTCTCATCTGCAGCGTGGTAAGTTCAATCACGGTTTTTGCTCTATGGATGGTGGGAACAAGAGGCACCTTCATAGCATTCGTGGTGCTCTACGGAATCTTTTCCGGCGCTATCATCTCGCTACTTCCCACTTGTCTTATGGACCTTTTTGGCGTGGCCAACTACCAGGCCCTCACAGGATTGATGTACTTTTCAAGGGGAATAGGAAACATGTTGGGATCTCCCATAGCGGCTTTATTGATCACGGGAAATGGGTCAAATGCTGGTGATTTTCGCAATGCCATCATCTATAATGGTGTTATGTTGGCTGCAAGTACACTTTGTCTAGCGGCCCTTCGAGTCATCTTCCGACTGGATCTGTCATGGAAGCTTTAGGAGAAATTGTAGGTATTTGGGCACGTACCGTCTAAGGCTACTTGCTTTCAAGGTTTAATTCTGGTATGGAAAGACTCTATGATTGAGATTTCGACTATGCGGAGATCATACGATGAGTAAGAAGATATCACACTGAAATTAACCTTATTTGTTTTCAAGAAGTTCAATACCTTATACATAGAAAGTCATACTTACACACTTAGCAAAAGAGCTTCACCCGATTTGACTTCTTGAGGTCCATCTACATTTTTCTCATGCCATCCCCATCTAAACACCTCTCTACATTCAATTGTACCAGTCCTCTTATTCTCGTATCACGTTTTTCTTTCGCTATAATTCTGGACGGCCCTTTCATTTCATTAGTGCTCATTCTGTCGTTCTCAGTTTTTTCCTGTCATCCCTCACAAGTCAATGTTCTTGAGTGAAAATGGCTCATAAGCGTATCCTTCTCCAACAAAGAACTTAGACATCGCCTCCACCCAATGTAATCTCAAAGAATGAAGCATTGCAGAAGTACCCTCCATCAATACCAAGATGCAAACCGTCAACACAAACCACAATCCGAAAAGAAGCACTACCGTCACTATTCCTTTGGTTCCAGTAGGACCAAAGGCATTCTGGATAGTCATGGACCATAAGACGGTCGATAATTGTGCGTGTGCCAACGACAACGCCCAAAGACGTAAGTACGATGCAGTATGAGAGACACAATTCAAGCAAAACTCAATGGTATGGATCACCTGGTGGATCACCACATCTCCAAGGTTGAACTCCTCGCCACTCCCATGAGAGGAGTTGTGGTTAAGGGGTTCTATATCGTTGGGGAATGTGAAGCTATCCCCTAACAAGTCCACTTCATCAGGCGGGTCGTGGTTGAGGGCCTCTTCTTCTTCGTGCAACTGAAGGCTGTGGTTCATCTGAGAGTGAATGTCGCTGTAACCAAGCTTCACAGCCTTATTGTTCTCACGGTGCAATGTCAATGGCTTGTAAATCAACAACCATGGCACACAAACTAGTGCTATCAACACCAAAACCACCTGGACAAAGCTCTGGCCGGGATAAAGCTTCTCCTCCACCTTTCCAGGAGACAAAAACATGTTGATAAGCATATTAAGCAAGCCGGGAGGCTGTCTTCCAGTACCCAACCAATCAACAGACCACTTATATAAGATGGTTAACACCAAATAACCGAAAATGCTCTGCATGAATAAAAACCCAGGGATGAAGTTTCCGATAATATCCACCCGTGATTTGAAGAAACGGTAATTGACAAGACTGAAGAAGAGCGAGTAGTTCATATGCACAAACCCCATCAAAATTGACAATTTCATCTTATAAGAGTTGGTGAAAAGTAAATTGTTTTCAGTGCCGTGCCACGCCCAGTCTAAACCAAAAAGATAGGTCTTTCCGGGAATCTTCTTAGCCACCACCGATATGGCACCGTCTTTGGCAAAGTCGTAGCTCTCAGGAAATTCCCACTTCCAGCCAGAGCTGAAGAGCGTCATGGATTTGGAGAAAATGTCGTTGTACAAGAGACCCGTGTAGATGGAGAATAGCCCCATCAAGAGAATGATGTACCGACCACTGAAGGCCATATCGAAGATTTCGTCCTTGTTTCTCATAGCACCGAATCTTACTTCGTTGGAGATCAAAAATAATGCGATCAACAACACAATTATACCATGCCCGATATCTCCAAACATTATTGCGAACATGAAAGGGAAGGTGATGATTGTAGCCAATCCGGGGTTGACTTCCTGATAAGTAGCAACTCCGTAAGCGTCGATAATTTCCTGAAATGCTCCGGTGAACTTATTCGTCTTGTGGAACGTGGGCGGAGTTCTATTGGTTGAGAGTTCATTGACCACGGCTATCAAGCTGTAATCGTCATTTTCGTCACCGTTGAAGTCAGAATTCTCGTCTATGGCGAACAAGTCATTTGTGGAGCCTTCAAGAGACTCTCCAGGGCCCCTTCTTGACTTATCCCTGACCAAATTGCGTAACGTCTGGCGGACATTCACAAGGTCAGAGGCAGGAATCCAGCCCTCGCCCACTAAGCATCTTCTGGTGCTGTCCTCGTCAAATTTGTTCAAAACCTGGTATATGAGCTTCTCCTGTTGAACAATATAGGTCCAATCGGGATAGCTCTCCTGAAACACCACCAATTCAGTGATAAGATGGTCCCTAGTAGAGGCAACGACACTGTTCAAGTCTTGAATTTTGATGTTGAGCTCAGTAATGGTCTCTAAACGGGCACCAGCGCCACCCAGCACGTTTTCGTATATGATTCCGTCTAACGACTGGATAATTTTGCGCACTCTGGCCCGAAGGAAATCACCGTGGATGAAAATGATGAACACATTTTTGAAGACCGGCTGCAGGTCGTCGGAACCAGTCAGAGTTGCCTTCAGATCGTCAATAGGAACATCGTGGAAATAGAGATTTCCTCTTAAGGTGCGCCACAAGATTTTGCGAAGAAGAGGAACCTTTTCACGAACAATCGACCCCAGAATGGAATTGACCCCAGATTCGTCAAGATTAGCGGTTTCAAGACCGGCTTCCAATCCTCTTTGGCGAGCATTCAACAATGCCACGTTGTCGTTTTCTTCGTCGGAATCATTGACGTCAAAATTGTATTCATCGTCGGATCCAAGCAACGTGGATTTATGGAAGTTATTGACCGCGTCCACCACATGACGATTATCTACCAACGCCAATTTCTGGCGTTCCAAGGCATTGTACGAATCATCTAGCTGTTTGATGCGATCATGGAACTCCCGGACTTTGACCACAATTTCGTCCATATTTGACAGAGATGGCAAAGGATCCATGTCCGCATGTAAATTCGCAAAGGGGTCGCCCCTCATGGTCCCGTACTTCTCCATGATCAGGAATAAGTAGGCCAAGTTATCTTCCACCGCATCTATGGCCCTTAATTCGGTGATGAACGTTCTTTGGAACGGCGTCAACCGAGAATTCAAGTCCCGGAAATGCACATTTCCAACCTGGCCAAGCGTGTGGACCAAATCACGCGCCAATTCAATAGTAACATAAAACTGTACTAATTTCATGGGCGCCAGCCGAAAAATGGCCTCTGTGTTCTGGAAATGCGGCTGTGGCAGCCCAGGCAGAAGCAGCATCTTTGCAGAAGAAGATCCGAGGTTTCCGAGCAGTTTGCGGTCTAAACGGCGCAAATTGCCTGACTTAGAGTGCTATATGTGTTCTGGAATCACTGGTTTTGCTCCGGTGAGGGCTGTGTTGCAGGTTGGTCCCTGAAAAGTGCAGGTTGGCTCGGCGGTTGTGAAGATAAGTGTAGCACTATTTACACGTAAGCGTTTATACTTTACAGGTTACGCGCGATTGCGAATTGCAGGTTAGTCCATATACCGCCAACATACCATATACCTACTCCCAAAAGGGGCACAGAACACCCCGAAACGGCGTTTATTGTTCACAAACGGCCACATGCGCCCCCTAAACGGCCTTCAGCTTTTGGCTGGCCTCCTATTGGCCAACTCAGTTGCACAGGCTCTCCTCCAAAATACTACCGAACTTTACGTTACAGCCCTACAGGTAGCCGCCCAAATACCCCCACAATCCAACCACAGAGTCTACAATGACGACAACATCGATAATAACGTGGACGTCCCGCAGTTTGACTCCCTATCACGTGACTATGTCCGTATAGGGCCCCCGCAGCCTTTACAAGACGCTCGGTTTGCCTATGAGGTGTTGCCGCTTTTGGAAGCAGCCGCTGAACTCCATGACCCCCGGGCTGCTGTTGCCTTAGGCGACATTTACGTCTTTGGCAACTTCTCCACTCCTGCGAACTACTCAAGAGCGCTTAATTACTACCATCAGGCTGTCGCAGAGGAGCCAAATGGCCACGCGTACTTTATGCTTGGATTTCTATATTCCACGGGTATTTTGGGCGAGATCCCACTGGACGATATACGAGCAGCGCTATACTACCGATTTGGAGCTGAAAACGGTGATATCAACGCTCTTTTAGTGTTGGCGTACCGCCATTTTAAAGGAATCGGAACTCCTACGAATTGCGACCTAGCCCGTCTCTACTACTCCAAATGGGCGCACATTGGTATGGAGCATATGAAAAACGCTGGTCTAGCTGATGAAAGAGACGACGGAATCTACAATCTTCGTCTCCAGGATTTCAACGGCGGGATATACGGCCGTCATATTAGTGAGACATCAACGTCGATCCTTGCCGTTACTAGAACCTACTCTGCATCATCGCGATCTCACGAATACGGACTTGAAGCAAACGACCACGATTATGTGGACTACTATTTTGAGGCTTTGGAGCTCTACAATGGCGATTTTTTTATTCCGCAGAACTACGCTCTGGCATTTAAGGTTGCCAAAGACTGTGTTACCCTTGGATTGGTGCGTTATGGCTCTAAAAACTATCTGAACGTCAACAAGGTCGACCGTTTCTTTTTGGGCAGATGCCAGCAAATGCTTGGTCAGATGTATCTCAAGGGTCGGGGTGTCTCAAAAAACCATCGCCAGGCATATAGGTGGCTCACCACCGCAATAAAGGTGGATCCGACTCTTGCAGAAGCCCACCATGATCTCGCCCTTCTTTACCAAAGCGGACCCATCACAGATGGTATTTGGGATTCGCGCGCCATTGAGCACTTGCAAAAGGCCCACAAGTTTGGTTCGCCTGAGGCTACCCTCAATTTGGCACATTCCATTACTGCAATCACTAACCGTCGCACCGCCACACCGGGAAACATTCAGAAAGACATTTACAAGCTCGTGAAGACGGCTGTTTATAAAGGTGGCAGGGACGCCTTATTCGAATTTGCAGACCTGATAGAGGCTGGCCTAGGCTTGGACGTTGGAGAAGACCATTCCTGCGAAAGCACCACAACCTACTACCGATACTTTGTGGAAAGACTCGAAAAACAATTGCTTCCTCACTTGAAATATGCTTTTGATGAGTTCACATATGGTAACTATAAAAACTCGCTCGTGGGATACCTGATGGCGGCAGAACAAGGCCTAGAGCATGCACAGGTGTCGGCCGCATTTCTTTTGTATCAGTATCAGCCTTGGTGGCGTACTACGGGTCGCAAAACCTTTGAAAAGCAGAGAGTACTAGGGGCGATCAAATACCTAGAACGAGCAGCCGCCCAAAAGAACATTGACGCTTCCATTCTCCTTGGAGATATAGCCTTCTACGGCGAGCCTTCAGCTAACATACTGAGTGACTATCAGAAGGCGTTTGCATACTACAATGCCGCGGTTCATTTGGGGTCTTCACACGGCTCCTATAATCTCGCGTACATGTACGAATATGGGCTTGGACCCATGAACAATACTGTGGACTACTTTATGGCCAAAAGATATTACGACCAGAGTCTCCGTTACAAAGTCGAGCTCGGACGGTCTGCAAAATTCGCCGATAAATTGAATACTATTCCAATCAACCTAGCATTGTTACGGTTGCGGTTAAAGTTTCTATTCAGCGGAACTAAATATAACGGTCCCTCTCCCAACGAGAGCGGTGGCTGGCTCTCGGCATTCAAGAAGATTGGTTCCACCAAAAATAGCGAATTGGAACCCCAGGATGGGAACCCCGAAAAGGAAAATGCCAAGGCTCAGAACCATCACGAGGGAACCTCATATTACGAAGAAGATGAAGACTACGACCTTGGAGACTATTTCGTTCTTGGCGTCACATTCTTGTTCTTTGCTGCTATTTTCGTCCAGAACATATACCGACAGATACGCAGATTGCGGAACCGGCGAAATGGGGTGGCTGAGCCGGAGAACAATCCGGCCCAAAATGACGAGAACGGGTGGAATGGAAACGGGTTGCAGTTCAGAAGAGGCAACTTTCAGTTCCAGTTTTTTGCATTGTGATAGCCATGATGGATGCATTTCTATATATAAGATTTCAGTTCGTGATTTCGTTAATAATATCCCTGATGATATGATTACTTTTGACTAGTTTTGAATCTGCCTTTAAACCAGAATGTGGTCTGATGGTGCCAGTTTTATCACGGGGGAAGGAATAGACCTTGTCTGCTTCCGCTGGTAAATCATGGATCCAGTTTTTGGATGCGAGAAGATCAATGAATTGCTTCAAATTTGGAGCATGGCATAAGGTGGACCTGGACCCTAGAATGACAAGTTTTGTCTTTGCTCTGGTTATGGCGACATTAAATCTGCGCCATTCCTTCAATAAATCACCGACAATTCCGTCGGTGTTGGATCTCACCAACGATATAATGATACAATCCTTGTCTCTGCCCTGATACTGGTCGGCTGTCAAAACCTCGATATCAGGCTTTGATCTGAAGGTATTGACAAGGAGTTTTAACTGCGAGCGGTAAAGAGACATCACTCCGATTCTGGACTCTGAAACACCGCAAACATTCAACCCCTCCACAATTTGTCTGACCAACTCAACCTCCATTGCGTTTTCGATCTTGTTGGAGACTCTCTTTTCCAAAGCTGGCATGGGATCGTGGTCGAAGAAAATAACGTTGTTTGAGGGCTCAAGAACGGTATCCAACCACCGCTGTCGCTGGCTAGGACTGACGATTGTAATGTATCGTTCGATCCGCTTGGGATCAGGAATGTTCATGGTTTGAGCCGCCACTTGTTCAGAGCCGCATTTCAAGTGAGAGTTATAGATTAGCTCGTTCGAAAGAGACATTATATCCTCACTCATGCGATACTGATAAGTCAATTCCACCACACTCAGAGGATGTGCTTCACTAAGAAGCTTGAAAAGTGACCGAGAAAGCCCTTTGCGAACCTCGGAATTGGGATGTACAACCAAGGGTGGAAGCTGGTGGTGATCACCAACTAGCACAAACCTTTCGCAAAACCTTAACGGACCAAGGCACACTGGCATGGACACCTGAGAGGCCTCATCTATTATGCAATAATCAAACTTTGTCCTAAGGGAGAAGACAATGTCGTTGATTCCCAAGCATGTGGCTGCAACGACTGGCGGTTCCAAATATTGTTTGGAAAACTCCGCATGGGTATCAATTTGCTGCTCGCCATAACCCGGAATATAGGGCCGTATATCTCTGTGGACTTTGGAAGGCATACCGACTCTAAGGAACTTAATATTATAGTCCTTTACTTTGAGGAGAATATTGTCAACAGCTGAATGCGTGTAGGAGGCCAATAACACCGTTTTCTTGCTCTTGACCAAGGACTTAATGAGTGATGCAATAACCGTGGTTTTTCCGGTTCCAGGCATGCCCAAAATCAAGGAATAGTCTTCGGTACGTAATACTTTGTCGAAAGCCCGTATTTGGTCTTCATTAAAGGTCTCTTTGGAGAAGGGTAATGCCTTTTTAGAGAACCGGGGCTCTCCGAGGTCCACTATAAGCTCTCTTCTGATTTTATCGCCAGAGGACATGAACAAATTGAGCAAATTGAACCGGGCCAAACCCATCCCGTAGAACATATCATCCAAATCAAGTCTGAAACGGACTTGCTCGCCAAAGGACGCCCTTTGCTGAGACTTGCGCAACACACCTTGAAAGCTCTGATTATTAGCGTTAAAACTCGTTGTTTTCAAGGAAGTGGAGATGATTCTTCTCCGAACAGAAATTGTAATCGACGTTAATGATATGTCAACAACGCGGCCCTGGGCGATAGCGAAGTGACCAGATTCATCGCTCACCACAACTCTATCCGAAAGAGTTATTTGAGAGTCTTGGAGATTTACCAGCTCGCCATCTGCCTTTCGGAACGAGTACCTGAACTCACTAAGAGACTCATCAGAATCGTTCGAAGACTCAATAACGAGATCGGAAATAGCTTTCCCACCATTCTCTTCCCGCTCTTTAGAAGGCAATACCCATAACTCCTTTTTGAAGCGCGAAAGGACGTCTTCTTCCTTAGTAATGAGATCATCCCAGAAATCGTAAAATTCCCTATGCTTGACGTTTGACAAGTGAGCCGTCATCTCCTCGTAAATTTGTGGATCGATACCACTATTTTGAGCGTCGCCATCCTCGAGCAACTTATTCAAAGTCATGCAAGCTTGCTGAATATCACATCTGTCGCACTTGGACCTTCTAACCAAATCTGGAAGCTCCCGTGTGCCTCCCTTCAAATACTTAGTGAGTCTATTCCGAAGGTTAACCAATAGTTTCAATTCGTGAGGGCTGATGTCATACTTTTTGGTGATTCCTTCTTTGCTGTACACCAACAAAAATGCTAGAACATCCATATCGTAGCGATCTTTGAAGAGTAACGAATAAAGAGATGTCTGCACCTGATGACTGATATACTCCTTTCCGGTCTTGATTTCCATTGGCAACACATACCGGCCACCAGACGCCTTGTTCTGCAACTGGGCATCTAATGTCACATCAATTTTTCCCTTGAGTCCAAACATAGGCGACCAGATACTTTCCTCAATGTCCAAAGCCTCGTTAGCTGCAAAAAGAATGCTTTGCTGGTACTTGTTAGTGGGAATAGCTTTTGGTTTTTGTTTGTAGAAGCCAGAAAACCATTCCTCAAGATGCTGAATGTGATTATACGCCTCCAGACGGACCTTTGAGACAACATCTCCCATGCTGAAGATATTAAGGAGGTTTTTGTCGATCTGTTGGTCTATAACATCCGTGATATAAGACGCAGACCACATTTCACTTTTAAAGCAGGCCTGAAAGGCCTCGTGAACTATGTTCCCTACTACTAATGGAATAGAGGATTCTCCAGGAAAGTTGAATCTGCTGAGAAGAACAGTTTTTCGCAGACATTCTAGCTGTTCGGCAACGGTTGTGGACGACACCAAAATATCCGGATTCCAGATCAAGAGGTTGTGGGTGTCATCGATTAACTTTGGGGTTTCCGGTGTGGTCAAGATGATGTGAACAATATCGTTGGGCATATAATCAAGAAGGGCGTATTCTCCCCTTACTACCAATTTTGACTCCACGCAATTACCATCTTGCACTGTCATTATGAGCTGGTCTTTCTCTCTTTCAGCAATCTTATAAGAGTTCTTAAGAATCAGTTGAATTTGGTACCGATTGAAGTCTGGTCGGGAATAGGATAAGCGCGCCCCATATTTGTCCCGATCATTGTCTTCCTTGAGGATGCGATCTGGTTTTACTGCGCCCTTCAATTTACTTCCATCGCCATTGAGAGTAATTTGTAGATCGAGCAAGTTCGGCCGTGGTTGAGTTGCAGCCAAAACCTCCATGTCGTCATCCGAGAAAGGGTCAGAATCTGTAACTTCAACGTCTGTTTTTGGAAAAGCCATGCTTTCGGATACTCTCATGGAAGACATTTCATCTCCTGGGGTCACGGATTTGATATGCTGCGATTTGACAGCCTCCAAAAGTAGCTCATCGTCTGAGAAAGGGTCGTCTGAGTTATTTTGGTCTGAGACGGGAGCAGCTACTTGAAGACCCAGTTCGGTGGAGAGAATATTGGTGACTTGAACTTCTGGGCCATCTCTGGAGCTCGGATGAGGTTGGATTTCGGAATCGGAGAAGTCGGAAAAGTCCATCTCTTGAAGAACGTCCTCTATGGACTTTTTGGTACTGGGCAAAATACTGGGTGGCATGCTGGGTGGTTGCGGAAGAATTTCCGGGGTATGGACACTTTCATGGTGTTGATCATTGCTGTGTTCAGTGCATTTTATGCTATGTTCAGACGTGTTCGAGCTGATATCTGAGTCATTATCATGGTTTTCGGATCTGCCTATGGGAGTTTCATGAACATTTTCACTCTCCTTAGGCAGTCCACGACTTGGAGTACTTCCTGTCTCAAATTTATCGATCCAAGTAGTCAACCTCGATGCTGGGTTTTTCTGCGACGCGTAAGGTATAGGAGTTCTTTTCTGAGGTTGAGGAGCATTCCCAAAAGACTTTGCACGCACCAAAGTAGGCGAAGCTGGCAAAAAGTCACCTCCGGAAGTTTCCGAGACGCCCTCCGAGTTCGCCCGCGCCAACTGCGGCGTTTGAGACGAGATGTTGCAAAGACTGGCTCCATACTTAGTGAACACGGAATTGGCCTGCTCATTGACAAAAGAAGCACCATTGTCGTCGGCAAAAGACGCGTTTTTCAACGGCGACAGAAGCACCGGCACCTGTGGCTTGTTTTGGGCGTTTCTGGGGCTTGTTCGCCAGCGAATCCCATCAAATGTGTCATCTGAACTTTGTTGATCGGCGGAATATGGCGTTTTTCCAGGCGATTTTGGCCCCGGGCTGCTTGAAAAGGTCTTGATATCGGTGGGGGCCTGTCTCAAGGTCGTTTTGGATGGTGTCGGGCCATTTTGAGCACGCTCAGGCCCTGATCCAGTCAATGTATTAGTAGTCTGAAAGAAGTAGGTGGTCTTTCGAGGCCGGGATTTCGGGACCAGATCTGCATCACGTGGCGGCACCAGGGGCCGGCCCCTTTTCTGTACCGCGTTAGGCGACAGCGGAAGCGGCCGTTTATCCATGACCTTGTGGGCGGTTATATGGTGCAACAGTATGCGAAATACGTTTGTATGGCAGGCTTATCTGCAGGCCCACAAAATCCATCGCATTTTGGTAGCGGCCCGCCAGTCAAATTTTTCAACTCATCGATTTTTCATCCCTCCACACCTCCCTCAAAAACCATGGCCTACGTATTGACGGAGACCGCTGCCGGTTATGCCTTGTTGAAGGCCGCCGATAAGAAGATCTACAAGTCTTCTACTCTTCTTGAGGATCTTAACAGCGCCGACAAGGTTGCGGAGCAGTTTAAAATCCACCGTTTCGAGAAGTTCTCCAGTGCCGCCAACGCCTTGGAGGAGGCCAACGCCATTATTGAGGGCCGTGTTTCTGCTTCTTTGCAGAAGCTTTTGGAGGATGTCAAGTCTGAGAAGAAGGCCACTTTGATCGTCTCTGAGACCAAATTGGGTAACGCCATCAACAAGCTCGGGTTGAACTACCTGGTTGTTTCCGATGCCGCCTCCCTCGACCTTCACCGTTCCATCAAGGAGTTCTTGCCCGAGTTGTTGCCTGGCTTGGATGAGGCTGCGTTGAAGCAGATGTCATTGGGTTTGGCCCATTCTATTGGTCGTCATAAGTTGAAGTTCAGCGCCGACAAGGTGGACACCATGATTGTGCAGGCCATTGCCTTGCTTGACGACTTGGACAAGGAGTTGAACACCTACGCCATGCGTGTCAAGGAATGGTACGGCTGGCACTTTCCCGAGTTGGCCAAGATGATCACCGACTCCGTGGCCTACGCCAGACTCATCTTGACTATGGGCATCCGCTCCAACGCTGCTGACACCGACTTGTCTGAGATCTTGCCTGAGGAGGAAGAGGAGCGTGTCAAGGCCGCTGCTGAGGTTTCCATGGGTACCGAGATCACCGACATCGACTTGTTCAACATCAAGGCGCTTGCCGAGCAGATTGTGGGCTTCGCCGCCTACAGAGAGCAGTTGTCCAACTACTTGCTGTCCAGAATGAAGGCCATTGCTCCCAACTTGACCTCTCTTGTTGGAGAGTTGGTTGGTGCCCGTTTGATCGCACACGCCGGTTCCTTGACGTCGTTGGCCAAGGCGCCTGCGTCCACAATCCAGATTTTGGGTGCTGAGAAGGCCTTGTTCAGAGCCTTGAAGACCAAGCACGACACACCCAAGTACGGTCTTTTGTACCACGCTTCTTTGGTGGGCCAGGCTACCGGTAAGAACAAGGGTAAGATTGCCCGTGTTTTGGCCGCCAAGGCCGCCATCGCCTTGAGATACGACTCTTTGGCTGAGGAGCGCGACGACTCCGGCGACTTCGGCTTGGAGGTGCGTTCCAAGGTGGAATCTCGTTTGAGCGCCTTGGAGGGCCGTGACATGAGAACTACTTCTAAGGTTGTTCGTGAGCAGGCTAAGGTGGAAATCACCGAGGCTAGAGCTTACAATGCTGATGCCGACGCTCCTGCCGCCGACTCCGATGACGAGGAAGAGGAAGAGGAGCCCGTCAAGGAAAAGAAGGAGAAGAAGAGAAAGAGAGATGACTCCGACGACGACGAGCCCAAGAAGTCCAAGAAGGAGAAGAAGGAGAAGAAAGAAAAGAAGGAGAAGAAGGAGAAGAAGGAGAAGAAGGAGAAGAAAGAGAAGAAGGACAAGAAGGACAAGAAGGACAAGAAGGAGAAGAAGGAGAAGAAGTAGGCTCTTCTAGCATCGTTTGCAGCTGTCATTTACGGGACTTCCCGCTTATAAGTTTTCATACATTGTTCTATAGTTGGCCCTGGCATCAGTAGGCCAGGCTGTTGTGCTTAATATACATATCAGTTAAAGACCAACGTGAATCCTAAGGTTTTGGCCGTTCTCGAAGTGCGGAACAGATGACTATGAAGTTAGGCATTCGACTATATATTGTATTTTTGAGTTGGCCTTTCTTCGCACCGAGCATGTTCCACACTCTGCACCAGGTTTACCATCCAAAAGTCAGCGTACCGCTGGAATTCCAACTCTTCCAGCAGACCACCATGGAAGCTTCAACTCTCAGCATGTGAATCACGTGACTTTAATCCCATTGCATGGCTTCAGTCACGTGCCGCGTGCACCTACCGATCTGCACCACGTTTATATCCTTTGCGAAAACGGTTCTCTGCAGCATTGGCTTCTTTTCACCCGCTGTTTCAGCCCAAATCTTCCGCGATGGCTCCCACGAACGCTTCACACGGTAGCCACGGTCTCGAGCCATACATTGACGAATTTGTCGACTCTTCCGATGTGGCGCACCCCGCCAATGTCATCTGTGAGTTGTGTCGTCTTTTTTACGACAAAGACTGGGTCACCGGTACTGGTGGCGGCATTTCCATCCGTGACACTAAAGGTAAAAACCCCAATTTAGTGTACATTGCTCCCTCGGGAATTCAAAAAGAGCGTTTGCAGCCATGGGAGATGTTTGTGGTGGAGTTGCCAGGCGAGAAAGTATTGCGTACCCCCAATAGCGCTCCAGCTGAGCTCACCAAATCGTACAAGTACAAACCCAGTGCATGCACGCCGCTTTTCCTCAGCTGCTACAACATGCGTGATGCTGGCGCCTGCATCCACACCCATTCTCAAAACGCCGTGATGGCCACTTTGCTTTGGGAAGACAAGGTGGAGGTGAGAATCAACCACATTGAGCAGATCAAGGCCTTACCCAAATTGGAATACAACGAGAGCACTGGAAAGGTCGAGAAGGTCGGCAGCATGCAAAACTATGACACCTTGGTGTTGCCCATCATTGAGAACACGCCGCATGAAGAGGATTTGACAGAAACCTTGGAGGAGGCCATTAGAAAGTACCCCGGAACAACCGCCATCTTGGTGCGTCGACACGGCATCTATGTTTGGGGAGAAGATGTGTGGAAAGCCAAAGTTTATAACGAGGCGTTGGATTATTTGTTGGAGTTGGCTGTTAAGATGAAGACCGCGGGTATAGCCACCGTGAAGGAGAAATAGGATAGAATTGAGGTTGGCCGGTGGCCCAGTATGAATTTAATGTAATTTTGTAGACGACGTAAGGGTGTTTGAATGTCGTGTTTTGTATGCGAAATGTAGTGAGATGCCGACCAATGAAATAAGGGTTCTTGGGAGACCTCTAGGAGAGGAAAAGCCATGATGAGACATACGGACTCACAATCCGTCTCTGAGTGTTTTTTTAGAAAGAGAATGTCTGCTTCGACTGGTAGTTCACCAAAAACCCTTTGATAAAGCTTCCAGTCTTTAAAGCCGCCCCCCATTAACTTTCACATCTTCTGGGGTGATTGCAGCCGCTTCATCTGAGAAGCCCCAAATAGCTGGTCTGTTCCTTTATAGCGGATTCTTCGTGTTTTTCAAGTCGGCTCCCTTGAGGGTTTTCCAGTCCACCTGCTCATCGGCCTCAGTGTCGATTTCACCCACACAAACAATGTTCCCTCCACGCATCACATATAGCCCAAGAGGGATTTCCTGGTTCTCCTCCTCTTTTTCAGGGTATATTATGCGCTCTATGCAGCTGGAAATTATAATATTGGTGGAGTTGTCGAAGCCCTGAAGGACCCCCTCAAACATCCGTGCATCCGAAGTGATGATCCGGACTTTTTCTTGAATGTTAGTACGGTTCAGACGTTTAATATAGGCTCACATACTCTCTAGCGATTCTTTCAATGCAGACATCGGAATAGGCACTGGTGTTATGGTTGGTCTATATTTGTATGGAGTTTTTGGATGTTTATGTAACACTTTTTTCCGCGATTTCTGTTGCAAATGGAGTGCTGCAAAACAACTTTTAGCTGCCACCCCCTGATATAGTGTTATCAAAGACAGCAGCAAGGCCGAACCGCCGTTGAAACTGCCAAAACCTCCTTCGAAACTATGCTCTTCACCCAGGATGCGTCTACGGACCTCGGCTCCGATGACTCGGACCTCGGTCTCCTCCAAGAAGACACCACACGCCTCACGTTCCCAGGAATGGAAGAAGAGGGAGACATCCAAATGGACTCTTCTCTGCAGGCCCCATTGCCTGACCCGGAAGCGATTCCGGTAGCAAAGTGGGCAGCCCGGCTTGAGCTTGAATCCTTGACCATGAAAAAGACGGCTACTGAGGAATTCAATATGGTATCAGCCGGGCTTGATGATATGAATATGCGTTTACGGACACTAGAGAAAGAGGCTGCAGAGATAGGCGACCAGATGCAGTCAATTACCCGCGGTGGTGACACTACTGCTGCGATTGGTCGTCTTGAACGTCTTATTAGGGGAAAAGCTGGGTCCGGAGTATCTCAAGAACTTGGCACCAACGCCAGCATGAACCGGCGTCTTGAAGCTCTTGAATCACTGATCTCCAGGTCCCTCAGACGCCTCGAAGACCAGCGGAAACGAGACAGCGACAGAATCAAAGAAGTCGTCCTGCTCTGTATCGATGTAAAGCAAAATATGGCTACATTTGCGCAGCTGACCTCCAAGGAAGATTCTCCGCCGTCTGAATTGACCACCTTGAGAGCAGAAATGTTCGAATTGAAGAACCTTATTCTACAGGTGATGCCTCCTTCGCCAAATCAAATTCCTCAGAGAGTAACGCGATCCGGGGCCCGAAAGTGATCGGTTCTTTAGCTCCGAACCCCGTAAATTTGCTACCCCGAGCGGACGGCTTTTGCAAATCCGAAAGCGCTCGATCGCTTATTGTTCATTTGCTAACATTTATGCACCGCCGCCCCGCCGTTTTGGCATCAGGTGTCAGGGGATATCCTGCATAGCCCCTCAAGGGTCAAGTGACAGCGAGCTGCGCCAAAAGAAACGCCAAGCGAGTAGCTCTATGCAGGACAGATGCCGTCACTGCGCTGTGAATTGCCGTTTTGCGTTGCAGGCGTATTTTCACCAGGCATTCGAGCCCCAAAAGTGAGTCATTTCGCAGTTTGCCTTAGAAAATCCTATATAAGCCGATGGATTTCTTGGGTGCAGTGGCCGGCGGGCCGGGCTTCTTTTGCTTATAAGCGTCCGATGCCGCTGATGTAGCTCGTAGCTTCTCTCATTAACAATGGCAGATAAAGACGATAAAAACAGCATTTCGGAGTTGAACCAGATATACTCGGACTCCACCCAGGGCCATTCGCAGGGTATGTGGAACTCCTTCAAGGACTCCTTTAAGCCCGCCATCCACCAGGAGACTTTGACCCATCTCGATTTGGAAGATGACCAGCCTTTGACAGACCTCCAGAAAGCCAATAGAAATGCTGCAAACTCGCAGTTATCGCGTGCATTGAAGCCTAGACATTTGCAAATGATCGCCATAGGCGGCTCTATTGGAACTGGTCTTTTCGTTGGCAGTGGCTCTGCTCTCAATACCGGTGGCCCGGCCGGTATTTTGATAGCATGGGCTCTCACAGCGACGGGTGTTTTCATGACCATGCAAGGTTTGGGAGAGTTGGCAGTGGCCTATCCCATATCTGGCGGTTTCAACATCTACGCCACTCGTTTTCTCGAGCCTGCAATCGGTTTCGCCATAGGCTGGAACTATTTCATGCAGTTTTTCGTCCTTCTTCCTTTGGAGCTAGTGGCTGCAAGTATTACCATTAAATACTGGAACAAATCGTTGAATCCGGATATATTCGTGGCCATTTTCTGGATAGTGGTGTTCCTCATCACCATGCTAGGCGTCAAAGGCTACGGAGAGGCGGAGTTCGTATTCTGCTTGATCAAGGTTGTCACAGTGATAGGCTTCATCATCTTGGGTGTGGTATTGATCTGTGGAGGTGGCCCCAACCACGATTTTATTGGTGGAAAGTACTGGAGAGACCCTGGTGCCTTTGCGAACGGCTTTAAAGGTGTCTGTTCTGTCTTCGTTACCGCCGCCTTCTCTTTTGGAGGCACAGAGATGATCGGTCTTACTGCTGCCGAGTGTGAGAACCCCCGTAAGTCTTTGCCCCGTGCTATCAAGCAGGTGTTTGCACGGATCACCATCTTCTACATCGGTACTTTGACCATTATCGCCACTTTGGTTGCCTACAACGACCAAAGGTTGCTTGGAGCTTCCTCCGTGGATGCCACTGCCTCCCCCTTCGTTATTGCTATTGTCAGCAGCGGCATCAAGGGTTTGCCGTCGGTGATCAACACTGTTATTTTGATTGCCGTCTTATCGGTGGGAAATGCCTCGGTTTACGCCACTTCTCGGTCGCTCAACTCGTTGGCAGAACAAGGAATGGCGCCCAAATGGGCAGGCTACGTGGACAGGGCGGGCCGTCCGCTTGTGGCCATTATTATCACCAACGTCTTTGGCCTTTTCGCATTCATTGCGGCATCTGATAAGCAGGAGGAGGCGTTCAACTGGCTTTTGGCGTTATCGGGTCTCTCGTCCATCTTCACATGGCTCTCCATCAACTTTTCGCACATTCGCTTTAGAAGAGCCATGCATGTTCAGGGCCGGGAACTCGCCGAGTTGGCGTTTGTTGCACAGTCCGGAGTTTGGGGTTCATACTACGGAGTTGTGTTGAACGTGTTGGTTCTTATCGCGCAATTCTGGATTGCGTTGTTTCCACTTGGAGGCAAGCCCAGCGCCTACGACTTCTTTCTCTCGTATTTGGGCTTCCCGGTGATTCTTGCAAGTTGGTTGGGCTACAAGCTCTGGAAACGGGACTGGACCCTTTTCATCCGGGCCAAGGACATAGACCTCAACGCTGGTCGTGTGAACGTGGATGTGGACCTCCTCAAACAGGAGGTGGCCGAAGACAAAGCAGCATTGGCGGAAAAACCATTTTATTATAGACTCTATAGAGCCTGGTGCTAGACCAGGGGAATCACGGACTGCATATCGACGATTAACCTATCGTAGCCGAAAAAGCTTATTTGCAAGCGCCAAAGATAACAATTTATCCGGCCCGACTATCTCACAAAATACGAGCCCTAATAGAAACGCACCGGTTGTGGGCCCACGTCTGCGGATAAACTGGGCTTATCTTGAGACGGCCAACAGTACAAAGATAGCAGTTATTAGCCGCTTAGGTTATTAGCCGCCAAGGAAAGCGAAAACGGTGAATTCCTAGATTTGTGAATGGGACTGACTCTGGTCCTATGATTCCGAGTCTTATCAGATGGTAAGGGATTTACTGCGAGGCTTGGCGACTGGCTTCAAGGCCCACGGATAGCGGCGTATTCCGCTGAAGGCTAGCGGGATGCCCTTTGCCCTTTGGGGAGAAGATCTGTCCCATATTCGCGCTGCTATCGTCTAGCATTCTTCATTTCACAACCTACACATTCGGAAAAGTATCAGAAAACAATTTTATTTTACAGCTAGTTTTAACACCAGAACAGGTACAATCTGTAGTAGAGGGGCTTGCTGGCAATGAATGCCTTTTCCTCGGCAATCTCCTGCTTCAACAAGTCCAAGTCCAACTCTCTTCTTCCGGTATCGACGTCGATGTCCTTGGCACGAATAAACCAGCGCCAGTTTCTTGTCCAGATCTTGTGGCCCAAGTAGAACACAAGCACAATAGGGGCACCCAAATAGGCCAGGAAGAACGCCAGAGCGTCGGGCAGACCTCCAAGAGGAAACAAGGCAATCCAAAACTGCGCAATAAGCACCAACACGTTCAAGCCCACACCGTAGATAGCACCACCAATGCCGACCTGCGACACAAACGTGAGCTCCTCGGTGCCTCTACCCTGGACGCTCAAAGCTCTTCTGAATCTAAGAAGTGCCCAATTGATAGACGCCCACGTGAACAACGAACTCAAACCAGACAAGGCCAAGAGCCAGTTAAAGATGTCACCCTCAGCCTTGGAGGCAGAAAGGAAGCAGAGTAAACCGAAGATGCACTGGATGATAATACCGACCAAAGGACGACCTCTCTTGTCAATGTAGCCGAAGATCTTGGGGGCCTGACCAGCAGCCGCCAAAGCGGCCAAGGTTCTGGAAGAGCCGAACACCGACGAGTTACCGACGGACAAGACGGCCACCATAATGACGACGTTCATCACCGAGGGAAGGCCCTTGATACCGGCATTTTTGATGGAGATGACGAAGGGAGAGGCAGAAGCGTCCACGGAAGAGGAGGAGAACAACCGGTCGTCGTTGTAAGGAACCAACAAGCCGACCAAGGTCAAGGAAATCACGTAGAACAAGGTGATACGCCAGAACACCTGCTTGGTGGCCTTAGGCAACGTCTTTCTGGGGTTAGCAGACTCGGCAGCAGCCAAACCCACCAACTCGGTTCCCGAGAAGGCGAAAGCAGCAGAGACGAACACGGAACAAACACCCTTGAAGCCGTTGGCAAAGGCACCGGGGTTGTGCCAGAATTTTCCGCCAATGTAGCCCTTTTTGGGGCCTCCACCGCAGACAAGCACAATACCCAAGATGATGTAGCCCACCACCGCAAGCACCTTGATTGCAGAGAAAAAGAACTCCGCCTCTCCGTATCCTCTAACACCGAAGAAGTTGATGGAGATGATAAGCACGTAGAAGATCACCACAAAGGCTGCCGGACTGGTATGGGAGTCCCAGAACTTTATAGTAACGGACGCCGCCACCAACTCCAACGGCAACACAACCAACCACTGCATGGCGTAGTTCCAGGCCATAGCAAAACCCCAAGAGGGGCAGATAAACCGAATGTTGTAAGTAATAAACGCACCGGAAACAGGGAACGTCACCGCAAGCTCACCCATGGACTGCACCGTGCAGTAGATCATGGTACCAATAAGAATGTAGGCAATCAAGAGACCGGCGGGGCCACCGGTTCTCAACGACGAGCCCGAACCGACGAAAAGACCCGTACCAATCGAACCACCAATGGCAATCATCTGCAAGTGTCTGTTCTTAAGCGAACGCGACAACGGTGAGTTGGCGGTTCTAATGGCAGTTTTCTCGATTTCCAGGAGATTGGGGTCGAGACCAAGCTCCTCGTCGTCAAAGCGTTTGAATCCGTCCTTGAACCTGGCCCAGCCCTTCAAAGGCGGTCTGGAGTCAGCAGCCTCGAAGGCATCGATGTACACGCCGCCAGTCTTCTCGTTGGACAGGCCGTCGGCCGCTTCGCGGGACCGGATGTAGTCCAATTCTTTTTCAGGCATGGCCAACAGTTTGAGGTATAAAAAATGGGAATTCGTCGACTTTATATGCCCCGCCTATTGTTGGAGCGGTGGTTTTTGCAGTTTCTTATCAGTGCGCGACTATCTTGTAACACAAACCCGAAACTGGGGAACGACGCCCGCCAATTACCCGGCCGCAGCAGCACATTTATCGCCGGCGAAAATGCCGTATCAACGAAGGCGGTTTATGCGATAGGCAGCCGGTACCGGCGCTGGCCACCGAGCTCCCCGAGAATGCGATGCCGGCAGCAAAGCGCTTGCAGTGATGGTCGTGGGTTTGAGTAGGGGCTTCGCACCGGTTTCCCAAAATGCACCCGTGCACCAGAAACGGCATTCTGGTGCCGCGGTACCACCGCCTTTCGATCTCGTAAAACCCGGTGCCGTGTGGAGTGGCGTCATGGAAATGCAATGCGGCTGTGGCCCAAAAGAGGCTTTAATGCAGGGCGGGCGCGACGCCGTGTTTGGCGCGATAACGCGGTACATTCGGCTGCCCGAAAAGGCGGACAGGTGCAGGGGACAAGGCTGAACGAATGTGGCCGAATGGGGCAGGGAAAGAAAATGCTGGCTGGGAATGAAATGGGAAATTCAAGAGAGAAAAACGGAAAAATGCCGAAGTAGAGAAGGCAGTCCAGAACAATACACTGGGGTATCCGTGTTTATGAGAGGAGTCGAAAACCAGGAAGTTCAAACGCAATGTTGTAGGGAATTTCAATGAGAATCGGCGAAATTATTGAAAATAGTGAGGATTAGCGTTAAATATTTTAACTCAGAGATTAGACAGATCGTAGCGACAATCGCACCTAAGAGGCGAAGTCAACCAGATAATGAGATATTACAGCATGTTGAAGATAGTGCCAGTTCAAAGATATCATCAGTGACCTGCAGATCATAACGGCAGATACACCGAAAGGACGGCAGTATATGGCATTCTCCAATTTCCGTGCTCTCTAGCATAGAAATTAGTGAGAAAGTGCGGGACAAACCGGTTTCGGCGTGAATTCTCGCGGCTTTAGGGCGAAAATTGGGGAACCACCGCGAGTGAGACCACCACGATATCAGAATTAAAACGCAGTCAAACATCGGATTTTATCATAAATCTGTAGCGAAGCGCATGTTTCTAAAATCTTCAGAATCCGAAGACGTTACCGCTGAAATTACCCCTCTCCAAACCCTAATTCCGGCATTTTTCCACGAAGCCCCGCTAGAGCCCCTACCTATTGCGGACTTCTTCGAGACCCGTCAAAAATTTGCCCAGAAACCACCGTTTACGCCACGCAAATAGTAACAGTATAATTCAAGCAGTAATACTTCTCTATCACCATTCAATGCCCTGAAATTGCGTAAAACGCATCCAGCATACTCCGGGAGGATACTAAATATGGAACACTGCAAACGCACGCCATCCATGCAATGTCACCCACTCGCAAAATACCACATAACACACACGCCAAATTTCCCCGAGGACCCCAGAAACGCCGTATCTCACGCATAGCCGCCCAACCGCCAAATATCAGACCAGCTGAACCATGGAAGTCCGTTTAGGCGTTATGCGCCGCGGATCGGAATATACCCAATTCGGCAATGGTCTCTGTTGCCCGCACTCCGCAAACGGCCCCGCCCCTGGAAAACGTCAAATCGCCTTGAATCAACCGATTGCCCGGCTTCTAGAAACCGCATGACGGTTATTCCAAATCATTTACGAATTCCTTTCTCCGAAGCCCCCTAGCCTTCGTTTATGATTTATTATGGCGCGTTTCGCAGCCACCTGCTTACCCCTATATTTCATTACACCACCACCACGGCGTTTTTGCGCGCACCCGCCAACTCCAAAGTAGCTTGTCTTATTGGAAAGCCAACTTTACTGGTGTTTCACCGATTCAGAAGCGCAAACGTCCTCTTCTCGGTGTCTCCGAGAAGTGTGGCATGTCGCGTGTCGCGAAGTTTCTGACAAACCACAACCACATACAGGATGTTTTTCGTCCACCACATGCAGGAAAGGTTCCATCAACTAGACGTCCTTCACTCGTTTCATTTTTATCGATTATCAGCTCAGGCCGTTCTTCAGGCGAAACGGGACGCGTTACAGATCTACATTGCCCGCAGGAGGCTGCAACTCTCAAAAAAGGCCCCTAGAACTTCTATTTTTCAATTCTACATCACCTCCAAGCATTACTCACAACCATATATGGTGTATCTACGCGACAGAATGGCGGCGCTTTTGCCGCAGACGCCACGACGCATCAAGACATTTCTAGTACGGCTCACCTTGATCCTATGGCTCTTTTCCGCATCGTTTTTGGTCTACTTTTACAATACTTCTGTTTTTGGGGAGGATCTTTCAGGCCTCACAGTAACTCAATTCGATTTCATGCTAAAGGGAATGTATCCCAGGTCGGAAAAGCTTCGCGGCACACATACACATTCCTCCAATTACAACTACTTGCTCCACAAGTCGCCCATCTACGACTTTCTCCGGAACAACGACTTTGACCAAAGGTGTGACAAGTACTTCCGTACGCTCCTATACCGGGATTCTGAGTGGAAAATCGACCCCCATACAGACTTCAGCTACATAAAGGGCAACTACCAACTGGTGGAAAACTACATTAAAGACCGACAGAAGGAGTGGAAAGACAGTGGAGAGGAAGGCGAGCTCTCGGAGAAGACCTTGGAAGAAGACTACAACTACGCTAAAGCGTTGTACCGCGAGGACGAGCAGACTCTCCACGATTACCTCAGTCACCTCAAAATCTTCAATAAGTGCTTTTTGACCAGGGACTCTCACATGGCCAGCGATTCTGCGTTTATCTCTAAACAGAGACAAAACCTCACAGAAATGAACTTTCAGATGGCGCCTTCCAAGTTCTCGATGACGGAGATGTACCATGGGTTCAAATCCATGAGCTGCGCCACCATTGAGCGTAAACTCTACTCTTGGGTTTCGAGAAAGTCACCGGTTTACGAGAGATGGGACGGAAAGATTGTGCGTATCCCGGTGGCAGGTGGAAAGACTACTGATAAGTGTTTTCTTCTGACCTTGAGAAGTTTTCTTAAGGGAAAAGGCATCGTTCTTTCTATTGCAGACAAGCACTTGGACGATATTGTAAGATTGATACGATTGTTGCGAGCCTTGAGGAACACGCTTCCCATCCAGATCGTCTACTACGATAACGTTTCCGATGATACAAAGAAGACTATCATCAAAGCAGCAAGATCAAAGTTTGAAAACCACCCAGGACAGGAAGTCTGGTTCGTGGACGTCAAGGAGGCGGTCACAGAAGAGTACTTGTACAAGTTCGGTGGTTTTGGCAATAAAATCTTGGCCACCTTATTCAATTCCTTTGAGGAAATGATGTTAATAGACGCTGACACCGTCATGCTCGAATCTCCAGAGTTTTTCTTCAGCATGAAGAAGTACTTGAGGACAGGAACGGCCTTTTTTAAAGATAGAGCTACTTTTGAGTTTCGGCCTAAGGATGATCTTATCTTTTTCAAAAAGTTACTTCCATCTGTTCTCGACACCGCCATTTTCAACATCCCACAGACGTCCGAGCAAGCTCTTCTGACAGAGTTCTTTATGGGCCTCAGTCATTACATGGAGAGCGGGCTTGTAGTGATCAATCGCGCCACGCATTTCGAGCAGCCGCTTATCATGGCGCAGTTGAACTTCTACTCCACGGTGCAAAACCGCATTTATGGCGACAAGGAGCTCTTTTGGCTCTCGCTCGTGATATCTGGCGACGAGAACTTTGCGTTCAACAAACACTTTGCGGCGGCCATAGGTCTTCTTACGCCCGAACTGGAGAGGTCCGGCGACGTCGGACGAGATAAGGTTTTCAAATCCAAGGAGATATGCTCCAACCATCCGGCTCATATCAACGACGAAGACGACCATTCCTTGCTTTGGTTCAACTCCGGGTTCCGGCACTGTGGGAAGAACAGTGAGGTGAGGTTTCTTGAGGAGTTCAATTTCAAGAAACGGTACAAGTTCTTGAAGACGGTGGAGAGTTTCAAGACGTTTTTTGAGAGTAAGGTGATTATCAAGAACGCCATCATCCCGCCGGTCACGCTCAATGAAAATGTGGGAAAGAACAACGAAAACGAACCCGAGAGGCCGTGGTTGAACTTGCGCGAGTACTGCTACGGCTATACGTGGTGCGCTTACTCGCTGATGGGCGGAGACCTCAACCGCGACGGCGAAGTCTTCGACACCCAAATCAAGGGAACTCTCATTGAGTTCACTGATAGGGAAATCAACAGATTTAAAGAGCTTGGCGATGTTTGGACGAGCAACTACGAGTTTACCGAGCCCATATAGGCATATAGTGCATTATAGAAATACCAATTTGAGGGTCGGATTTGAACTAGATTTTCGTGCGAATTGCTGTATGCTCTACTAAGTACCATGCGTTCTTCCATAGCCAACAGTACGGCTATTTCCAACCGGCTTTTCCGGACCCAGCGCCAGGTGATAATGGTGATAGTGGCGTGCTTTGTGTTGCTTTTAGTTGTGACGTCTTTTGCTGCCCATCACAATGTGAAATTGGCGTCTGTTAGTGATAAGATGCTGCTGTTTTACGCCTCTGAGTCTTTATGGGGCGATAGTTCTGAAGAACAGCCGAAGGCGGCAGAGGAGGAGAAGAAGTTAGAGGAAGGAGCGAAAAGCGCTGGAGATGGCCTCGATGGGGTGCTTCATGGGGGCGTACACAATATAAAGATCGATCCCCGTCCTACGGGCTTGTGAGATACCAGTCTATCAGACAGTGAAGTTTGCGACAAGCGCAGCCTGGGAGAGAAGGAGGAGGAGGGTGATTGAACTATTCGCCGCTCAACGTCTATGGGTATGAAGTTTTTCTATGCAATATGTTCCCAATTTGCTCTATGTCTGTGGGCAAACCAAGAGAAATTCTATTTCTATAAGAATGGTAATTGGGACATCGTTCTCCTCGCGAGAAGATCAATCAGCACATGTCAACTGCAGAACCATTCAAAACTATATCCTCTTTATGACAAACCGACTTAAACGGTCCCTCCTTTACGCCAACCCCTCACACTTCAGGGGTGTACGAATAATATATGAACATCGAAAAACACCTCAGGGCAACTACCTACCTGTGAAACGCAGAAATACTTTCCATCGATCCACCTTCGCCCATTCGCTTATGCCCCACGAAACGGACCCCATTTATTATGTTCTCTCTATTTTACACGCCTTTCCACACCGTCTTCTCAATGAAGTCCCCATTAGTCTTCTCCTTAAGCAACCCAATCAGAATAAGCTCGTAGCAGCTCTGCACAAACCACGCAAATGCTAATTTGTCCCAGGCTCTGGAGTCATCTTCATCCCTTATGCGATCCAAAATACCTTGAAGTTGTGATAAGTGCGTCCCCATGGCTTCATCATCTTGAAAAATTCCCAAGTTGGCGCCCAACTCAGCAATCACGTCGTTCTTGTTGATGGACTCCTGGAATGCAGTAAAGAAATCGTAAATGTTCACTGATATGGGCGCATCCTTATAGATGCCGTACAATTTGGAAACCATCGGCACCACATTATGATCCTTTCGTGGCCTTTCCATGCCCGACAACACGATATCATTCCCCAAATAAGCTTTGGAATCGTCAAACTCTGCTTCAAGCACAGACCTCAAGTTTGGCTTCACCAAGTGTATCATCAAGTTCTCAAAGTTCTCCTCGATGATCTTGTCCGGCTTTAGGGCCTCCAACTCGCTTCTGCCACCACTGATGGTCAAGACCTCATTGAACAAGTTGTCGTCAATCTTTTTATTGAGATGTTCATTCTTGTGGAAATAGCTGGTCAATTCGTTGAAAAGCACAGTGCTGGTGATGCCCTCTGAGGTGACATTCTTGATCAAGGTTGCAATATGATTATCGTGGATGTCTTCGGATAACGAAGGCTTGATATTTTCCGCAAGCTGCAACAAAGCAATCGTTTTGAGAGTGTCATCTTCAGAGAATGCCTTTATGGGTTTAAGTATATCCGTGAGGTACAACGAGTTGACAAGCTGGTTGTTTGTGATCAGCTTGTAGACCTTGAACTTCTCCTTCTTCACAGTCGAAAGCGGCGACAATAGATAGAGAAGGTTGATAGCGTTGACCACGGCAAGCTGATATCGCTGAAAATCTGTTTTAGCCCTTTTGAACAAGTCTAATAAGGCATCGTCGGAATTGAGCAACGCCTCGATATGGGTACGCGCATCCGCGAGAGCACCATCGTCTGGGTTTTCATTGCTCTTCTTTCCCTCTAAATAGCGAAAGAGCCTGAACTCAATGTATTTTTTGAACGATGGCAACTTGCGCAAACAGTCAATATGCGCACATGGAGAGTTCTCGTTGAGAATTAATGACGACAACGGCAGCTGGTAGAAGTAGATCATGTAGCTGAGTTTCAACTCCGCTATCAAGCTATCGATAGAGTTATTGGAGTTCTCAAATCGGTTGAGGATCACCAGCGAGAGCCGGGAATCAAGGCCCAACGGCGAAGCGTCGGTGATTTCGTGCTGGAGGAAAAGATCCTCAATCACGCGGTAGCCCAAATCCCTGTTATCGTTGGACTTGAATTTAAAACCGAAAATTACCGTACGGATCTGATTGTTCAAGTTGGAGTTGATCCAGTTACTCACGTTTGCCGAAGAGAGACCCATAATCAAACGAATTGGCATTGCCGGCCAGTAAGACAGCAAGAGCTTGACTAGCTGATTGAGCACGTTATGATCCACCGAATCTGAGTCCTGGATGGTAATGACTAGCCTTCTGTTGGAGCTGTTATGGGCCTGAAACCATTCCTGAACCACATCAAAATCGTAGGAGATACGTCCACCTAAAGCAGCTGAAGCATCTTCGGCATCCTCTGCCTCCATTTCAGCGCCATTGGCCTCTTCCTCATCGTCTGAAACTGGAGAGGGGTGTTTCTCCGCCATGTTAAAGAATTGCTTCATTATCTCTCGGACAGTTCCCTTGATGTTAGCACAACTTTTGGAGTTGACAGAAACCACCAGAAGGTCAAAATCACCCCTTTGGTCCCGCAAGTAGCCGTCAAACTCTTCGAGAATACGCAAGTTATTCGCAGTATTGGACCCTAACAGGAGAAAGCCTACCGGTAATTTAGCGCCGCCTGTGCCCAGCACAAAGGCCACAAGCTGGTCAAAGAGAGCAGTATTGGTGTTGTTCAAGATGTCCTCCACTTTAGCTAACTGTTGGCCCCAAACGTGCTCGAACAGTTTCTGGCGGAGGGCCACATTGGAGGAGTCCTCAGAACCATTGAGAAGCGGCGTGAAAGGCCCAGAGACAGCTTTTTCGGGCCCTGGCTTCTCTAGCCGCCTTCGTTTTCGTGGATCAACGAAATAGTGCGTTTTCTGTGAGCTAGCGCCCGCCAAAACGCCACTTGTCGTCATCCAGTGGTGGTAGGATGCTTTAGATAGACGTGCGCGCACCCGATTTGTTCAGAATCCCATTACTGCATTTGGCAGGGTCCCTCTTTCACCTTTCCCTTTCGGGAAGTGGCCGCCCGACCAGCCCATTTGGGACTATTTCACTCTGCTTTAGGAAGCCCCTACCCCCTTCGACGCCGGCCAATGGTGTGCGAGGTTGCTGTGCCTGCATACATAGACCCTAGAATTGTTCACCACATTGATCCCTTAAAGAGCAGCACCCATGAGCTCCAAAGTGGACGGACTTCGCCAGCGTAAAAATGGCCTGGCGCAGCTGGCTCCCCCTAAGAGACACAAGCTGCGTCCCAGACTCAATTTCGCTCCTTTAAACACCCCCTTGCGCAACAGGTTGGAAACAGTGGGAATCATCTGGCATACCATCTCGATTTCCGCCTATTGCTGTCTCTTTCTCTATGTTCTTCTGCTTGGGTGGTGGTCGTGGGTTGGAATTGTGCTCCCTTACTTTATCTGGTGGTACGGCTTCGACCTCCACACGCCTACCAATGGAAAGGTGGTGTATAGAACACGTGACTGGATGAGAAACCTTAAGGTATGGGAGTGGTTTGTGGACTATTTCCCTATAAAGGTGCATATGGCGCAGCCGCTCGAGCCTACCTTCACACAGGAAATTGTGGAGCAGGAGCTGTTGCCGGATGACGAGGAGGACTTGATTTCTGAGGATTCCAGGACCATCATCGATAAGGTCTTCAAGAGCCTCGGTCTCTCGAAGAGACTCAATCGGGCAGAGGCTTCGCCTGTACTTAATGGGGAGACTGTAAAGCCCCATCTTAAGTACAAGACTGTTTCAACTGGTCCGCGGTATGTTTTCGGGTACCATCCTCACGGAGTCATTTCTATGGGAGTTATGGGAGCTTTTGCTACCAACGCCTTACGAAACGAGCCCTTTAGCCCGCCGGTGCGTTTCTTGAAACCCTTGTTTCACGACACCACCAACCAGAAACGCTTGCTTCCGGGAATTGGCTACGTTTTTCCGCTCACTTTGACCACCCAATTCACCCTCCCATTCTATCGAGACTACTTGTTGAGCTTGGGATTGACCTCAGCTTCTGCCCGCAATATCAAGAGTATCATTAACAATGGCGATAACTCTGTGTGTGTGGTGGTAGGCGGGGCCCAGGAATCGCTTCTCAACAACATGGTCGGTTCCTCCAATCACGTCGGAAGCGGCTATAGACCTGAAGAGCCAGATGACGAGCCTCTTCCTGCCTCGTCTAGCAAAGAAGCCGAAAAGGAGAAGCCGGCGCCGGCCAAAAGAGAAGTCAAACTTGTCTTGAACAAACGAAAGGGTTTCGTAAGAATCGCCATAGAGCTCGGAAACGTTTCTTTGGTGCCGTGTTTCGCATTCGGCGAGGCCGATATTTATCATTTGAGCATCCCTCAGCCGGGCTCCTACGGCTATGCCTTCCAGCAGTGGATGAAACGCACTTTTCTGTTCACTTTGCCGTTTTTCAGCGCCCGTGGTATCTTCATCTACGACTTTGGGTTCCTTCCCTTTCGCAACCCAATCAATATTTGCATTGGAAGACCGATTCATGTCCCGGCGAATGCTCTTGCTGAATACTATGAGAAACACCCAGAGGACGCCCCGGAGAAGCCGGAGAAGCCCGAGACGCCCACCGAAATCGTCAAAAAGCTGCTGTTATCTAGCGACTCCTTCACCAACTTGTTTAAGTTGGCCAAAAAGCAGCCGCCTCCTCGCAAAGCTAAGATTCCCCAAGGTCTCTTGGATCATTTCCACAAGATGTATGTGGATGAGTTGAGGCACGTCTATGAGGAGAACAAGCACAAATTTGGCTATAGCGAGGTGGAGCTCAACATCATAGAGTAACTTCTCAGCGGAATGTGCCGCACGCTAGCACCCGAATTTCTACTTCCTGACTTTGTACTTTAAAATCAGCACACAAGCTTTACCGCATACTTGAGAATTATGCATTACCTATATACATGTGCCGTGCCTTTATCATAACTTTTCGTCGTCGTCATCATTGGAGGGTACCTTACCCTCCAGCTTGAGCTTCTTGTACTGCCTGACAAGTTTGCGGTCCAACTTGGTGCGCCCGCCAACAGTCTTGTAGAAGGATCCGTTCTTGTGCAAAAGCAACTTGAAGTCCTCATACTCCTTCTTATGCTTCTCCTCTGCAGAGAGCTTCTCGAGCTCTTTCTCCTCCCACTTTTTGAAGCCGTTGATGTCGAACTTCTCCTCGAATGGCGGCCTGCCGAAGAGATCTTCCTGGGGAATCAAGTCCCACAAGTACTCGTCCTCGACGTCTTCCAAGTGCGGGTTCAAACTCACCAACCCGGATAACGACTTTTTCAACGGGTGCTCGGGCAACATCTGGTAGCTGTTGGTGGTCAGATCGAAGTAGAGCTTCGTCAACGTTAACTGCGATTTGTAGATATCCTTTTCGTCATCGTACTTCAAAAACCGTTCGAGCTCGTCGAGCATGGCACGGTCTTTGTCTGTAATCTGCTCCCTGATCTTGGACTTCAAGAATTTGTCGGGAATAACAAAGTCAACGACCTTTTCCAGTGACAGAGAGCCGTCTTTATTGCCAAAAGGGTCCAAACTGATGCCGTACTCCTTGCAAAGGTCCGCCGCCGGTTTTTTGAGGATGCTCTCGGGGACTTTGGGCATGTTGCTTAACAGAATGTACTGTGGAGCAGGCCCTTGGGGCTTGGAATTGGTTGGGAGTGCAGAATCTTCTGTCGCACCAGCTTTGATCACTCTTCTTGCTTTGACAGCCTTCTTTTTGGGCACATCGGCAACTTCCTGGGCCTTGGATTTGGGATATTTGACTCTTCTTTTTGCCGCCTGAACGCCCTCCAATTCTTTAGCTAATTTGGAGCCTTTGGAAGAAAGCAGCCTCGCAGAGCATACCGGAATGCTCGTATTAGAACTAAATCCCCTCAATAGCAGCCCAACCCTAAACATTTATAGTACAGGTGCTGATCAAGTTAAATAGTATGTGCTTGATTATGTAGTTAGTCAGATTGAAGACTTTTTGTGCTCGGTATGGAGTGCAGATAAGCAGTGCACTGTGCAGTATGCTTCCCTCCCCTTCTACCATCGGATGTTTTTGGAACGCTTTCGAGGCCCTTTTCCGACTCGTCTTGTGGACAAGTGTCCCAACACGTGGATCTTGCCCGATCTTCTCCGTAGCGTTCACGTGGGGAACTCAAGAACCTCGAGCCACACTAATGGTGCAATTGGTCAGTACACGCCCATATACCCACGATGGCCCTCGTAGGCAAGAGACAATAAAAATTGAACGAACCCTTACAATCGAGCCAACACTCTAGGTCGCGTTTCCCAGTTATCCACTATTTGCTTGACAGCTAGTGTATGGTAAGAATTGCAGCGCGCAACAACCTATCCAAGCTTATTTCCACCATGTCTCTTCACAGAGAGAAGATCAACTTTTCTGAGTTGCCTCACACCTTCGACAAGCCAGTTGAGCTTGCAGTGATCGGAGGCACTGGTCTTTACGACTTGCCCAATTTGCACCCTGTCGCCCGTTTGACCGTTTCCACGCCTTGGGGCTTTCCATCTTCTCCCATTACCATTTCGCTAACCGAGAAGGGCTTACCGGTGGCGTTTTTGGCCAGACACGGCCAGCACCACGACTTGTTGCCCTCGGATGTTCCGTCAAGGGCCAACATTGCTGCTTTGAAGAGCATTGGTGTCAAGGCCATCATCGCGTTTTCTGCGGTGGGATCCTTGCAGCCAGAGATCAAGCCCAGGGACTTTGTGATTGCCACCCAGGTGATCGACAGAACCAAGGGCATTCGTCCTTCGACGTTTTTCGAGAAGGGATTTGTGGCTCATGCCGGTTTCGGCGAGCCTTTCGACCTCAAGTTGGGCAAATTGATCAGTGACCACCTTCCATCGGAAGGCTTTTTGGATGGGTTTGAATCGGGCGCAAAGCCTATTTTGCACTCCAAGGAGCACACCAACAAGGGCGAGGACTTGACCATTATTGGTATGGAAGGACCGCAGTTCAGCACCAGAGCTGAGTCGCGTCTCTACAGAAGCTGGGGAGGATCCGTGATCAACATGTCGGTGTTGCCTGAGGCCAAGTTGGCGCGCGAGGCGGAGATCGCGTACCAGATGATCTGTATGTCTACCGACTACGACTCCTGGAACGCCAGCGAAGAGCCGGTGACGGTGGAGACTGTGGTTGGCAATTTGAAGGCCAACTCTGCCAATGCTGCGAAGGTGGCTGCGGCATTGATTGACGTGGTGGGCGAGGACTTGACCAACAACCCCAACGGAATCGGCAGCGACTTGCGTGGATCCATGAAATTTGCCGTCAGCACCAACCCGCAGGGAGTGAAGAAGGAGTTATTGGAGAAGATGCACTTTTTGTTCCCGGGCTACTGGCCTCTTTAGATAACGGCTGGTAAATAGAGCAGTGAATAGAAGGATATGAAAGAGATTATATGCCGAAGAGAAGAGCTAGAGTGACGGTACAGAAATGACCAGGAGTGGAAAGGGCTAGGGGTAGGGATGAAGTGCATGGAGGAGCACCATTGAAGCTTTTCAGCAATTGGTAGTAGTTTAGTGGGGAATAAATCGTGGGGAGTATAACAAGACAACCGTGTGGGGAAGGACGTGGGCTTTACAAAGCCATTAACGTAAAAAGAGGCCGCACGAGATACGACACTGGTGCAGCATTTTAAAATCAAACACAACTCAATTGGCTAGGTACTCAAACGTTGCTAGTATATGAGCCCCTCGAACTTTCTCCTTTATATGCGGCAAGGGCTAATGGTTGCAAGGACGTAGAGTAGTTTTTTTCCTTTTATGGCATAAGCTGCAGAAATCCGGAAAAGTCGCAATTTCACCAAGCCAATGCGAGGTGAATAATTCACCAGCAACAGCTGCAGACGACCAGAATCCGCCTCGTATTTGCTATTGAAAAGGCAAAAGAAGGCAATGAATGCAACAAGTAGCCAAAAATTCAAACGGTTAACTCGTCTCCAGCAACTACGCATCCACCACACCAGAGCCAGAAAACCCGTACACCATAAGTAAAGACGAAAGTCAAAGCCAGATTCCTTGCTCCCCCTCCTTTTCAGAACATGGATCCATTTATCATGGTCACTGGTGTCTTGTGCTCTTCCCCGACCAGTAATTGCTGTGTGTGCCACGACCTGGGGAGGAGCCGCAAATCCGGGGGAGCCCGGACCCTCCGGCCCCCCCGCAACTCCGCAATTACGACATTCCCAATCAGCAGAAGGGCCATTTCCGGTCCTCGGCCCCGGTGTGGGGTTACAAGGAACCCCTAATATCCTTATCAGTGCCTGCACCTGAGCTTCCCCTCGTTATCGGGCCTTTAACGGGCGCCACTCCGAGCTCCGAGCGTACTGCACATAGCATGGATCACTAAGCTTATAAGGTCCCCCTCCCGCCGCGAAATTCCTTCTCCTTCTCTTTCTGTTTGCCACTTCTTTTGCTGTCATGTCTCTCAGAACCCTTGGCTTGAACTCCACTCTCAGCCGCATCTTTGCGAAGTCAGCAGACCTCTCGCGGCCCGCGCTGACAGTGTTGGAATTCAAAAAGACCCCGGAGGCCTCGTTGTCCAACATCATTACGCGCTGCGACAAGGAGTTGGGCGGCTACTCTTCCGTGCACTTTAACTACGACCACAATTTGCGGTGCGGCCATTTCTACGGCACTTTGAACTTGGACTTGCCCAAGGAAAACCCCGAGATCACCCGTTCCGGCTATGCCATGTTCAGAACCCGCGACCAGAAGGAGTCGTGGCTTCTGGGAAACTCGTACTGGGACTGGTCACAGTACCTGTCATTGGTGATGAGAGTTAAGGGAGACCGTAGGAAGTACTTGGTCAACATCCAGGCTAACACACCATTGGTTACGGACTTGTTCCAGCACCGCTTGTTCTTGAATCACCCCGGCGAGTGGGAAACGGTGGTGATCCCATTGAACGACTTCGTCATGACCAATTGGGGAGTGATCCAGGACGGCTGCGAGATCAATAAATCCGAGATCAAAACTGTGGGAATTGGCTTGTTGGACAAGCAGTACGGCCCATACTCGTTGAAAATTGACTGGATCAAGGCCATGACTGGCGCTGAAGTTGAAAAGGAGACCCAGAAGTCCCGCAGTGAGCGCTTATCTATCACCTCATCCCTGGGCTTGGGCGAAGATTCCGACAGCACCATGGTGGACTCCGAGTCCGACATTCCGCTTAGCAACGGTGGCTCTGCCTTGAACGCAGGCAAGGTGTCTGACCCTAAGGGCACGGTTTTTTAACTACGTCGTTTCTCAATTGACCCCAGAGGGGGTTCTCATGACAAGGAGCTCAGCCGGACTGGGCCCCATCAACACTTCAGATGCTTACGGCTGACCACAGAATTCTGTGAATAATTCCACTGCTTTGCGCAGCGAGGGTGCTCTAAGCGGCACTTCACGACCGGAAATATGTCTACATGCCACTTGACAATGCAAGTTCTGGCCTACTGTGCCAATGGGTCAGAACGTTATTAGTATAGTCCATAGCTGAATAGTATGATGTTATTAGCATGAAGATAATTTTGCCAACAATTAATTTTCGGCCATATGAAATACGCTACCCTACAACGTATGCGCCCTACGTGACATTGCCGGTTTTGTTAAATTGGCCACATGAAAGTATTGATCTGGTATTGTTCTCCTTCCCCGTCCCATCTCCTCCGCTAAGTTCTCCTCAACTAGGGCTGGTGCCCTAATTTTTCGCTCCGCACGTGATACCAGTCACAGTTTCGAAAAATCTATCTGCAGGATACAGTTCGCACAGTATATAACCGAGTGAAAATTCCTCTTCCGCTCATCATCTAACGAATTATCAAAAATGGCAAGAGGCCCGTATGTCTAATACCCCAGCGGTAACTAAAAGGCAAACAGGAGTACACCACTGGCAGGCCCAGGGGGACGGAAACTGAACTAAAGACCCGAAGCCCGCTTCGTTTGGTCATCCATTCTTCTTTTTGAAGTCTCGGAACAGGGAGCCTTGTCATGATAATTTCGTTAGGTTTTGGGCGAACTTCTACTTTTCATCGTCCATGGGGCACGCAGTCTGTACGGACTGCTGTCTGTTGCAGTGATAAAACGCAACAACATGGATATATTCTTATGCTTCGGAATATGGAACCGTATTCTGGTGAAAAGTCGGACTCGCCCGCAGCCTAGCGAACTGTATCATGAGCTTATCCGCCACTTCCATGTGTGCCTATACTAACAAACCAGTAAGAAGCATTTGAAGAGATTGGCAGCTCCCTCCCACTGGATGTTGGACAAATTGTCCGGCACCTACGCCCCCAGACCCTCTGCTGGTCCCCACAAGTTGAGAGAGTCTTTGCCCTTGGTGATCTTCTTGAGAAACAG
>JAJLUW010000017.1:0-42952 GCA_030570115.1 Wilhelminamyces savonicus
GTGGCAGTCAAGCGTTCATAGCGACATTGCTTTTTGATTCTTCGATGTCGGCTCTTCCTATCATACCGAAGCAGAATTCGGTAAGCGTTGGATTGTTCACCCACTAATAGGGAACGTGAGCTGGGTTTAGACCGTCGTGAGACAGGTTAGTTTTACCCTACTGATGAGTGTTGTCGCAATAGTAATTGAACTTAGTACGAGAGGAACCGTTCATTCGGATAATTGGTTTTTGCGGCTGTCTGATCAGGCAACGCCGCGACGCTACCATCCGCTGGATTATGGCTGAACGCCTCTAAGTCAGAATCCATGCTAGACGCGACGATGTTGCCTCGCACAGAGAGATGGATGAGAATAAGCGCAAGCGCTGGACCATACGAGGTTGGTGTTAGGGGCTTCCGGAAAGGGGGGTCCCGAGCCGACGGATAGCAATGTCACACTGCGCGGGGATAAATCCTTTGCATACGACTTATATGTACAACGGAGTATTGTAAGCAGTAGAGTAGCCTTGTTGTTACGATCTGCTGAGATTAAGCTTCAGTTGTCTGATTTGTTAGATCTCCGAGCGGAGCGATAACCAGATTCCACAGCTTCCACAGCTTCCACGGCTTCCACGGCTTCCACGAGCGTAGCGAGTGGATGCATTATCACTACTGTCTAGCGACAGTTTTGGTGGCCCGAAAGGGTCGTGCGAGAATCATGTTGAGCAAGGTTGTCAAATTGAGTAGTTTAAGTTGGAGTGGTGGGAAAAAGGTGGATTAGTGAGAAAATAGGGAGAATTAGTGGGAAAAAAGGAGAATTAGTGGGAAATTAGCGAGAACTTGGAGACAAAGCTAGGGAGACCTAAGGAATCTACGCTAGGCAAAAAGCTAGGGAGACACTTTCCGCTGCGCTAGGCAGTGAACAGAGTGGTTCTTTGGTGAACAAGGTGACATTTTCCGCTGCGCTCGGCAAAAATTAGGGGTTGTGGGGGCAAAAAGATTGCAGCACGAGAGTTTCGCATATGGTCTCCCACTACACTACTCGGTCTCGCTCTTAGCAGCTTAACTACAGTTGATCGGACGGGAAACGGTGCTTTCTGCTAGATATGGCCGCAACCGAAAGCTTTGAAATCTGTTCGCGTAGGGTGCTGTCCCCGGGCGCCGGGGGTTTAGCTAAGGATATGAAGCTTGGGGTTCCTGGTGTACGGGTGTGAGGTGGCTACAGGCAGTCGTCGGCATCGAGCAGGCCCTCGAGCAAAGCGGATCCTCGAGCAGGCCCTCGAGCAAAGCGAGAGGGTCTGTGAGCGGGTCCATGGTCCATGATCCATGGTCCATCCAGCGAGAGGGCAGGATGGACGACGACTGCAGTGAGAGAAGCCATTCGAGGAATGGGAGAGGAAAGAGAGACCGCGAGCAAAGAGAGACCGCGAGCAAAGCGAGAGGAAGAGAGAGAGAGAGAGGACGACTATCAACCTACCCGGAATACCCATATCCCGGAACCTTCTTCGAATCCTATCTACCTAGGAATGCCGAAGAGGGAAGGGGAGGGACGGGGAGTGGCCTTAAAGTAGCCCTGGAATAGCCTTAAGGTAGCCCTGGAATAGCCTTAAGGTAGCCCAAAGATAGCCCGAAAGTACCTTGAAAGTACCTCTAAAGTACCCCAAGGATAGCCCTAAGATACCTTGAAAGTACCCCTAGAATACCCCTAAGATACCTCTAAAGTACCTTGAAAGTACCACTAGAATACCCTGAAAGTACCCCAAAGATAGCCCAAAGATACCTTGAAAGTACCCTTAAAGTACCCCTAGAATACCCGGAAAGTACCCCAAGAATACCCCTAAAGTACCTCTAGACTACCCCCAGATGTTAGTATAATGTTGGTTGGAGACATTGGGGTGGACCTTGCTTGAATCTGGCCCACTACTCGGGAATTCGCTCCACAATAATCCTCAATCTGCCTACGAATTCATACTCATAAAATTTTGCAGCCATTGCAACATCTCTTTCTAACTTATTATATACCCCTAAAATAAATACGTTATACCAAGAACACCTCTTAAATAGTAGATATTCCCTAATTCGTTTGGTACTCATTCGTCTTGCTTCATCATCCTTCTTAAATCATATCATTCATACTCCCTTTTTCTTCAAGGAAGTCAAATTACTCTTATGGAACCTCTCTGCCAAATTACTGAAAACTAAACTTACTTACTGATCTCTTTTGACTAGCAAATGATATACCTCTGGAATACGTTGAAACCCCGCAGTTTTTCATTTATTCCCTTTACTACAGATGATAAATATACATATACCTTGACGGTCGCTTGGATCAGCCGACCTTTGCCTTCCATTTCATCAAGCTCTTCAACTGTGATGTAATACATTCAGCAAACGGCTTATTCTGTCTTGTCCAAAAGCTCTTCGCAATGCCACTGACTATTTGAATTCAAGCATTTTATACTGTAGTACTGATTCTCTCTATCATAACGTGGCCGCTTTCTTTTTACCTTATTGCAAGACACTCTATAAATCCTTCCTTTAATACCAAGTCTGGTGCTTGGCTCTTACTAACCCCTTTCCACAAGTCTTATTCTAAAGACCTGTTTGTATTCCAACACGCACCGTGAATCAGTTGGAATCATATCAAGGTTTTAAATTCATCTGGATATCAAACCCCCCACTCTATATTTCCCTCGCTGAAAGACGTGACAAAAGTATTTGCCAATGGTTGAGAGAATTCCAAAGACAGTCAGCAGGGTACCATCTTCACCAACGCATGCCAAAGAAGATTAACGTAAGATTTGTCATTCCTGGACAAAAGCAGCCTGAACATAGGACCTGGAATCCAGTTATCTTCAAAGACAGATCGTTTCGTAACATCAAATCCAACTATCGACCGCCATCGTCACCTGTCAAATAGTTCCAATTCCAAGATTGAAGTTATAGCAAACAAATCCTTGTAATTTTGATAAGGCGGTAAATCAATTGATAGCTAACGTGAACAAACGTCAGGTACTCTTTCGTCGACAATATCTCGACAAATATTTCTTGCCAAAGCCCAAGCGTTCAACTAGGAAACGGAAATGAGAGCTTCAAGTTCTTCAGTTTTGAGCTCACCGTCTTCCCATGTCGCTTCCATTCTCCACGGTAATTTCCACATCAACCTCATTTATCATCTGTATGCTCCCAAAGTACGAGACGAAAAATCCATGTACAGCCCTTTAGCCTTCTTCCCATCTTTGTCCTCCGCCTCATATTTCCTCTGCTTTCTGAGTTGGCTGGTCCTTCGTTGAAGCTGTAAATGATTCATCTGAAATCCGCTGGGTGAAATTCGAATATTGCTGCTGTTTTGGTAATGGTGCTCGCAACATGAGATTTGCCGAAGTCAATAATCTAGCGTATTTTCCCAATCAATTCGAAGCAAATCTTGTTTTCTCTCTCCCCTTCTTCATTATCTGCCTCTCAGGAAAGCATTGCGGCCCGTTTAGTCAAAAACCAGGTTAAGATTGTGTTTTTAGAAGCCTTCATAATATTCCCAAATTGAACGCATTTCATCCATATTCAGTCACTCAATAATATCTTAAGTTTCTCTTAATGCTGTTCTTCTGTCTTTTTCACTTCTTGCTTTAAATAGGGTGAAGTATTCGTCACCTGTCGCTCTGATACTCACTCAAAATCGGAATATCAGAAATCATCCCAGACCTTTTGGGAGCGTGACTCTTGACTTCAAAGTTGCTTCCCTCGTTTCTTGTGGTGCTTCTTCATCGATTTATGACACTTCGAACTATCTTTTATGGGACATGGCTTTCGAACGGCCCCCAATTCATAAAACGCCCATTTCGCACATTTTGGGACATACCAAAGTCAATCCTGGGACGTTCCGAGATCTGCCTTCCACATCAATAGATCACTGTTTTCTCTATCTGTCTGTGGGATTTGGCTGGAATCGTCTGAGCGGATTCTGAGTAAATCATGTTTCTATCGTAGTCCTGTAGAAAAGTTGATGATTTAGAGTGAAAACATGATATTCAGGTGATTTCAAGCAAATCATCATCGAACGTCGACTTCAGCTTCTATCAAGTTTATGTTCTCCTTTCTTTTCTGGTCATAATCCTAGTAACTTGCTCCACTATGTTTTCTTGGTTGTTTTCGGTAAACCACTCATAATATCACGTTAAAAGGCCTTCTAGGTGTTGATCTACGTGAAATAGGACTGAATCGGCATGAAACTCACTTTTCATCTCCACATAATTTACTGCAAATTCAAACCATCTTAAATTTATAAGAAGTTGTTGTTTTAGCCTGGAAACTAGACTAACATATCTTCAATTTTGCAGAATATCTTTAAATTGTGAGAAATACGAGAAAGTCGAAAAGCCGTTCTTAAAAATCGAAAAATCTACCTAAGATGCTCGAAATAGTATAGAACCCTACTTAAATCTACTTCTACGTGTATGCCAACTTTCAGCCCATTTGATGCTCTTTAAGGTACTTTACTGGTGCTGCCGCTGATTTATGTGGGGAGTATAACATGCAGGAATTTGGACTTACTACTCGCCAGGAAACAAACATAGAGGCAAAGATCTTCTTTAAAAAGTCGTTTTTCTTCAATGGCAGTAAAAAATGTTGGGAAAGGAAGTCTTTCATGTGTTTTAGGCGTTGGTTTGGAGAGGGCTTCTTCTAAGGGTGAGTCACGCTCATTTAAGAAGGAATTACTGAACTATCGTTAATGATACTGCACTAGTTGATATTCAAGACTTCAAGACTTTACTGTGATCGAAAAGCCTTGTATATTACACAGAGACCACATCAATGGTAAACTACACTGAATAACTATGTGTCAATTACTTTACACTGGATTTTGCCAATTACCTGAGTCAATTTTAAGACGCGTCTAGCATATACTTGACAAAGACAATAACTAGGACGGCGCGTTATTTGGCCTGATTACAGCCTTATTCACTAAGGAGATGAAAAGTCTCTGAATGTGTTAAAAGAACTTCAGCGTTAATGACAGATCTTCCGTCAAGGGCCGAAATGCGCTCGAATGAAACATTCGAACTATTACGACCAAGAAAAATCACCTTGGGCCTGGTTAAGTTGACGACAGGGAAGGTATGGTGATGGGTGTGCTTTCACCTCAAAAAGGTCTTCCTGCTGCGTGCTAGCGTCGTCGAATGGCTTGTCGGCACCGTCAATGTCTGGTCACTCATTCTGGCTGACGAAGCCGTCATCTTGGGTGAACTCTTTTTCGGAGGCTCGTCTTTTGCATTTTCTGCTGCTATGTCGCCTACATTACCTTCGACAATCGTTTTGACGTCGTCGCCTTTGAGCCGTTATAGTCGAGCGTCCCGTGGTCATTTTCACTGAGACTAGGTGGGTTCAAGTACCACGGTTTTTCTTCTTTAGTGACGCAGAGGATGCAATCACTGGCACTAAAATCAAAAAAAAAGTGACCACTGGCTCCTAGTTGGCTACAAATAACGCAAAAACCTTTAATCCTGCCACACGGCGGCAGTTCCAAAAACGAAAACGGCTTCCATTCCGGTAACAATGTTACAACTAGCAAGTGCGGAATTGGCTTCACGAAGAATCAAGAGAGCACCGGACCAACAAGAGACAGTACTAATTATGGCGGTAATGGAAACGATAGTTTTGAAAATAGCGGTTTTGGTATCGGCAATTTGGGGAATATCAGGTCTGGAACAACTTTGAAAATAATGGATCTGGAAACAGTGGTTCATTTCTTGACAATCCGCGTGGCACTGGCTCCAACTCTGGAATCGAAGACCGTTTTCTACTCTTTAATTGGGTTTGGCTCCAAGTCCTCTATGACAACCTTTAGGAAACAAATGGCGCTCTGAGCAATACATTTCCTTTTTCTATTTGCCAGCCTTTTGGCTCTGGTGGTGTACGTGAACTGTCCTATTCGTTTTACAATTGTGTTATTGATTGTTAATTCCTTAGCTCGACAGAACACATCTTCAGGGGTGGTGATCGTACAATCCCAAGGCCAGAGATCACTAACTCGAAAGTTTGAGGACCTCTTTTTCAAGAACTGGCATTCGTTCCCAAAAAACCTATCATTCGTCCTCATAATAAAGGGGATCGCCTCTTCCGGGGTTTGAGATCCAGTTCTCGTCTTTGGTCAAGATCTTGTCGTTTTCCTCATCAATCTCGAAGTCGTAAATATCCAAGTTCTCCTTCAACCGCTGCAAGTGCGTTGTTTTGGGCAAAGTGACGTACCCCCGCTGCAAAGACCACCGCAAAAGGACCTGGGCCGGCGTTTTCTTCAAGTTGGCGGCAACAGTGAGCAAATCGGGATGGTCCAATCTTTTTCCCCTGGTCAAAGGAGCGTACGCTTCCGAGATGATTCCGTGCTTATCGTGAAAATCGGTGAGTTCCTGACGCAACAACCACGGGCTTAACTCGATCTGGTTCAACACCGGCTTAATGCGGTACCCGTCCCACAGAAACAACTCCTCAAGATGCTTGATACCGTAGTTGGAAACGCCAATAGACTTCACTTTGCCCAGCTCAACGAGGTCCTGGAGCGCCTTATAGGTGTCCAAGCGTTTCTGTTTGTTCGTCCGGGGAGAGTGCACCAAAACGAGGTCCACGTATTCAAGGTGCTTCACAAGCTCGAAAGACTCCGCAAACGCCTTGAGCGTCAGCTCATAGCCCTGGTCGTCGGTGAAGATCTTGGTGGTGTAGAACACGTCTTCACGCCTGTTGGATTTGGGGTCCTCGGCGATCCACTTCTGGATGCCGAGTGCCGTGGTGCGCTCGTTCTTATAGGCTTTGGCCGAGTCGATGTGCCTGTAGCCGAGCTTGAGGGCCTCATAAACGACATTCTCCGTGACGTCATCGGGGGTGAGATAGACCCCTAAGCCAATGGCCGGGATCTGGTGGCCAGACGAGAGTTTGTAGGCTGTTTCCTTGGTTAAAGTCATTGCTAGCGTTGATAGAACGACTTTGCGGAGTACTTATATGGGGTAAACTGTGGCTTAGCTAAGCGCCATGATGCCCGTAAACGGTGTCTATTATCTCTATATGCCACACAGATCACACCACATCATGGCTCATTTGCAACTACTTTACGGGACAGCCGCCTGCGTCCAGCATACAAATTGAATAGTGTGATGAACTGTGCGTCCGCCTGGTCCATTTCGCCCAAGTGCCGAGAAGCGTCTCCGGCAGGGTTTTTTCTTCCTGGAGACCCATACTCTCTAAGCATACTAATGTGTTGGAGAAGGTCGGGGTCTCTGATGGCGTAGGCAGCGATGGCGTTGCCCAATGGCCCGAGCTTTTCTGGCGCTTCTCTTCCCATGCCAATTGCTCTTCAGTAGACGGAAGGCGCTTTTTGTTGGTCCATACACCCGCAATTGCAGCCAGTGCGGCTTCAAAACCCGCCAAAAGAAGCCGCCTCTGTAGATTACACACGAACTCAAAGATGGGGTCCCGAATGCTGAAAACATTGAGAACAACCTTTCCATCCGGGTTTTTGCGTAGGGGCCCCGGCATTGCCAACAAACTGCAATTGCTTCTCCCTCACGAACGGAAAACTGTAGTGGTACCCAGTAGCAAGCACCACCAGGTCGACGGGGACAAGCGAGGCGTCCGCAAACTCCACCAGCTTTGTTTCTGGCAAAAACCGCCGGATATGCGGTCTCACGTGCTTTCCGAGAGTGGCCATCACGGTGTTGATCCACTCGGCCCGCTCCACCTTATCTGGGTGTCTGCTCAAGTATAGGGTTTTGACCACCGGGAGAAGATGCTGCACCAAGCCGATTCCGCTGACTGACTGCCAACCACAACCACGTCTTTTCCGACGTAGGAGTTGAAACTCCGCAATGTCTTGGAATGGACGATTGAGTCGGGGTATGCGGCGCTGAATTCAGCCAAACCTTCCTACACGGGATATGTGGCACGTAAAATGGCCGGACGCAATGATAACAGCGTCAAACGTCTCCGTGTACCATTCGTTTTGTCCGTTGATTTATGTTGCACCTTTCTCACCTGGGAGTTAAACTTGATGTAGATCCTGGTCTTGGGCAAATTGCAGAAAGGACTGTTCAAGATCTTTGCAGTCAAAAAAGGCTCGTGGGCCGAATTAGCGCTTATTTGCGGATCTGGCCGCCGATTGCCACATAAACCGTCTGGGAATATTCGTTATCAATCCGTCGAAGATGGCCCCAGCCTGCCACCGTACCTCCTCGCTATCGAGGGCTCTCTGAGGGGGTTTTTCACACTAAATCCCTGCAACTCGATTTCCAAAGGAGCATTAATATCCTAGAAATGAGAAGGACCTCGATAGATTCTATTCACCTTCATTTAAAGCTCGTTCAGGCTCCAATGGGGGTTCCAGGCCCGCTACGTTGGAATTCCACACCAGCTTACATCGCCATTCTGCCCAAAAACCACCACCAGAAGTCCGCCACTTTCAGTGCGGAGAAGCTCGAAAAGGGCTGCTATCCAGCAGGTCCCGCTCCTATTACTGCTACGGACTGCACGCAGAACATGGGCTCAAATTGCAGCCACTGTGGGAATGCAGGCCTTTTATCCTCCGGTGGTTGCGAAAAACGCCACTTATTTTGCAATTTGCTCCCACACACTAATTTTGCAATTTCCTTCCACACCACTAATGAAGACAATCACGAGGTAGTAACGCAGCAGGGTATCTGCACCGCGCCTGTTTGGATCGATGCCACATCTGCTGAGTAATAGGAATCTGCAACTTCTGCTCCGTAGATCCGGCACTGCTTTCGATAGCACTATATATAGGGCCAGCTCGCCATGTACGTCTACCCGTTATTGCTGTAAGTAACTTATCGCACAAGAGTGCTTGAAACATCATGGCTCCCTCAATTATTGCTGTCCAGCTGGATGCGGACTCTGCAGTGCAGAAGCTTGCCAAAACCAAGCCTCTCAACTCCATTCCCAACGATGTGACGTCCCAGAAAGAGTGGGCCGAAAAGTTGCCGGGACCCGCCAGACGCCGGTTGGAAAAGGCCGGCGTTGACCTCTCCAACGGATACCCCGTGATTCCACCGTTTGAGGATATTCCCCTCTATCTCGACGAAGCGGCCCAGATCAGAAACAAGGAGTTTCCGTTCATCGAGAGAGGCAAGAACGCTGACCCCGAGAAAAAGGCTCTTTTGTCGGCTGCAAAAGAAGTGAGACACTTGTCCAAACACCTCGGCACGGAGATCGTTGGCTTGCAGCTTTCCGACTTGAACGACAAGCAGAAGGACGAGTTGGCTCTTCTTGTCGCTGAGAGAGTGGTGGTCTTTTTCAGAGACCAGGACCTTTCTCCCCAGAAACAGCTTGAACTCGGCAAGTACTGGGGCCAGATTGAGCGCCATCCGCAGACCCGTCACGTGCCTCTTCCAGAGGACCCCGAGGCCGAGCAATTTGCCAAGGGAAGCGGTGTGACTGTTATTTGGAAGAAGTTCCAGGCCTCATACTTTGCTGGCAAAGGATCCTTCCGGTCGGAGATCAACACCACCAAATTCCACACGGACTTGGTCCACGAGTTCCAGCCGGCGGCCATCACCCATCTCCACAACGATACCATTCCCGCCACTGGTGGCGACACGGTGTGGGCTTCAGGATACGGTGCCTACGACAAGTTGTCGCCGGCTCTTCAGAAGTTCTTGGATGGAAAGGTGGCCGTTCAGAGGTCCGCCCACAAGTACTTGGACAGGGAAAACCCCTTGAAGGGCCCCGTGTATATTGAAAGGGAACACCCGCTTGTTCGGACCAATCCTGCTACTGGATGGAAGTCACTTTTCGTCAACAGGGCTATGACGGTGAGAATCGTGGGGTTGGAGCCCGAGGAGTCCAAGCTCATTCTTAACTACCTTTTTGATGTCTACGAGAAGAACTTGGATATCCAGGTCCGGTTCCTGTGGCAGCCCACCAAGGAGGGTTTCGGATCCTCGGCAATTTGGGACAACAGAGTGTCGCAGCACTATGCGGTGGGAGACTACGACGTTAATTCTGACGACAGACACGGAACTAGAGTGAGCTCCTTGGGCGAGGTTCCGTATTTCGACGCCAACTCGAAGTCCCAGAGAGAGGCCTTGGGCTTGGATGACTAAAACTAGTGAAATTGAAGTACATGAGCATGAAGAAAGTGTAGACGTGACAGAGTGAGAAGTGGCTGAGGAAATGGCTGCAAAAAAGTGCATCCAAGCTCAGAAAAGAAGCGAGAAAATTAAGGATGCGTAGATTACGGGTTCAGGCCGCAAGAAGCTTGGATATCACTTAAATGAAGTCCCCGGTCTTATACGGATGGACGTTCAATCTCGTTGGCAACCTCAAACATAGTCGAGGTACTCGTCTGGAATACGCTCGCCATCGTCGTAGAGAATGTTGAGAGGTATCCCGGGTGCCCTGATTTCGTCGTCACATTTTCTTTTTTTTGCAGCCAAGTACTTCCCGTAATACGAAGGGTTGCTGCTGAGGAGGATGGCTGCGAAGTGCATGAATGCAATCTAAACGGTTTTTTATGTTGACGAACCTTGAGGCCGTTATCCTCTGTGAACTCAACGTCTTCAGAACTCGTTCTCTGGCACTTTGAGCGCCTTTTCTTCTGGACCTCCAAAGCGTCACCAGCGACGATGTCTTTGCCCAAGGCGTATTTTGCAGCCCACGTCTCGTCTGCACATTCAAGCCTGAAAGCCCATGTCTGGGTCAAATAAAGGCCCTTTTGCACCACTTTCGCCACGAAATCGGGATACCTGCCGTAAACCCTATGAATAGCTCTGTGGCATGTACCGTGGTGGAATGTCCCCCTACGTTTGGCGACTTCTGGGCAAAAAAGGTGATAACGGTGCGATAGTCTAAAAACCGGGAAAACTTCATGGGCTGTGACCTTGCTAGCATCCGAATTGACCGTTACTGCGTTTTCTGCCACCGGTTTTCTGGCAGGCCCCAAAACGGCGACCCGGTCATAAGGCACGTGACCGGCGCCCTCAAGAGCCGCTGTCACTATTCTCGAGTAGAGGGTGGGATCATTGGAGCCTAGCAGCTCGAAAATCAAGGCGCCGTGATCATGGAGTAGTTTCTAAGGGCGCCAGATTTGCCAAGCTCGCTGAAAAATGCCACTATGACGTCTTCCCGGCCGTCTCCCTTACCTATAATATCGCATACTACCCGATACTCTCCCCACGAACGACCCTCTTCCACGACCGACCCTTGTATTTGCACACTTTCTTACGCAACGCCACGGAAACGCCGCCAAACACGCCATTGAGCGCCATTGAGCCGGCAGTCATGTGGCAGAGACGTCTTGAGCTAAAAGTGGGCCTAAAGGGCCCCACACTGAAAGGTCACGTGATCCCACAGTTCTTGCACCCCTCCATAACGTAAGCAAATCATCGCTTTAATAAGCAGCTACTGGAGCCGACGAGAGGCCGATGACATAAGCAGCCACCGAATCACCCCACCATTTTACCCCTGGAATTTCCCGATTCGGAAGTGGTCCCGGACGTGGGGGACCTACGCGGTGCGTGGGAAACGCGAAGAGCACCGGCACCGATGCCCTGGCATTTGCCCGAATAGGAGGCTGTCCCGAAAATAGTCCGGAACCCCCCGCATTTTTCCGATCGCGTGGGTTTCCCAAATAGGCAGACGGCCCGGGGTCCCGAGTATATAAGAGGGCCATATTCCCGGCATTTAAGCCTCTACAACTACCAAAAATGGCCGACATCAACGTGGACGACGTGTTGGCGCAATTGACCCTTCGGGAGAAAATCGGGCTCCTCAGCGGCGTGGACTTCTGGCACACTTTTCCCGTGGAGCGTTTGGGATTGCCGTCCTTGAGACTCACCGATGGCCCCAATGGAACGGTATGTATTTTTGTTTGGCCCTAAAGGTGGGGAATGAGACCCGAGTTGGCGACCTGAGATCGAAGAAACCGGCGATTTGAACGATGGCTGCAAATATCAACAGGCCAATGGCTGCTGAGTTCTCTTTTGCCTTATGAGAATACCAGGCTCATTTCTCCGCCGCAGAGACTGCTATACTGCAGTCTTTTGGCAGAATGGCTTGCTTCAGACGGCGCCATGGATTCGGTTCCCTCTACCCAATGGCCAATCAACCCTATAGCTAACTCCCTACTAACTGCAGCGTGGAACTAAATTCTTCAACTCTGTGCCGGCAGCGTGTTTCCCCTGTGGAACCGCCCTTGCCGCCACGTTCGACAAGAAGCTTCTTGAGGACTGTGGACGGCTCATGGCCACAGAGGCCAAGCACAAGGGCGCCCACGTGATCTTGGGCCCCACCACCAACATCCAGAGAGGTCCCCTTGGCGGACGTGGTTTCGAGAGCTTTTCCGAGGACCCCTACCTCGCTGGAATGGCGTCCGCGGCCATCGTCAGTGGAATCCAGGACAACGACATCGTGGCCACCATCAAGCACTTTGTGGGAAATGACTTGGAGCACGAGCGCAATGCCTCAGACCTGATTGTGCTGGAGAGAGCGTTCCGTGAAATCTACTTGGAGCCGTTCCGTCTTGCCGTCAAGTACGCCTCTCCCCAGGCGTTCATGACCGGATACAACAAGATCAACGGAGAGCACGTTTCGCAGCTGAAGCGCATCATCGATGGCATTCTTCGCCAGGAATGGGGCTTTGACGGTACGGTGATGTCCGACTGGTTCGGCACCTACACCACCAAGGAGGCCATTGAGAACGGTCTTGATCTCGAGATGCCGGGCCCTTCTACGTTCAGAAAGCCCGAGTACCTTGTGCACCAGGTGCACACGCGCGAGCTCCACCAGAAGCACATTGACGACCGTGCCAGGGGTGTTTTGCAGTTGATCAAGAATGCCGCTCGTCTGGGGATTCGCCAGGGCGCTGTGGAGAACACCGACAACAACACCAAGGAGACGAGGGCTTTGTTGAACCGCGTGGCTTCCGAGGCCGTGGTTTTGCTCAAGAACGAGGGCGTTCTCCCGTTGCTGGCCACCGATAAGGTGGCGGTGATCGGCCCCAACGCGCAGATTCTGGCGTACTGCGGCGGCGGCTCGGCCGCTCTCAGAGCTTACTACACCACCACGCCGTTTGAGCTGATTGCGGCGCGTTTGGGCTATGAACCGGAATACACCGTGGGTGCGTACGCCCACCGCTTCCTTCCGGGCCTCGGCCCCCAGTTGGTGAACCCCGAGACGGGCGAGCCCGGCTACAACTTGAAGTTCTTCAAGGACCCCAAGGGGCACAAGGACCGCAAGCCGTTTGACGAGTACAACTTGGACCTCTCCAACGTGTTTCTCCTGGACTACTACAACGACAACGCCAAAGACGACTTGTTCTTCCTCGAGTTCTTGGGCGACTTCACGCCTCCCGAGACCGCCGAATACGACTTCTCTCTCGCGGTGTTGGGAACCGGCCAGTTGTTCGTGGACGAGAAGCTTGTGGTGGACAACAAGACCCACCAGAAGAGAGGAAACCTGTTTTTCAACTCGGGGTCCGCCGAGGTGAGGGCGGCAGTTCACTTGAAGAAGGGCCAGAAGTACCGTGTCCGCATCGACTTTGGCCTGGCCCCCACCTTCACGGCTGCGTCGTCTGACCTGGTCTCGTTTGGAGGAGGAGGCGGTATCTACCTCGGAGCCGCCAAGGTGATTGACCCCAAGGAGGAGATCCAAAACGCCGTGGAAGTGGCCAAGAAGGCCGACAAGGTGGTTCTCTGCATCGGTCTCAATCTCGACTGGGAGTCCGAGGGCTTCGACCGGCCCGACATGGCCCTTATAGGCCACACCAACGACCTCGTGGAGGCCGTCTTGGCTGCCAACCGCAACACGGTGGTCGTCAACCAGTCGGGAACCCCGGTGGAGATGCCGTGGCTCTCCAAGGCGCCTGCGTTGGTGCATGCGTGGTACGGCGGAAACGAGACCGGAAACGCCATTGCCGGGGTTCTTTTCGGCGATGTCAACCCCAGCGGCAAGTTGTCGTTGTCGTTCCCCAAGAAGAACTCAGACAACCCGGCGTTCTTGAACTTCCGTACCGAAAGAGGCCGCGTTTTGTATGGCGAGGACATCTTCGTGGGCTACCGCTACTACGAGAAGCTCGAAAGAGAGGTTGCGTTCCCGTTCGGTTTCGGCTTGCTGTACACCACCTTTGCTGTTCTGGACGTCCTGGTGACCCACAGCGAGAAGGACGACGTTCTCAGGGTGACTGCCACCGTCTCCAACACCGGCAAAGTGGCTGGTGCGGAGGTTGTCCAGGTTTACGTTTCCAAGGACGAGCTGGACGTCATCAGACCCGTCAAAGAGTTGAAGGGATTCGAGAAGGTTCACTTGAAGCCTGGCCTGGCGCACACGGTGACATTGAAATTGCTGTTGAAGGACCTGGTGTCGTTCTACGATGAGTACGTGGACAAGTGGCTGGTGCAGAAGGGCGCTTACAAGGTCCATGTTGGAACCAGCAGTGATGACATTGCGGAAACCGCTGCTTTCACCATTGGAAACCTGCACTTCTGGCTGGGATTGTAAGTGCGTGGATCGGTATATATGGAGATTATACTAGATGAATCGCGTTTTGAAAGAGAAGAGGGGACTGGTAGCGGGAGGAAGGTCTGGCGGTGGTGTAGTTGTCTCAGATGAAGGAGAGGTTCGGGGAAATAACGAAGGAGATAAGGGAAACCTGGCCCAAATCAATCTCATTATGACTGAGAGATCTCTCTCTGTCCTGGTGTCACCTTTTTGAGGAAACGGTGTCCAACCATAGCGTCACCGTATCTTATCAAAAAATCCTTCATACTTAAGACGCCTTCTCCTCCTCTGGAACACTTTCCTTTATAAGACGCCTTTTCCTCCTCTGGCACATTTCCCTTTATACCATCTTACCGTCTCCTTCTTCATCTCGCTTTATACTTCGCTCATTATTCTCTCAGCGCTAGCACATAATCAGGGAACAAGTCTCCCCATTCTTGATTGAATAAGTCCGACGTCATCAACAACGGCGGGCCTCCAAAGAAGTCAAGGCTCTCTCCCACCCCCATTTCCTCCACCGCCGCCTCTCTTGGGGTCGCTGGCTGTGGAGTTTCTGAAACCTTCGAAATCTCCGGTTCCGGGTGAGTTTTTGGGACGTTTATGGCCACCACGCCATTCTTGAGCGTCACCTTGGCGCCATACATGTGTTCGAGCTTCTGCTCAACCAACTTGTACGATTTCTCGGCCAACTTCCATGTCCGGAAACACCCAGAAAGGACCGTCATGAAGAAGGCTATCCTGTCCTTGGTCTGTCTGTCCAACGTCTGGGTGTTTGTAGACAACAAGAGCACGGAAACCAGCAAGATGGCACAGTAGACTATGAACACCGAGGCTCTCCGGAGGCCCTTATGGACCGCCCGAAACCTATTGATAGCCACGACCAAGTCGTCCATGACATCTGCACATATCCGAGAAGGCGACGTCCGCTGGTTGGCGTCGTGCTTGGTGATATCCACAAATGGGCGGTTGAGGCAAAGAAGAAGGATATAGTAGTAGTATTTGATGCTCATGTTGGTGGGGGTGTCAGCCTCGTCATCGAGCAGTTTTTGGGTCCATTGGACCTCCAACGGAAGACCAGACCGCCATTCTAGAATGATCAGGTTGTAGTGGCGGAGTCTTGTCACTTTCAGCGACAAGTCAAATTTGGAGTCGCTTTGGTTTCGGGTGAAAACGTCACTGAGCATATCGTCGGAGATATTGATAAGTTGCGTGAGACTCTTGAGAGGCGATGAGATCCGCACGATCAGGTCCTTGGAGTAGTCGGATCCAGGACGGATATACAGGTACTCCTCGATCCACTCGATCTCCGGAAGGTCTTTTGGCTCGGGAATGGTGGTATCGGACATCTTCAAAAAAGACGGTCGTCCCAAGAGTAGACTGACGAAATGGTCGGCCACATAGCAGCCCCAGAAGATGCGACTGCGAATGGAGATGTTCAAATTGCTGATACTTTCATTCGAGTCGAGGAACCACGCCTTCGGATTGAGCTGGAACCCAAGGTCGTAGCCCATTCGTATTCCGTCTCCCGAAAGCATCCATCCCAGCAGGTTGTTTCCGTCGCAGATATCGTGAAAAGCTAGCAAAAGGAAAGCCTGCATTGACGGAATCGTGGGGGAGTCGAGTTTCCGTAGTAAACGGGACTTGGCCTCGTTATAGTAGAAGCGCAGCTTGTCGTGAATGCGGTCGTCGTCAGACATCTTGGAGCCCAACGAGCAGACGGCGAAAATGAGCTCGAGCAGGCAATAGGACGAGTTCCGCTTCGGATTGAAGAAGTCAATGAGAAACGCTTCTCTGTAGACGAAAATGTTGTGGTCGGGATACTGCCATTTGAAGAAGAGCTTAATGCAGTGGATCACATAGGGGTCCTGGCGAAGCTCGGAAATCTCGTGGATCTCGTTGCTGTAGTGCACCAATTCGCTATCGAACACACTGGTAGGGCCATACACCGCCAAACTGCGGCCGTCGAAGCCGTCGAAGCCCGTCGGATGCGGATACCGAGGATCGGTCGCTTTCGCAGGCGTTTCGGAGATGTTTTCCCGAGAAACCGCCGGTGGCACCAGTCCGCCGTCCACGAGGCTTCTGACGCCATTGATGACGGTTTCAAGCTCTCGCACCCTATCGCGAAGGCTCTCCACGTACTCGGCCAGAAACCGCTCCTTCCTGCGGTCGTTTGACGTTCGTAAGCATTCCACCCCGTCTCTAACACACATTTTGCAGGGCAGACTGGCGTCACAGCGGACTTTGCGCACGCGACACCGCTGGCACGACGCCACTTTTAGCCGCTCCTTCTTGTCTTCGTGTTTTGTCATGGAAGCCAATTTTTGTGGGGAATATTTGGGAGAAGATGTGGTGGTTGAGGGTGCTTATAGGCTATTGTAGAGACGAGCCAGAGTGTAAAAACCCGCTTTTGTAGCCACTAGGAGGATCATAAACGAACGACAGAGCAGAATCGGGCGAAAAAGCCACGGTACTAGGGTTTTGATTCCCGCTATTCAAATACGGCAATTGGTGTCTTGGGGCGATGGATTCCGGGGAAATGCGCACCTTATGTAAGGGCTCCTTTTGCCATGTCTTCGCCAAAACGTACCATGGACTCGTCCTCTTTCGCCAGCATCTTGGCGGGGGTCAAGAGAATGAGGGAGGAGTACGATGGGCCTTCCGAGGGGGAGAATCGTGATAAAAGTGGTGATATAAGTGGTGATATAAGTGGCGATAGAAGTGGTGATATAAGTGGTGATATAAGTGGTGATAAAAGTGGCGATAAAAGTGGCGTTAAACGTGGCGTTAAACGTGGCGACGGAGACGGTAATAGGGACGGAGGAAGAGAGAGGCACGGAGGAAACGAGAAGGATGGAACTACGGATGCCACTGGGCCCTCTTCTTCCCGGAAGATCGAACACAACGGCCCGGTAAATGGGATAACACAACCACAAGCACTTCCCCAGCCTCCTCCCACTTCAACCTCCCATGAAACGAGTGCTACACCCCCCACGGGTTCAAACAGCCGTGCTACGCCACCTCAAGCATCAAACAGCCGTGCTGAATCCCATCTGCTACGTCGACAGGCGCCCCTGCAAACGTACACCGCCATACAAGTGGCCAACTCGCAGAAGGGCAACCCGCTACTCACGGCGCCGCTCATGAAGAGCACGCCGTGGTCGTTCAACCCGTCCATTCTTTCCGACTACTACATCAACCCGACGCTCCAGCTACTCTTTCTCTCGCTCAAATACCACAAGCTTCGGCCCGAGTACATCTGGCAGCGGCTCAAGAAAATGAACCGTGGGTCCATCATAGGCCCCCAGAAGGACCAGGCTCTCCGCATTCTCTTGGTGGTGGTGGACATAGACTCGCACCAGGAGATTCTCCGCAAACTACTGGACATTTGCATAAAACACGATCTTTCGCTTGTTCTCGCGTGGTCTTTCGAAGAGGCCGGCGCCTACGTGGCGTTTTGCAAGCAAAACGAGCTTTTGGCGTCCAAAGTGGACTCTTCCATCAAGGGAGCCAAGAGGGATGATTACCACTCGTGTGTTTTGGACGTTTTGACCGGCGTCAGAAGCGTCAACAAGACAGATGTGGCCAACTTGCTTGCCAACTGCGGCCTGGTCAAAAACATCGTCTCGCAGAGCTGCAGAGACAACAGCGACACCGGGGGATTAGGAAATATCCAGGGCTTGGGCACCAGGAAGCTCGATAACTTGCGGTCCGTATTCAGCGAGCCGTTTATCTACAATAAGGACTATTAATGGATAGATATGGGACTTTATGTGGGTGGAAGGTGAATATGCATTGCGTGCCTTCTGGTCCATGTAATGTGATTGGTTCTTCGAAAGGTTGGATCGGTGGGTAGAAGGGGTCATAATGTGACTTTGGAAAAGACGATTGTTGGTAACATCCGGTGCTGGCTCAATTGAAAGCACTAGTTAGGTAAGCCAGGCTGTTGGCTGGAGTATGGGGCGCTATTGTGCGACCATAATGCCGCCTCCATGCCATGGATCGGATATTAGACCTCTCTATGCCATTGGCTGACAAGCCTCCTGTAGCTGATTATCAGGCTCTCCAAGACACAGACCATCTGTCTTTATGGTGTTCCTCTCTAGAGCTCTCTCCTCACCATTGCTGAGCCACCTGCTCCATCTGCTTCAGATTCGTCTGCTGACTCTTTTCTGTACAGCCTCTTTGTATTGAGTCTCTTTCTCCAGAATGTCCTCCCTAGAATTTCCTCTTCACCACCCACTCGATTCACTCGTTCCTCACTCCCCGTCACTTCTTCTCTTCTTTCACGTCACTTTCTTTCACTACTTTCTTACCTCACCTTTCTCTTCTTTCACTTCTCTCTTCTTTCACTTCTCTCCTTCGATTCCTTCTCTCCTCACTTCTGCGCCTCCTGCTGCTTCTCATACTCAATCATCTTGTTCCTCAACACCATATTGATGCTATTCAAGATATCGTTTTTCTGCGCCAATATCTCCTTCAACTTCTTCGAATCGTCGTTCAACTTGCTGATTTTGCCCTCATACACCAATTTGGCGTCCTTGGCCAGCTTGCCCACAAAGTAGCCCGTTCCTATGTCCACCAAATACTCGTCCTTCTGAGCAATCTTTCCCGGCAAGTACAACGAGCTGGTTAACGGAACTAGTATATCGTCACTTTTGGCCTTCTCCATGTTGTCCACCGTGGAAATGCACTCCTTCAACCGCGATTGCGCCGTCTGCAACGCCTGCAAAGATTGGGTGAAATGGCGGATTTCCTCCTCCGTGGACTTTCTGAACTCCACAATCTGCTGTGGCTGGAGCTGTGTGAGGTCGATCTTTCTCTGCGACATTGTGTGTGGAGATTTGACGGTACGGTGTTTTTAGAGGTGAAAATGGCGGTTGGGGCAGTTTTTTTCAGTAGCTGCAACTGCACTAAGCTATACAAAAAGCACATATCTTATAGATACCACTACTTCAGTTAGACCAGCACTTGTGGGCGATCGCTATAGGGAGTGAATTCTGGACAATACAACAAGCGTCTTAGTTTCGTCTCTTTCAAAATCGCTCTTCACCATGGGAAACGACGGCGGCACCATAGCTCGTCGTTCAGACATCCTATCGTTGCATTCCAAGACGAAAGAGTCTTCGTTCAAGGACGTGCTGGACGACTCAAGAGGCGCTCTTTTGAACACCTGTGCCATTTCGTCGCAGCCCCTCAGCGGCAACGGGCCCATAGTCAGCGATTACAAGGGCCGTTTGTACCTCAAAGAGGCCATTTTGGAGTACATCGTTAGCAGAAACAAGGCCCAAGATACAGAGTCCCAGGCCCCAGAAACTGGCGAAAATGCCCTTGCACACGTCAGAACCACGAGCGATCTCGTCCAATTGACGGTCTTTTGGGAGAAAACCACCGACACGCGGTTGAAATGCCCCATATCCCAGGACCTGAAGCAGACCACGGTTTTCGTCTATTTGCGGGGCTGTGGCTGCGTTCTTCTGTCCAAAACAGTGCAAACAGCCGAGAAAGAGTCTCAGAAATGCCCTGGCTGTGATAAGCCCTTCTCTTCCGTGGATATAGTCAAACTCAACCCCACAAATGACGAAATGACCGCTGCTTTCAACACCGCCAACTACCACAAGGTGCAAGCGCTCGGCTTGACCCACTCCAAGAAGAAGAAAAAGAGGCTGAAGAGAAGGGCCCCAGAGCCAGAGCCACCCGCTGGGTCTACGTCCAAAAAGATCAAGAAGTGATGTCCATTGCACTATATACAAGCAGCGGAGCCGACCACACCCCGCTGGAAATGAAGTACCATAAAAGAACAAAATGGCGTTTTAAAGGCGCTGAAACGAAGCTACTCCGCTGAAGAGCTCCCGCCCTCTAGTTCTTCTTCTCGCGTGCCTCGTCGTACTGGTCCGTCAGAAAGGACGCTTTTTTCTTGTTCATAGGGGAGTAGTCCGAGTTGGCCCACACATTGAAAGCAATGCTTCCGGCGCCAACTACACAGATCCCAACAAGCCCAAGAACAGTCGCCCTATGGACTATATCAGTGGCACGCACGCTGAACGGAGTCTTGGCCATTTTGGTGTGTGGAAGAAATGGTCACGGTGGTGTTACCTGTATGGTTGAAAATTTTCGATCACGTGACCCACCTGCAACCATACCGGGTGCCAGCCGCCAAACACCGAAAGTCGTCTAGCGTCGGGCCAGCCCGTTGGTACGCCTACACCATCTTCCTTCCCTCTCTATTATGTTACATATCTCTACAACAAGTACAACAACCACAGGCTCTCGAAGTAGCCCTTTTCCACCAAGCCGGGGTTTGCAAAGATCAACTCCTGCAACCAGCCTGCGTTGTAGTGTCTAAAGACGTTCTTGTACTCGCCCTCGACATCCTGCTCCAACAACTCGGCGATGATGTAGCCCAAGATGTCCCTGCTGATGGAGCTGGTGGACGTGACATCCGCACTCACTGGCGGAAACTCGTTGGCCACGATCTCGTCTGCAAACGCCGCCAAGTTACTCGCAAACTTGTCGCTGTCCACGTGTCCGGCTGGCAAGCTGCTCTGGGAGAAGTCCGCGTCGGCAAAAGACTGCTTTTGGCGCAACGCCTCGAAGTTTCCCACGTCTATGCTCACGGCAAATTGTCTAGGCTGGATGCCCTTGATAATGAACTTCTTCTTCGGTGGCTGGCCCTCGGGAACCTCCATGTTGACCACCATGGCCTCGGAATTCGGAAACGCCGAACTGACGTTCTTGATAAAGTCGACGGCCGGAAGCAAGTTGGGCCACTCGGGGTTGGGTCTCAGCTTGCTGGTCTGCCACACTTCCTCGAATTGCGTCTCATACGACTTCCAGAGCGAAATCTGCGTCACTTCTCCCACGGCCTCATCGCTGGCGTAGTACGGCTCGTAACAACACCGGAGCCAAGTGGTGGCTCTCAATGGCTCTGGAAATTTGATGATGATGTCGTATAGCTGCTGCGATAACTTAGGCAACGCCGATGGGATGCCTGTATACGCAGATCTTCTGGACAAGCCCACCGACGGAAGTGGGGGGAGGGCTTGGGGGTCCAAAAGTGGCAATTCGGACACCACCAACAACGGCAACTGTTTCAAGAGCGTATGCAAGTTGGCCCTGGCGGTCTCGCCTTGTACCAATTTGCGCAATCTGTGAAGCTGGGAGTTTTTCACCGACGTGGGATACAGCGGGTGTAAGGAGGACGACGTGAGGTACAGATTCAAGAACTCCAACACCGCCTGCACCAACTCCTTGTCATCGACATACAACAAATTGACAAAGGTTTCGAGATGCTTTGTGGTTATCAAGTCGATGCAATTATTGGGAACAGGAGCCTCCTCCTCTTCGTTTTTCAGCTCCTCGGGCTGCGGATCCCTCGTGAAAAGAAGGTGGCCGAGCGATTTGATGACGGAGGTGAAGAGCGACTTATCGCGCACATCGGTGGAAATGCTCAACAAGGCGTTGAACAACGGATCGTGCTTGGTGTTGTCGATGTAGTAGCAACTCAAAGGGTCAATCAAATCCGTCACGCGGTTCAACGACTCTCTGAACAAATCCGAGTTCTGGTGAACGAAATATGGCACGGCTTTGGGCGCCGCAGGATAGAACCAGCCAATAAGGATTTTGAGCGCCTCCACGAGGTACTTCTTGAAATGCTTGAGCTGTGAGAGCCACTGCTGGTTAGGCAAATCCTGCGCCGCGTTGCGCAACGTCGTGATGGCCTCCACGCTGAGCGATACCACGGACGGTGTCAACACGTTCAATTTTCCATCTAAAATGAGTTTGTAGGGTTTTGCAAAGTGTGCAATGAGCTCTTGTCCTAGGAACGGCACCGAGTCGAAGTTGACCAACTTCGGGTCCGTGAACGAGTATGTGGTGAGCTCCTTGAGCGCATAATCCACTTCCGACTCGATTCCGGATTTGAGCGACATGATTATGCGCTCAAGCGGAGCGGGGCCCGTGTGGCCCGTGCCGTAGAAATCCTGCAGCTGATAGTCACCATTGGGGTGGATAACGCGTGTAAGCTCAACTTTGACGGGGACAGCTTTCACTGACATGTTCTCTGTTTGTGTGGGAGCTTATCTTAGAAGGGTATCGAGGAAATATGCGGTTTTTAGCTGTTTCGGGCGCTTTTAGTAGGGCGCTTAGCTCAACCTCAAGGTGTTGTTTTTCGACCGATTCCAAGCAAAAAGTGTCGAAAAAAGAATTTGAAAAATCCGAGGTGATGCCAGAGATTTATATATCCTGATGTGGTGGTGCTGACCGTTGTCCTCAGGCACCTGACTGGAATAAAGGAGTGTTGTGTTGTAGGTGGAAATTGGGCGGTGAATTTTGGTGTTTTTCGGCGCGCGAGAAAACGGTAGAGACACGTCTTTTGGTGATAGAGCCCAACAGAAGAAATGGGCGGATTTCAGATAGCGGGAGAGGTGCGCTGGTCTTTCTACGGTGTTGAGAAGTGTGGGCTCTAAGAGGTTCTGTGCTGCTTTAATGGCATTTTTGTAGATTTTGGGTGGGTTTTCGTTGAGATAGTATGGTGGTTTTAAAGAAGTCGCACTATTTTCACAGCCAAGCGTGATACCAGTGTAAGGAAATCGGCTATAGAATCACAGATCTCGGCTAATTGCATGGAAATGGCCTGTTTAAGAAAGGAAATGGCAAAATGGCCATAAGCAACTTTTTTGGATTTTTAGTGCCCATTTCGTGTTTTGCCAGAATATATGTATATCCACGGAAATGCTGCAAATTTATAGGCAGCAGAGCCCAAACTGGCATTTTTGCGCTTTTTGGACAAAGATCCCAGCTAAGGTATACCACCATATATCTGATTGTCGCAACACAAGATACTTGAGCTGGGCAGTATTAGAATGACCGCCATGATAAAGCGGCTGTTTCTTACAAAGGAGCAGTTATCTCACATCTATTAGCCGTAATGAATAAGCTGCAAAACTGGCCCGACCGGTATACGAAAAAGACCTGAATAGCCCCTTTTCCGTATATCACACAAATATCATAAACTGGTTGGTTTCATCGCAAACATCTCACAATTGGCAATATGCCTCGTACATAAAGCCTCTTCTTCTTCTTCTTCTCTTCTTCTCTTGTTCTTCTCCCTCCTTAGCTCTTCTCCAACTTCTCCTCCGTCACCCTTACCAAACTATTGCTGCTCCTGTCGGTTCCATTGACCATCTCACCGTCGTAGACGGAAAGATTGCCCTCATCCTCGATATCAATCGTCTTCTGCGGCCCGTGGTATATCTTATGAGCATAGATGTAGTAATATGCAAGCGACAAGATCCACACGCCAGGAGTGATCACACACGTGTAGTTCATGGAAGTCTTGTCCGGGCTCTTGTTCACCGGGAACATCACCATGACGATGGTGTAGAGGCAAAAAATCGAGGATGTCCATCCACAGACCAGCGACCAGAAGGGCCCCAAGTAGAAGGGGCCAGGAACGAACTTGGCCTTTCCCAGCGTCAATCTCAAGAACGTGGGCATTCCCCAGCTGAAGTAGTTTCCGGCGATGTATAGGGTGAAAAGCGCCTGGGAAGCCGTGGTTCCAATGACACACAAGAGACCCACGATTATGGAGGCTATTCCGCCAAACCACACGGCATTGATTGGCACGGAAAGCTTCTTGTTGACCTTCTTGATCCACCTCAGGAACGGCAACCCGTTATCTCTGGAGAAGGCCCAGATTTGTCTGCTTATGGCGGTCAAGATGGAGGCACCCATCAAAAACTGCGCAATGCAGATCAACACCATGAAGGCGATGGCCCACTTCTTTCCCATGGCGTCGTAGATGACTTGTGCCATGGGCTGGCCGAACTTGGAGCCGAGGTACTGGCCCTGGACGTCGTCTGTCAGCATGCAGAAGAGAGTGACGATTATAACCACGGTTCCAATGCCCCAACAGGCAGTAATGGAGCCTATGATGCCCACAGGGATAGTGGAAGCGGCATGGTGGCATTCTTCTGACATGTGGATGACCGAGTCAAACGCTCCAATGGTCCAGATAGCGGGGAGCCACGCCTGGCTCAATTGGGTCCAGCCAATGGGAAACGTCAGGTAGTTCTGGAAGTTGGCAAACACGAACCGTGCGGACCGGAAGTTTCCTTTGGCGCCAATGGGAAGCGCTATGACGAAGAGAACGACGATTCCCACATTGACCACCACGGAAGTGGTCTGGAGCCAAGCCGAGTGCTTGGACGAAGCGCAGGTGATGAAAATGTGTGCCACCACGCAGGCTGCAAAAATGCCGTAGGTTTTCGCCGGCGTTACGGTAAAGTCGCCGTCTTTTCCGATGACCACTATGGAGAGAAGCTCCTGGGCAAAGCCGTAGTCCACCGAGCACAAGGCGCCAATCAACGCGATGGAGTTGGTGTTTCCAACCACATACGAAATGACGGTTTTCCACCGTGGAGGCGCGTAGAAGTTGCTCCAGTAGTAGAGGCCGCCCGAGGTCGGCTGCGAACTGCCGTTTTCAGCCATGGAGATACCGATGGTGAGCACGAAAAAGGAGGCCACAATCCACAAGTAGAGAAGGCCCGAGGGGCCCGCAATGAGCCCGGTTCCCATGATGGACGCGATGGACGGAAGAATGCCCATGATGGAGAAGGCGATTCCGAACACCTGGAGCAGCTTGAAGTTGTCTCTGTTGAGCTCCTGCTTGTAGCCGATCTGGGCGAGAAGCTGCTGGTCAGAAGAGAGGACCGCGTTTATACGGGGCATTTCCACGTTCTGGGTGTTGTTGTAGTACGAAGGGTTCAGCCGCACCTGGTCGAGAATCTGCTGGCCCGAAAGCACCTGGTGGATGGACATGTCTGGTTCTTTGGCTGGCATGGTGTTGGTAAGTCTGGGTTATAACCGGAACACGAGGACATCTTCTGGTATATATACCGATCTTCCATTTCGTGCTGCACAGTAGCATCTGCTCGCTATCTACATGGCGATAAGAGGCAATACCTGCCCGATGCGGAAAGCCACTATCATGGGAGATAGCCACACAATTCCCGCTGCCTGCCGTCCAACGGCGGACTCGCTAGCTGCCCGCCATACCGCATTGTGGGCCTATCGGGGAGACCCTTTGCAGTATTTTCAGGCCGTTTTGGGCCGTGGTGAGCTACTTTACCGCGATAAGGCAATTAAGGAGGCTGCGGCTAATGCCTCCCAATACGGAATATTTGTCACGTGCGGTTAGCGGGAATATTGATCGGGCCAAACGGGGCAAATCTGAAAAACAAGATTTAAGCTACAGAACTGTGCGGGGCGCTGTCTTCCCTTCAGCCCATTAGACCCTTTCGTCCTTTAGCCGTTTGGCCCCTTTAAGCCCTTTTTGCATCCTTCTGCCTGAGGCTTAGGTCCCTGCATGTAGCGCGGGTTGGCTATTCCCGAGCCCAAGCCATTAAGTCCGAGCCCACTGCCTAGCGGCTCTTTCCTGCGCTCCACCGACCCCTCACTGCAGGTTAGAGCCACTAGGAGTCAGAATTTCCTATGGTGGCACTTGCGGGGGCTCCAGCCACGAGAGCCACAATCCCATCCAATTGTAAGCCAAATGATCCGCTCCAGCCGTACATCACTCATGAACAGTAAGCAACTCGCCGGCTTTCGGCCGAATTATATATCTACCGGTTGGTCGGCCGAAATATTTATCTACCGGTTAATCGGCTATGCAGATTTACTAATCCAGCTATTCTCGTTTGGGAACGTTTCGGCCGCCACGAACGGCTCCTCGGGTTTATTCCTGCATACGGCCCATCTGTCAGACCTCTGCTTACCGAGCCCTTCATCTCGGATGAGGCCCGGCTATACGGCTGTTTGTAAGCAGAGATATATATAATGCCCACAATGCCCGTTTGTAGCTAGCAGCCAGTAAGAACCGGATTGCTGCTCAGAAACAGCCATGTCTAATTCCATCTCCAGTCATCACAACCTCTCTTCAGAGCCCTTCAGGGCGCCTTTCGGGTCCGCTGACGTCGGACCGGAGGAGGAACCCGCGCCCTTTGACGCTCACAGCTCCAATTCCGATACCCAGGCTTCCGACTCTGCTGCTAAAGAGTTCGGCTATCCCCCCGAAGCATTGCAGGACCTCGAACAGGGCCCGCCGTCTCGCCGAGAGTCGGTGATTCTGAGAGTTCAGTCGAGACTCCCCTTTTTCCACGACCTGTTGGCGTCCAAAAGAAGTAAGCTTTTCTTTGACTTCGGGCTCCGGTACCTCATCATGGCAGTGCTCACACTCGGGGTGTTTTCCATCTATTGGGGCTCTCTCTATAAACGTTCGGAATACTACAAGAACCTCCGAATGCTAGTCGTAATAGAAGACGACCACGTCAACGGAATCGACCCCATAATAGGAAACACCATGCGTGAAGTGTTGCTGACGGAACAGGCAGCCTTCTATGGCCAGTGGCATATCTACAATTCGTCAGTTTTTGGGGAGATGGCTGCAAAACACAACAACTCCATTGAGGCTGAGATCCACCGCCAGATCCACCACCAGGAGTTCTGGACATCCATCTACGTGAAGCCTAACGCCTCGTACAATCTTTTTGCAGCCATAAGAGACGGCGCTTCGTACAACGTCACCAACTCCTCGGTTCTTTCCATTTACGAAACGGGCCGTGACTTCTTGAACATGAACGCTTACGTCAGGCCAAACATGCAGATTATCGAACGCATGTTTCTTGCCCAGCTGAGCAACGTCTCGTCGTACTTGGTGTCACAGTTACCTAATAAGACCGTCTTGGAGAATCCCGCTTCCATCAGACTTGTCGCTTCTCCTTTGAACTTCGAGTATCTCGATCGAATCCCCTTCACTGATGCAGTTATCACGGCTCCCTCCCAGGTGGGCCTCATTTACCAGATCATTCTCGCCTTCTTCTCATTCAACTTCTTCATGGAAGTGAACACCAGTGTGGGACAGTTCAAGCTTAAACACACCCACAACATAGCGTACAGGATCATCTCGTCTGCTATCACGTTCTTTGTGCTAAGCTTGTTCTACTCTTTGGTGACTTTGGCCATGCAGGTGGATTTCACCAAAGCATTCGGCCGTTCTGGCTTTTTGGTATACTGGATGACCACCTTCATGACCATCTGGATTGTTGGTCAGATCAACGAGATCGTGGCCATGCTTCTTGTATTGGTGTTTCCCCCTTTACTTGGCTTCTGGATTCTTTTCTGGGTGTTCATCAATATCGCCCCCACCTTCACGCCTATTGCGTTGTTGGCCAAGTTCTACAGATACGGCTATGCCATGCCCATCCACGCCTCTTATGAGATCTCCAAGGTAATCTTCTTCAACACGTATAAGGGGGCCTTGGGCAGAAACTATGCCATTTTGATAATCTGGCTTGTGATAAGTTTGGCAGCCACTCCGCCCACCATTTTGTTCTTTAACAGAACCATGGCGAACAGAGCAAAGAGAGCCGCCCAGAAAGCGGCAGAGAAGAGTTAACGGGTCGCAAGACACAGCTACGCATAATCATTAATATAGACAGTCATAAAGAGTGCAGAGGAACGAGTGGACCGGCAGTTAGAAAAGTGAGGAGATGTAGAACGCGCTTCTAAGAATCTTAGAGGCAAGTAGCATTGATAATGGGGTATAGCAAAAGCTTACGACCCATGTCAGAAATACGGCCCTTCATCAATACACACTATACATCCCTTTCCTCCTTTCGTAGTCTCCAGCTGCGGCCATTTGCACCCATTAGGGCTGTAGCCCTAAATACGCTCTTCTCACGTGACTGAAAAATTTTCGCGCGCTCGCACCACTATATAAATTCCCCATCCGCACTTTTTCACCTTTCCTCCATCAACATCCGCAATGGCTACGTATGTGAAAACAAGCCGTGATGGAAGACAGTAATGTCACTGGCCTCTTTGAGGCAGGGCTAGTATCAGCACTCAGATTCCCTCGGGACGTTCTGATCTTGTGCTAGTCCAGTTATACCTGTTCTGCAGGAGCCTCGGCTCCCGTACGAAAGTAGTATAACACCCCAGCAGGGACACGTTCCCTTCCTGCTTGCAGGCTGCTGGGCTCAGCTGACCTCTGTTGGCAGACTGCTGCCGTTCCTCATGTATTCTCTCGATAGTGCCCTACTAACAGCCAGTTCCAAACCCGAATCCGTTCTCAAGCAGGAGAAGGCTCAGCAGAAGATCTCCAAGCTCTCTGCCGCCCAGAAGGCTTTCCGTGAGGCCGTATGTATCAACGCCGTTTTTCGTCGCTGGCAACAAGATGAAACCTACCATTTGTAATGACTAGCGCCGCGATGCTGTCATTCGTTAACCATCTTTCGGGACTGATACCAGCGACACAAGACATAATGTGAAACTTTACTAACTTTCAGTCCGACAAGGAGAAGGAGCAGATCGTCTACGACCGTGCTGCTGCCCACCACAAGGAGTACATCGAGGCCGACCGTGCCGTGATTGCTGCCAGACGTGAGGCCAAGGCCGCCGGCTCGTACTACGTGGAGGCCCAGCCCAAGTTGGTGTTCATCATCAGAATCAAGGGTATCATGAAGATTCCTCCTAAGCCCAGAAAGGTCTTGCAGTTGTTGAGATTGACCCAGATCAACGCCGGTGTCTTCGTCAGAGTCACCAAGGCCACCTCTGAGTTGATCAAGTTGGCTGAGCCTTACATCGCCTTCGGTTACCCCTCCCTCTCCACCATCAGAAAGTTGGTGTACAAGAGAGGTTTCGGTAAGGTCAACAAGCAGAGAATTGCTTTGACCGACAACGCCATCATCGAGGCTGCTCTCGGCCAGTACGGCATCTTGTCCGTCGAGGACTTGATCCACGAGATCTACACCGTTGGTCCTAACTTCAAGCAGGCCAACAACTTCTTGTGGCCCTTCAAGTTGTCCAACCCCAACGGTGGTTTCAGAACCAGAAAGTTCCAGCACTTCATCCAGGGTGGTGACTTCGGTAACAGAGAGCACTTCATCAACAACTTGGTCAAGCAGATGAACTAAGCTTGTTGGCGTTGCTAACTTCCACCTTTTTTGACGGGACCGCCGAAAGCTTGTATATCTAATAAATAATCTTTCGCTTTCTACCGGTTCATTTCTCTTCTTTTGTATAATACATGTTTCACTTTAATCCTTTAGCCAGTCGCCAATGCTGGAAACACCGTACTCCAACCACAGGATCTCTCTCCACCATACCATGCCGATTTCGTCGCTGCTGTCGTATGCGTCGTAAACGTAGTCCGAGAACCGGCCTGGCTGCGCTGTGCCCAATGCCACAACACCGTAAAGGACCATCTTCAATAAATTCAATATCAACACACACGTCAAGAATAACGTAACTGAGTTGACGAATACGCTGCCGACATTGCGCTGGTCCAATTGGTACTTGAAATAAACGAAGTACTGCTTGATGAAGGGCAAGTTCATCAAGAACCAGTTCAATTTGGACGACTCAGTGCCAGCATCTTCCGCGTCCAACTGAAGCTTGAGCTTGAGCTTCTCTATGAGCTCATCTTGCGTCTTCAATGCTTCCGCGAGCTTCTTTGTCTTCGAGCTATTGGTTTTATCAACTGCTGCAAATTTGGCCACATCCGCTTGGTATCTGTCGCAGAGCCTTTCCAAGTTTCTAATTGTCTCCTCTTTTTCTGAGACTTGTGCAGAGAGTTCGGAAAACACCGCGCTGCTGCGTTGGGTAGGACTCTTCTGTTGTAGTTGGAGCAAACGCGTCTCCCTCGTAAGTTCCTGAACTTTGTCTTCGAGATCTTGTATTCTTCTCTTCTGGGCTCTGATGAGGGAGGTCGAATCGTTGTCGCCATAACCGGCGTTCTTCAAATCGTCTAACGGAAGTCTACCGCCATTGTCGTTCGCAGACAGACGCGAGAAGTAGGAGCCACTACTGAACGGTCTCTCAGAAACGTCCACGGGATCCTTAATTGGCCGGTTATATGAATAGTCAGCGGAGTAGGGTCTTTCAATCCTTGTGTTTTCTCTGTCCCGTGGGCGGGTTGTATCTTCCTTGAAGTCTCTCTCGAGATACGTTCTGTCAAGACCTTCTCCGTAGCGAGAGACCAGTTCATGGAGCATTGTTCTGCGGTTTCTGTCGTACGCTCCGTCGTATGGCCGTGAAACTTCCCTTTCTGGGATATAAGAAGCTCTCTCCCTTTCTGGAATGAAGGAACCTCTTTCTCTTTCGGGAAAGTACGACGCTTTTTCTCTTTCTGGGATATAAGAACCTCTTTCACTTTCCGGGATATAAGAACCTCTTTCACTTTCCCTTTCTCTTTTAATTTCCCTCTCTGAAAGGTACAGTCTTTGCGTCTTCCTCGGGTATACCGTGTCTTCCCTTTTCGGCAATCTGCTGGAAATACTCAGGTTGCGTACTAAGCGCATTATGTCGTACTTAGAATTGCCTGTTCTGGACTCCAAAAACTCCTCTAGCGACCGAAACGGGACCAACTTTAGTAGGAAAGAATTGACCACTTTCCTGTGTAAGGTAAGATGGGGTTTTCCGCGGGCCATACTGTCCAAAAGCAGCAATTCATCGTCTTTAAAGAGGTCCTTAGCCGCTAAAAGGGCCTCCATCTCGGCTATAAAAGCCCGTGTTTGTGTCACATATATGTAGTCTTTCCCTGTATGTAGCACCACTCTGTCCCAGCAGATTTGTAGTAGTTCCTCTATGAAAGAGCCTCGTTGGACCATGTTATTTGGGGGGTTCTAGAAAGTGCTGCAAGTATTTGTTTTGGTGTGTCGCGTTTGTACGCGGTGCACGACATTGTACGACATCTGATTATACGTGCGACATTTAGCGACATTATTTGCGACACCGCTTGCGACACCTTTACGACACATTTAGCGACATTCATCCTATTGGTTTCATTATATACTACATTTCCTATGATACAGCGAATCTAAAGTTGGTGATACTCAACTCTGTTCCGACGGCACATTTTCGCTCTCATCCTTATTCCCGTTCGCCTCCGTGTTTGTTTCGGGAGGGCTTCCCGAAATGGCTGGTGGCTGTACCGGATAATGAGCTTCATTCATAGACGCTTCCTGAACAGGAATAAGCGGCAAGGGCCCACCGGCATTTGTTGGGGCATGCGTTTGAGCCTCTGGTTTGACATTGTGCCCTGAAATTCCATTTTGCGTAGCAAAAGTCTCTACCTTAGGAAGGTCCTCTATGTTAGCAGTAGGAAGGGAACCCTGGGGTATCGTGCCTCCATTTCCGGTTAGAAGAGGCTCTATTCCCGTGTAAGCAGCTAGTTGTGCAACTTTGGAAAGAAGATCGGCCTCCTCTTGTTCTTTTCTGACCTGGTCTTCTCTTTCCTTGAACTCTCTTTCCTGCTGAGCACTCACCGCTTTTCGCATATCTTCTTGCTGCTTAAGTTCCTTCTCAAAAACCCTGATAGCCTGAAGAAGGTCCAAGAGAATATCCTCGAGGATGACACCGGCCCCATAGACCTTGCGTAGCATGAACTTCAAGTAGCCTGTCTTTTTCCTGGCGGAAAAGGCCGTGTTCTCTTTGATCTCTTGCACCTTCAGAGAAACCGCCTTTTTGTACTCGTTGGTAGAGGAGCAAACGTCTCTAATCTTGTTATACTCGTTCAGAGGACATGTTTTGAGGAGTCTCCCTTCATCTAGTTTCTGCTCAAGTCTGGTCAAAGTGGCCTGTTTCTGCAAAAATCCGTCCTTCTCCAAGTCGCTACCCAAAAGCTTGCAAACGGGACACATATAACTATCGTCGTCGGAGGCGGTTTGCTCTTCCTGGTCCTCCACACAATGGATATGGTACCACTCATTGCAATGGTCGCATTCTATCATGGTGCCAAACTCGTACTCGCGACAAATGCAGTATATCATGGGAGCTTCCGGCTCGGGCGTTTTAGCTTTCTCTTCAACACCGTGAGAGCTGCCTTCAAGGCCCTTTGGCGCGTCAGAAGGGACGGGCCCGGGTGTCTGGTCATCCTGTTCATCCTCGGTTTCCTCTCCGTCCAAGGGCCCTTTCTCCGTCCCTTCCTCTTTCTCCTTGTTGGCCTGGTATGCGGCTGATGCGTAGTAGGTGTCTGTTTCGCTGGCAAAACTGAATTTGTTCTTCTCAATCATCAGCAGCAACTTCTTGATTAAGGGCCCATTGAGGGAGTACCTGGCATTCACGCCATCTTTTTTATCCACTAAGGTCTTGAATGTGGTCACCTGGTGTGTTTCGCGAAGATACTCCCATAGCTGGTATACCCATCTTTCGGTTGCGAAAAGTGAATTGATAAGATGCAGCGTGTTGAAACCGAGCTTGGACTCATCTATGGCTGTTTTCAAGTTCCTGACCTCGTGGTACGCGAATGCCGGTTCGTTTGTTCTGCTCTCGTTTTCGACGTACGCCCTGAACTCCTTGAGCCGAGGGAACAAGTCGTAATGGCCCTTAACGTCGAGAAGCCTGACGAGATTCTCAAACGACATAAAGACTCTTTCGCGGCCTCTGGACTTGGCCTTTGATTCGAACGTCTCAAATATCCGGTCAAACATCAGCAAATCCATTTCGTCAAGGGCAGAAAACTGGCTGAAGAAGCCGTCCACCTCGCTATTGAAGTCGTCGCTTCCTCTGATGATGCTTTCGACAGTTTTTGCACGTTCAGCGTCATCTCTGCCCAAAATCTTCAACCCTTCAGCAAAAAACATCTTCAAATCAACCACTGTGAAATGGTCTTTCTTATCGCCAAAGGGGTCTCCGCCGTTGACAATAGTGTTGTAGACCTCTAGCCACTTGAGACGGTCTCTGAGACGAATAATGAAGCTGAGACTAGGGATTTCCAAACCAAAGGACTCTCCCAAGCTGATCAAATCGTTGAACTCCGCTATGCTCTTATTGTTGGTTTGAAATAAACTCTTGCACGCGCGGTCAAAGTTCTCTATCTCGTTCTGCAACTCAAAGATTTGGTCAAATTCCACACATGAGAAGTTCACCTTGGGAATACGCTCAATAATGCTGGCCAAAGCCGTCAAATCTACCGGTTTGGACAGCGCAGAGTCATTTCCTCTGATTCTTTGCTGGTGTTTCACAAGGAGCAATGTCTGACACTCTTCAATGAACGCATTCGATTGGGCCAAAAATTGGCGGAGGTTCTCGATGTAGCCTTTGAAAACACCGATTTTGGTCGATTCGGCGTCCTTTGAAACGCCAGAAGGCTCATTTCCGTAGAATTCCTGGATGAAATCCACCAGGCATATCGCTTGGTATATCTTTTCTCCGTCGGAAAGAAGACTCCGGTAGCTTTTGAGAGATAGCTCTTCAGTTTGGCTCATCTGAGACTCGTACGACTTCATCCATTTTTCGTAGTCGATGGAGTAGCTGCTCAAGACCTTTCTGAGTCCTTTAAGCTTCTCGTCGGAGTAAAACAAAAAGAGGTCGACCCGAAACTGGGGGCTGGAAAGAACAGGAACGGTCTTTTTCTCGTCATTCTGCTCCTTCTCGTTCACCTGGATGTAATCGAGAAAGTTGGAAAGTGACAAGATGAACGTCTGGCTGGTTTGAGTATCTGTCAACACGATTTTTGACGGAAAGGTGTTCTCCAAGCTGTCGTCGGAAATGGGGTCCACATCTCCGAAGGTCTTTTCGTCCACCACAAATTCACGAATATACTTCGCCTTCTCTCTGATGAGATTTCGTAGATACACCTCTCGTCCAAAACAGTAGTTGTACATCTCCACAACGGTGGCATAGACCTCGGGGCTGAAATGAATGTCGTTTCCGGGAGTCTCGTAGAGCTGAGCCAAGTTGACGAGCATCTTGAACGTCAGAAAGCACGGGATTATACCCTGTTTTGCTAGCCATTTTTCGCCCTCTATGGCGTAACTTAGCCAGTTCTTGGTCGCCACGTTGACGGACTCGCTGACGTTGATTCCAAGGGAGATGGTGGCCGAATACGTCTTGGGATACTTAAAGATGAATTCTCCGGGATTCTGTGTTGCTGTGGTGAAACGAATTCCTCGCAGGTGAAGAAGCTCCGGAGTGATCAAAAACTCCTGATTGAGTGCAATGGACCTGTTTTGGCTGCTGGAGGCTATGAGTTGTTGGAAAGCTTCGTTTGAGTGCTGGAGCCGTTCTTCTGATTGAGGATAGGCCAATCTGGATAGAGAGTCCATTAGAATGGCCTTAGCAGCGGTATCCATATCGGCAAAATTCAGCATAAGGCCCTGTATTTCGGAAGCTTTAGGGGTTATGCTCCTTTTTCCTGCGTTTTTCTGTGAAACCTCCTTTATTAACGACTCAAACTTGTCGAATTGATCCTCCGGAATGAAGTACCACCGTTTGGAAGCTCCATACAAGTGGTAGTTGCACAACTGAGTGAAATGGTCCTCACAGCGCCAGTTTTCTGTACTGAAAGTCATTCCCACGTTCAAAACGGGACAAAATAAGTCGCGGTTGTTCATGTCACTTTCTGAAAGAGCGCCAAAGAGCGAGTTGGGCAAGATGGGGAGATTTTGAAGGTTCCATGGATGAAGGGAACGCTTGAGAATATTTGTGAGAGAAGCTTCTGACAGTTGGCCAGTTTCTGTGGGCCTCTTGTGGCTGATCAAGCCATCTCCGATGGTAGCAATTCCAACATCATTAAGAAGACTGGAGATATCGGTTCCCTGGTAAATTTCCCCTCCGTTTTCAGCGGTTTCGAAGCCATTGTTTCTTGCAATAGAGTCCCAGAACAACCGCTCCTTTGTCTGAACATTGAGCCCTTCTAGCTGATGTGCCTTTTGAAAACGAGAATCGTTCTCCATAAACTCACGTAGACTGATGAACGATGCAGATTCATCCAATGCCCTGCTATCTTGTTGTATCGTTTGGTTAAGGTATGTGTTTCTGATGGAATGGTTGAGTTGTTCTAGTGGAGTCATATTCTTAAATTGTGGGCCCTCGGCTGGTTTGTTTGCTTCCTTCTTCGTAGGTTTGCATTTGCGGGAGCTGACGAGATACGGTGAGTTCAAAAGAATGCCCTTTGCGGCCTTGACTCTGGCGTATCGCTTGAATTCTTTAGCAGAACCCAACAAGAGGGGGGTTTCTTCAACATGGGCTCTTTTTGCGGCTTGAGAGTCCTCCTGAGCGAGTCTTTTCAACGGGTTTTTTCTCGAATATTCCCGTCCTTTTTCCAGATTTTCAAACGGAAGGAGAACCGAGCGGTAGATGTCCTTGAGGGCGTTCAAGTCACGGGCTTCATCTTCTATTTGTATGATGCCCAGGCCTATCTGAGTCCATTCATTGGACTTTTCAACCGCAGTGAAACCTCCCCGGAAAACAACCGCCTTGAAGAGTTTGTATAGGTCAACCACGCGCCCTTTGATTGTGGGAGGCCGGTCTATGAAAGATGGAATGGGGGAATTGGGCTCTTTGAGTGGTGTTATCCTGTCCAAATGAGATTCTTCACCAATATGGCCCTTCTGAGAAGTTTCACCAATATGGCCTATCTGAGAAGTTTCACCAATAGAAGCCTCTTGAGAACACTTCTCAATCTCCTCTTTTTGAACAGATGCGTTGGCTTGCTCGATCTGGCCAACTTCTTCAACTCTTCCCTTTTGGAAAGGCTCGTTACCTGTCCCTATTTGGAACGGTTCCCTTCCCTTCTCTTCTCCATCTTCTTTTATGACGTTTTCCTTTCTGGCTTCACTTTTGATGGTCTCCTTCTCGGCGTTTTCGGTTTTTACCTTTGATATCTCTGCCTCCTTATCCCCGCCTTTAAGCTCCCTTTCCTTCATACTCTCCATATGGAATCTGACCAAACCACCATGAAAATTTAGCCGGCTTTCCAATTCCTCGGTCTGCGACTTTCCCAGAACCTTCGTACTGGCAAACCAGAAGGTTTCCGGGTCAATTTTCACGTTGCTGGTGAATGTATCTCTCTCCTTACCCTCGGGTATAACAAGCTTGACAGCGCCATATTGAGCGCCCAAGTTGCTCATAGCCTCTATAAGCTTTATAGGGTCTTTGGAATTGGGGCCCTTCAACTCGATGACCGGAATCTCCACATTACTCGGAGTTCCCTTTTGGGGACGGCTTTCTCCGTCCATAGTGGTGATGGTTTCTTTGATATGGGGGATTATATCGGACCTTTCGGGGCTGCCAGAAACAGAAATCCCGAGGTGTTGTCCGGAATTTCCTCTTTCAGCCATAGTGCATCGGAATGGATTCTGCGGCTTTATGAATTGGCGTTTTCGTTTTCATCCACTAAACTAACTGCATAAAAGTAGTGCTAAAGTTCTAGATAAAAGGGTGTGTCAAAACTAATTCTACTGTGTGAAAGCCCTTGGAGACAAGACAATGTCTGGAAAAGCTTTTTGGAAGAGTAAGGGCCAAGCTGGTTATGAAATGTCTGCAACGCAATTATCCTTATAATTAAATAGTTCTGTTCCTATTACGGTTTCTACATGTGGTAGTTTTGGTGGATTCTGGAGAAAATCGGCGAAATGCAGAAAAATAGAAAGAGACCGCCAAAAATCGGGTTTTCTCCTGGAAACAGCCAAAATCGGTTTACGAGCTCTCGCAAAGCATGGCTTCTGGATAAGCCGATTTTTGCCCTAAAAAGTCTGGTTTCGAAGACTACCAGTAATGTGTCTCCGTATGTGCCTAGAATATGGCACTGCAGATGGTACGGCGACACCTGCATATAATCAAACGTCTGCAGATAAACACAGACCTGCATTTTGTCACATTGGCCAGCGGCGTTTGAAAGCCAATAGCGGCGCAATGAGCGCAAGACAGTTACCCTTGGATCAAAGTGTTCGGACGAAAAAGCGTGTACTTCAATCACATTAAAAGTTGCATCAAGCCTTTCACCAAAGTCGTTGTCGCAGTGAAACTGGCGCGCCGCTGGACCTGCACGAAGTGTACAGTGCAGACCACCCTGCGGTTGCTGAGGAAACAGCGCCCATCCTGCGCGCAACATGCGTCGAAGGGCTCCTAATTACGCGCTATTAGCGCCGAGCGACGGACGATTAAAGAAGAGCACCTCTGGACGGTGACAACCATTCGGGAGTTTTACGAAGATATTAGTACATTTATGAGGGGAAGGTGTCTATAAAGGCGTGTTTTGGGAGTTGGGGAAGTCTTTGTCAGGATGTTGACATGAACCGACAGAAAATACATATACGGGATCTACAGCAGTTGAATCAAAACAAAGGTTCAAAACATTTCCCAAAGACCGCTTCTCAAAACAGACACGCCAAAGCCCTCTTTCGAAACTTGAAAGCACTTTTTGGGTCTTCTCACAGCTCTTATTGAGCTCCTCGTGTCGAGCTCCTCGTATTGTAATACTCTCAAGTAGCATAAAATGGGCCTTTCAGTGCACTGTCCAATGATACCGTAGCACCATTTCAAGCTCTTTTGGCTGCTAGGGCACCTCTAAAGCCCTCTCCAGGTCTCATTTACATTCTTTATCGTCTCATATCAATTGGGTATACACTGTTTAAGCAGCTTACAACAAAGCAGCGGCGGCAGCAAGACCGGCAACGGCACCGACAACGTTTCTGGCGGCAGCACCCTGGGCAGCAGTCACAACAGGGGCAACAGCAGAAGGAGGAGCAGAGTAGGTGGACACGGCGGCAACAGTGGCCTCGCAAGCAGTGCACTCAACAGTAGCAGTGGTGGTGGTCCACTGGGTAGTGTAAGAGGTGGGCACAACACACTCACCGGTGACAGTCACGGTAGCCTGAGCAGCCACGGTGGTGGTGTAGGGCTTGCAGACCTGCTCAGTGCAGGTCTTGACCACCAAGACGGTGGACTCAGGGCAGTAGGTGGTGTAGTCAGTGACAGTGACGTCGGTGGTGACCCAAGTAGCGTTGGAGACGGCGGCGACGGCGGAGCCAGCAAGGGCAGCAACAGAGAGAAGAGCGTACATTATAAGCGAGTGTGGAAGGTTGATGAGGAAAAGAGAATGGACGGGGGAAGGGCCTGTATTTATACCCCAGGTGCCGGCGCGGAAGGTTTTTAACTGCAAATGCGCTTGAAGCTGTAACCGCCGCGCATTACTGCATTGGGCCCAGTTAGGAGCGTGCGACGCGGTCGGGGGAAGAATTTGTACGATTGTTTATTTGTGTTGCGAATGTCGGGTCATAATCCCGGGGCCCTGTTTGCGAAAAATCCCCGGGCACAATCCCCCGGCCGCGGTGCTGGGGGGAAGAAACAAGGCGGCGGGGCCGCAAGCCCCTAAGTAAACAAATAGTGGGCGGCACGGTGTGAGGTTGATCTCTGCGGTTGCGTCAACCGACACCGCTTGGGAGTCGTTTCTGCAGACAGAAAGCTTCTGTGGTCGTGGCACCTGCCGTTTTGGGCACGCGATCGGACTCGTAATTGATGGTGTTGGATTGTCTGTTAACCTTGGCACGGTGTTGAGCTCGGGCACGGCAGCGCCCGCAATCGCCTCAATCGTCTGCAAGTCGGCTTTCGGCGTGTCGGCCCCAAAACACGGTCTGGAGCGCAAGCCCCGATAGCGGACATTTTTTCGTAAACGGCAATTGTGCGTCGGCAATAGCATTTGACTGTGGCGGCCGCATTAGGAAGCGGCTTTTCCTATTTGGGACAGCCCCTCTGGGGTATAGGGTTCTGCAATTCCGAAGCACGATTAAACACGCCTTTGTCTCATGCGGCATGGCCTAGTTCGACGATTGTCGGCTCTGGCACGTCACCAATGCGGCAATGAAAGTGCCGCTACCAAGGTACACTCGGTGCGGTTCGGGTTTGGTCTGATTTTCCCTTGGCGCAATTCTGCCGCACTGAGAACTTTAGCACCTTCGCAGAACAACAGACATGGATTGGTGTTGCAGAAGCGTAAACACGCCTGTTTAGCAGTTGCGCTTATGGGGATTTTGCGCTCGCATGGGCAGGGTGGGTATCAAGGTTTTGGGGAGGATAACATCGGTGATGTTAGTGTTGATTGGATAATGTCGTTCATGTTAGTGTTGATTGGATAGTGTCGTCCAATGTAATTGTGACAGAATAATGTCGCAGGTACACTAATGTCGCTGATTTACTAATGTCGCAGGTGCGTGAATCTGGCAGACGCGTCAATGTCTCCTGTCAACAAAAAATGTCTCCCAGGCAAATGTCTCCAGAATGTCTCCCCCGACTGTGCCGCAAAGTGCTAGTTGCAGACACAACCCTGCGCAACTCCACGTAGTTCATGTCTGGTGTTGCCACACACTGAAGTGCCCCCACGGCGGCTGGCCCCCACGCTGGTCCTCCACCCGATGCCCCCACGGCGGCGCGCCCCCACGCCAGCCGCTCCTCCACGATCGCGAAAAAAACCCATCTGCCTACACCACACTTTCCTCACATGCCCCCACTCAAGCCTCTCCAGGGCCTCACTTTCTGCTGTACCGGTCTCTCACAGACTGCCCGTGATGACGTCACTAGCAAGACCGAGGCGCTCGGCGGCGTTGTGCATTCAGACCTCATGTCGGATGTCGTTTATCTCATAGTGGGGGAACGGTTCTCTGCGAAGTACAGCTACAGCGTCAAAAACAGACACGACGTGTTTCTCGTGGATGCAGATACAATCCTACGAATATACGACCACTGGTTAGGAGGCGAAGACGAAAAACTCGACATCTCCCAATACGAACTTCCGCTATTCAAGGCCATCACCATATGCATGCTGAGAATAGAACTCCCGGCCAACCACGCGCAGTTGCTAGGTGAGAAGTTCCGCAAAAGGCCGGCGGCCGACCAGCTACCGTCGCGTGACCTTTTTGACAGCCAGAAGCTTCTGGCGTTTATGGAGGCCCATGGCGCCAAAGTTCTGGACTCCCTACTGCAGTCCACGGACTTGGTGATTTCCACAGAATGCAGCGGAAGGCGGTATACGAAGGCCGTGGAGTGGCATGTTCCTGTGGTCCACCCCATGTGGGTTTTCGACTCGTTTCTCCGCCAGGCGGCGCTTCTCCCGGACGATTATGCGCTAAAAGAGACCAGAACGGAGTATAACGATGGCTGCAACGTGTGGAACCAGTTTTTCAACCGCAAAAGACCTTCAGCGCGTGAAGAAGACGACTTCTTCGAGCCCTCGAAACGCTCACGGCTCAGAACCGATACAAAGGTGTGGAATTCCATCATGAGCGAAAGAACCGCCTTCCTGACGGCAAAATCGACAAATAACGACGCGTGGGACGACGAGGAATACGAAGAGGAAATTCGAGATGAAGCCCCGGTGGCGCCGAAGCCTTTGGAGCCGGTGAAATCCGCTCTTTTCCGGGGTCTCAAATTCCTAGTGGTGGGCTTTACGGAGACGGAAAACGGCCTTCTTTCGCGAGTAATAGAATCTCATACTGGTGAAACAGCCAGGCCCAATACGAGCGAAGACGAGACTATCACCCATGTGGTTGTTCCAGTGCAAAAAAGCGCCCAATCGCCTGCAATGCTCCGCATGCTACGGCTGGAGATAAAGGCGCGTATAAACAACCGCGAGATCGAGGTTGTTACCGAGTGGTTCCTCGAAAGATCTATTTTCTACAACAAGATCACCCTAGACGGCTGGGGAAAGCCCATCAAGGGCCTTGTCAGGGCAAAGCACCCCTTTGCAGTGTGCATATCTGGCTTTGTCGGAATCGAGTTGCTCCATTTGGAGAAACTTATAGGCTACTTGAACTTTGAATACTGCGACACGTTGAACGCCAAAAGAGACTTGTTGGTGGTCAATATCAACTTGTTCAAGCCGCTGTTGACGAAAAGCTCTCCTGAGTTGTACAACTACAAATACAAGGACATCGTCAACTGTCCCGTGCATCAAAGTGGGACCAGCTCAGTTTCGAGGATCTCGTCCAAAAACAAGATCAATGCAGCAAAAAAATGGCATATCCCCATAGTTTCCATCGCGTACTTGTGGGAAATGACCGTCTTTTCAAAGGCGCCATCCACCAAGTACTTGGTTCTTCCCGATTTGCTTGATCTTCAATGGTGTTTATTTGCACCTGAATCACACGCGAAACGCCACAACCTCCTCGATTACGTGCGAGAACTCAGTGGAGAGAATTTCGAGACCCAGGTTCCAGAAGATTCCGAGGATAAGGTGCAATTGCCGTCTCCGCGGAAAAGCTCTCGAGAAAAAGTAACTTACGGAAGGCTCGTGGGCAAAGGAGAGTCGTTGACAGACAAATTGAGGGAAGCCGGAGAGAAATCGGAGGAAGAGCAAGACGCAGATGTCACACGAGATGACGACGGGGCTACTCAAGTTGGATACGAGAATGCAGACTCCATGAAGGAGCAGGAGGAGCTATTCAAGAAGTTGGAGAAGCCGAGGAGAAGAAAGCGGTAGCATAGCATAGGTGAATGAGAGGGAGGAAGCATGGGATAACGTGGGTGAAGGATATTACTACAGTGGTATTATGTGCGACGACGCCGTTGCAAAAGGCATAAGTTACGGTTGCAAATACTTAAGCAGCGAATTACGATGGTTGCAATAATGAAGACAAAACCACGACGCTGTATTGAAAAAGTACAGTCCCGAGAGATCGCAATGCAGCAATTGGCGATTTGTCCAGATTAGTGAAGACAGCAGCGAAGACGAGCTAGCTAAGCTCTCTCAAGGCGGTTGCAAAAAGAACCTTTGGTTGGGCACAAATGGACAAGACCATCTCTCAATACAGCATAACATTAGAAATGTAGAAATTCAGCGCCCACCACCAAAGGTCTTCCACAGATCCACTCACATGTCTCCATACATAAGCCCTGCCACTAAAAGGTCCCCCTCAAGCCAATTGAATAGATAGCAGCCAACTTCTACAGAAACCTGCCACTATAAAGCCGCCTCTTTCCTCACACAGCACGCCTTTTCCTCCACAAAACCGTTCTGGCATTCCGCCCTCTCGTCTGTTTTGCAGCCGTTTCCACGGTAACCCGACCGGTAATTCCGACACCCGAGATATAAACGGCGGTGTTTCGCCAAATGAAGTCGCACCCGCACTCCAGCCCAGCTCAACACTCTGTTGGCAGTCACCACCTACCAGCCAACGGACTTCCATCCCAACTCCTCCCGCCAGCACATACAAATGGCTCCTATCACGTTAGGGCTGCAGCCCTAAAATCCGCACCGCAAGTCACGCTCGGCCCAATCGGGTAACACCCGCCCCGAGCGTGCGCGCACCAGCAAATTTTTTGCCACGCATCCCCTAAGATAAAACCAGCGGTCGTCGCAGTTTTTTCACTTCTTTTCTTCACTAACACCAATCAGCAAATATGGGTAAGGAAAAGAACCACGTTAACGTCGTTGTCATCGGTCACGTCGACTCCGGTAAGTCCACCACCACCGGCCACTTGATCTACAAGTGTGGTGGTATTGACAAGAGAACTATCGAGAAGTTCGAGAAGGAGGCCGCCGAGTTGGGTAAGGGTTCTTTCAAGTACGCTTGGGTCTTGGACAAACTTAAGTCCGAGCGTGAGAGAGGTATCACCATCGACATTGCCTTGTGGAAGTTCGAGACTCCCAAGTACGAGGTTACCGTCATTGACGCCCCCGGCCACAGAGATTTCATCAAGAA
>JAJLUW010000018.1:0-14187 GCA_030570115.1 Wilhelminamyces savonicus
CACCAGGTCGTGTGCCTTCCGTTTTCCCCAGGCTGGCGGTTAACTTTTTCAGGTGTCGGAGTCTTTGCCCCCACAAGAGCAACTCCGACAGACGCCTTGCCCCCCACCGAGCCCCCCCCCCCCCCCCCCCCTGCCCCCACCGCCCCTCCCCCCCCCCCCCCCCCCCCCCGCGCCCCCCCCCCCCCCCGAAAAGCTCCGGGAATGAAGACCAAGTAGATGTAGCCTTTTAGTGAACCGCTCGAAGTCTAGATCTCTTCTTTGGTCTTTCCGTGACGCTTTGCAGCCGTTAGGATCCCTTGCCATTTCGCGCTCGCTTAGTTACCCCACATATTCGTAAACCCCTGATAAGGCGGACAGAGACGATACGGTTGTGGCGGCTATTTGACAATATTGCACTGCACTAAGGGGAAAACCGCTGTGATTCCTTATATAAGGCTGTTCTGCTGCTTGGATTCTGCTGCTGCCTCCATAGTTGTTGCACAGTATCTGCTTTCTCCTGTTGTAAGCACATATAGTTCGCGTCTCTGTTAGCTGGGACCTGTTGTCACTGCTACTGTGGCCCCTGACTGGCTCCCTGATTAACTACTGCTTTCGGCTTCCACAAGTCCTTTGACCCTAAACCTCAGGTAGCTTCTGTTATTGGGTAATAAGCCATCTACACTATCTACCAGATCTACCACTATCTACCAGATCTACACTATCTACCAGATCTACCATTATCTACCGTACCTACCACTATCTACCAGATCTACCACGATCTACCAGCCACTCTCAACTACCTCACTGCTCCCACTGAACCCTTCTTTCCTCATGTCCCTTGTCAGATCTCCCGCGGCCCTCGGCCTCTTCACGGGTCTCGCCCTTCCTCCGCTCGTCACAAAGCTCTTCTTACAGCCCTACTTAGTCCAGGCCAAGTACGACGAAATCGATAACATCAAACTCGACTTGGACCACTTGGGCTGGCAACTACGCACCCTCGAGGAAACGAGCGGGTTGAACGAGGACGACGTCTATATTCCCACCTCCTATTTCCAGGGCCGATACTGAGCCCTCCTCTATGGTATATCCTGTATTCCGTATTCTCGCTAATGGTATATGCATTGACAAACCGTAGTCCACCCTCTTCCATTGGCTGTTTTCTCATTTCGCTGTCCCTACTCCCTGCTTTCGATCAGAAAACTATCGTCAAAAGACCCGTCCTCTTCGTCTTCATCATACCCGCCGTCGTCGTCTTGTGCGAGCTCGTTCAAATCGTCCTGGGTGATCTTGAGGTTCATGCTTTCCCAGTTGCTCAACTCGGTGGTATCCAAATCGCCACCAGTAAGAACACGAATCAAATTCAACTTGAAGTCCTTGGACTGCTTCTCGAAGTCGATATGGTCTCTCGTGTACTCGTCCACATCTGGCGAGTGGCCTATGCTCTGCCCCACGCGGATCAACGTCTCAACACACATCTTGGAGTTCTCGATTAGATCGCCGTCGAACTTGAAGTGCTTCTTCTCGAAAAGCAACACTATCGTGGACCCGCCAAACTTGAAGTATCCCACCTCATCTCCGCGCTTGAGACTATCACCTTCCTTCACAGTAAGCACCGTCGATCCAACCATCATGGCTCCGACGGCAATCATGATAACCGTGCCGAAGTCTTCGGTCTCAATGGGAATTATACTTCTGATGTTTTCTCCAAAAACATCGAGGTGTGACCGTATCGCCATTGGGTTCACAGTATAGTATTCGCCGTCAATGAACTTGATCTTACCGACCCTTCCCTCTACCGGAGAGTGGAACCGATGGTAGTCTTGCGGCGCGAGTCTAAATATCCCCAATGAGCACTTCAGCGGGTTGTAAATGTCGGTATCCTCCATATTATTGAAGTTGCCGTTAAACAACTTGGATAGGTTGAAATTGCGGCCCTTGATCCATAAATCAGTAGCACTATCAACCGTTTCGAAAGTCGTGCACCTGCAGTCGGCAGGAGACACAACAATTCTCTTCTCATCGGGACTCTCATTTGGCCTAGCATCGGGCTTGAGCTTGCGGTAGAAAAAGTCGTTGAACGTGGCGAATTGCTTGGGATCTGTAATCATGCAATCGGATAAGTCAAGCTTATGGAACTTGATGAACGACTCGATATCCCCCTTCAGCTGGGGACTGTCGAATTTGATTCCCTGTTTGACACTCATTTTCTTGAGAAGCACCCGGATTCTCTTGGTATGGGCCTTGTCTAGGCCCTTGTAAAGCAACCGGATTCCTAGCCTCACCACCACGCCCATTTTTTCCTCCAAAATGACTCCAGTTTGGCGGTCTTGGACCAAAATATTTGCTGAGTTGCTTCCCAATTGGTACTTTCCGTATGTTAGCTTTATAAGCACCTTCGAGAACCATCTTTTGGTGGCCTGCCTCGGGGTCACGTAAGAAGACACCAAGATCTTGTTGACGATGCTCCAGTCTTTAGATGAGCACATGGCCACGTGTGTAATGATATCAATATCTTGCTTCTTCGAAAGTCGCTTTTGGCAGCATATCGGACACTTTTCAAGCTCGAATATCTTATCTTCGGAGCCTGTGGACGAAATTACGTGGTCCTCTAGTCTCTCGACAATCTGCTCGTGTGTCAAGTAGTCACCACCCCACACAGACTTATCGTAATACTGGAAGAACTTTCCCACGATTTCATCACTATTGTGGCTCCCCAAAGCATCCAATAAAGATATCAACTCGATGTAATCGTATTGGCCCTCGGTTTCGTTCATGTTATACTGTTCGAGCAAGACAGTCCAGAACTGCTTCCTCAAGCTCTCATAGGGCTCAAATCGGGCCCTGATCTTGAGTCTGGGGTCGTACTTTCCTTCATACTTGGAGTTGGTCAATTTCAAGCTCAACGTCATAGTCCTGAACTTCGAAGTATCGGTCTGCAGAATTAGCGCCTTCCTCCTGTTGCCAAACTTTTTCTTTTTGACCGATTCCACGAGATGGTCATCTTCAACGAACAGGATGCTCTTGTTTTGAGAAGAAGAAGGCTCCTCCATTTCCGAGAGGTTAGTGACTGAGCTGAAGGGAGAATTCTGTGCGCTATCAAATGTAGCGACCTTTCCCAACAGACCCGAACTCGGAGTGGATAGAGAGCTGCCAGTAAATGAAGCCGCGTCTTTGATCTCTTTCATCGGTATGGAGACACTGGCGATGTTATCGTGAAAAGAGAAATGGTCTTTGTCTAATATGGAGAACTGAATATCGTAGGTCCGCTCATGAGACAAGATTTCGAAGGCCAACCTTTCATTGAATATGGGGTTTAGTGTGTGTCTTTTCCAGCTTGTTCTGAAGGTCTTTTTACCAAAAGTCACCACCACAAAAGGATCCATATCGAAAGATGTCCTAGTGAAGTTACGTTCTGGCGGGAGATCAGAGCAGGAGACAATCTCGAGGAAAAGAACGCCCAAGACGTTTCGATTGGACACTTTGAAATTCTCGTCGCCGTGCTTTCTTCTGGAAAACCGCTTCTTTTTTGGCTGAGAGCCCACGCCTCCCGACGGTTCTGGTGCGGCACTATCGCTGGAAAGAGCTGATAGGTCGGAGGTGGAGGGCTGGTCGTCGTCTCCCATAACAGAAAGTAATTGTGGGTTCTGTTTCAAGGCTTGTTTCGCCATATTCTGAGAGCCTTCATAATTTCTGCCGAGACTGGCACTTGAGCCCGAACGAGACCTCGTTCCAGGGCGGCTCTGGTCAATGGACTCGATATCTGAGACGTCAGGAAGTATGGCCGAGCTGGCTTCTCCCGAGTCAGAATAGAAGCCTTGTTCGTCAGGCTGGGTGGCTCCGGATGCTGGGTCTGGATAAATGAGAGATTTAACCCACGAGTCGAAGCGCTTCTTGCTGAAATCGATTCCTGGCGCCGAAAACGACGGTACTAGGTCGTCTGGCATGTACAATGCGTCCATCTTGCTTTGAAGCGCGGCCGCGTCTGGTGCTCGGGAGTTCTCGTTGGCGTCCAGGCCGTCGGCGGGAGTTTCAGACATCACCACCACGGGAACTCGGGGAAACGGCGCGGAGGAGTCTTCTGTCTCCGAGACCTCGGGGAAGGCCAGGTTTCCCTTCCTGTGTCGTCTCCTGGCGCGCTGTTTCTTCACCACCAACTCGAACGACACCAAGAGCGAGCCGCTGATGAAGCTATGGTACTGTTTGTTGGAGTACAACTTGTACCATTTCAAGGCCGTTTTGTCGGTGAAAACATCGGCCTTGTAGAACACGTCGCTGAGCTTCAACCGTAGCTCGCCCAAGTAGTTTTTGTATCTCTTGTGCTTGTCCCAGACACTCAAGGTCAACACTTGTGAGTAGTCTCGGGGGTTCAACTGCACCAAGATGGAGTCGTCCCAGCTGGGCTGGGTGGTATGCAATTTTCGGGTGGTTTTCTTCTTCTGGGTGTTGAAAGCGGCCACGAGAACCGGGTTCACGCTTTTCCGCCGCTGTGTGTGGGCGTCATTATTGGCGGCGTCGGCTGAGGACGTGGACGTGACCACGAGGTCCGCCGCGCGATTGGCGTTGATTTTCAAGAACAATTGCGTGGTGGGGCTATCGTCCTGCCAGGAGGCGTCTCCGGGGCCCAAAAGGGTGGGTTTCGGCCGGGTCTTGTGGAGAAGTCTCATTGGCTGAGAGTGCGGTAGGATTCAAGGCAGAAGACGAGAGCAGAATGAAAGGCAGAGAGGGAGCAGAATAAAAGGCAGAAGACGGGAGCAGAAGGCAAAGAGAGCAGTGGTGAAGAGTGCCTGGGCCTGTTTCTAGGAGGTTCGTAGAAGAGCACACTAATTGTTCCCCATGGGGGTTGTACGAACTAGTTTGGCGTCAATTCGCAGCACCCAAAAAAGATGGTTGCTACAAACGAGCATGTTACATGATTTGCAGTGACATAGCTAAGTTCCGCATCGGGCTGGCTGGTGCGCGCTCGGGCCAAAGGATGCAGCGTGGAAAAGCGGCAGGGCGGGGCACATCAGTGGAGAAGCGGCAGGGCGGGGCGCATCAGTGGAGAAGCGGCCCTGTGGGTATGACGGCTGGGACCTGTAGATCGGATGCTTGAGGGAAACTGCTTGAGCGCAGGGAGGGAATGGCAGTGAGTTCGGGTCGTATGTGAAGGGCATTGAGAATGTGAAGAGCATTGGGAGATGTGAAGAGCATTGGGAGATGTGAAGAGCATTGGGAGATGTGAAGAGCATTGGGAGATGTGAAGAGCATTGGGAGATGTGAAGAGCATTGGGAGATGTGAAGAGCATTGGGAGATGTGAAGAGCATTGGGAGATGTGAAGAGCATTGGGAGATGTGAAGAGCATTGGGAAATGTGACAGGGTTGAGAGATGTATGACAGGGTTGGGAGATGTGTGCTACAATACCTGCCAGCTATATGTGTCACATGACTATTGGCGATATGTCAAGGGACTCCCATACACCTAAAACGACTGCCACCACATTATCAAGATAGCTATGCCGTGTGTCATCGAGTGACTCTAGCTATTCCCCTCTATGACTACCCGCTGTCTATTTCAAACCACTGCGAGGTATGTGCCTTAAGATAACGTCGGGTATGTAGGGCTAGACCCACCAGCTATCTATGTCGAGATGACTGGCACATGTATGTCAAGAAACGCCCCAGCTATCTACGCCGTGGTAACCAGCTACCTACGCCGTGGTAACCAGCTATCTGCGCCGGTGACTACAGCCATATCGTAGCTACAGCCACACCGGCGACCATACCATCAAATCTCAGGATCCTCCATGCCTCATTCCCATAAACACCGCCAAAGGGACCCATAACCATCCCTCAAGCCACCTACCAACTCACCTACCCTGACACCCGTACATGTAGCATATTAATTGAGCGCAGTGGCCCTTAGCTTCATTATACATCTCAGCACTGACCCCAAGTGAATCACTCCCCATCCTAGCTCATCAACATGTCCACCACCCTCTTGATGCTGAGCCTCTTGATATCTGTATACGTCTGGCCGGTGCCCACAAACAAAATCGGCACCTTCGTAGCCATCACCATGTTGATCATCGCTCCCACAAGGTCGCCCACCGTGTCCACCTTCGATATGATGAAGAAGTCGAGACTGCGTCTGTTTCCAAACGCGTTGTTGAAGTTGATGGCTTGTTCCACAGAGTCCGTTCCCACCAACGCCTCTCCCACCATGATGATTTTGTCGGGGTTGGCGGCGTCGCCAAACTTCTTCAACGGCGCCATCAACTTGGCGTTGGAGTGCGTTCTGCCTGCGGTGTCTATGAGCACAATGTCGAAGCCCTCGGTCGACGCGTGCTGGATGGCGGCCTTGGCTGTGGCCACCACGTGATCGCCGCCTCCGTAGCCCTTTTCGAAGAGGTCGATCTTGGACTTGGACTCCGCCGCGTGGCTCAACCTTTGCAAGTTGTTCACGTGCACCTTCAACTGCTCAACGGCACCGGATCTGAACGTGTCGCACGCGCAGATCAACACGTTGAGGTCGTTCTGGAGGAACCAGTATGCTAGCTTGGCCAAGTTGGTGGACTTGCCCACGCCGTTCACGCCAACAACAGAAATCACAAACGGCCGCTTCTTGGTCCCGGCATCCCGCTTGATGTCATATAGAAGATCGGTGGACACGTTCGGCGTCAAGATCTTGGTCAACTCCTCCACCAACGTCTGTCTGTACACGCTCAATGTCACGCTCAGCTTGGACCCCAACTTGTTCTTGATTCTGTCTATTATGGTGGTGGCTGTGGACGCGGCGATGTTCTTGGCGATCAACTGGTCCTTGAACTTCTTGGAGGCGTCGTCGATGTTGACCGAAGACCCGAAATACGACCCAATCTTGGAGAAGAACCCGCTGGACGGCTTGGTGGTTTCGTCACCGTCGTCGTCGTCGTCGTCATCGTTGTCGTCGCCGAGGATTTCGTTCAACTCCTTCACCAAGACCAAGTCGTTCTGCTTGCTGAAAGCAGAGTGGTCCACCTTGACCCTTTCTCCGTCGTCTTCGCTGGGGCCCACGCTGCCCTCTTTGCTTTCGGAGTAGTCCAACGTCAAGTCGTTAGCACTAACCTCCACAAGCTCCCCGTTCTCCCACTTTCTCATCTTCTTCTTGGATGCCATTTTCTTCTTGGTGGGCGTGCTGGTGCCGCTGTTTGTAGCAGAATGAACATTTATGACCGGCGTGCCTTCTACGCTCGTCAAGGGCTTCGACTTCTCTGAAATCTTGAACTTCATAAGCTGCTCAAACTGGTACTCCACCAAACTCCTCACCTTTTCGCTGTCGTCCAGGTCCTCGGTGACTCTGACGTAGGTTTTCAAGATGTCGCTGAGCGATTGGCGGATCTTGTCGCTATCTATGGTAGTGACCACATCATAGTAGATTGCAGCATATAGAGCGTCCCTCTTCAACCCGTAGAACCTCTTTTGGTTGGAGCTGGTGGTCACGAAGTTGGTCTCCACCTCCGTATACGTTTCATTCACAATGCTGGCAATGAGATCATTGAATGGGGTCACTTTGCTGTTGTACTGATAATGGATTCTGCCTGAAGGGCTGAAGATGATCAAGGACTGGGACATCTCCGGAAAGTTACTGCAGCACTGCTTTCTGTGGAGACTTCTTAATTAAACCCGGTGAAAAAACCAGGCCAGGATCTGGCAAAAAAAATATCGTCACAGACAGGATTCGAACCTGCGCAGGTAAAACCCAACACCTAACAACTATGGAATAGCAGGGTGTCGCCTTAACCACTCGGCCACTGTAACTCAACTTGGGGTATGACAGGATTCTTGTGATCAACCCTAAACTATGTGAATAAGAGTGGATAAGACTAAATACTCAATATCCTGATAGTATTACACCTTACTTCCCTAGAGCACTTCAAGCCCCCTTACTAGTTATATAGTGTGCTAAGGAGGGCAAGATCCTTTCCCTTAGTAGACCATGCAGGGCCCTGTGCTCACTAGCTAGAATATGATATCAATTCCCCAATCGGCAATGTATATGGGCCGGAATCCTAAATTAGTGCCAGGAAACGGACCTCACCTGGAGAATAGGTCAGGTAAGCTACGACAAAGTCGGGCTTTACTCGGCATGCGACATGGACACAAGCATCCTAAACTTTAGTCCGAGACCTTCAGCCCATAGACCAGGCTCGGCACTAGCTGAATAGCTGAGCGCCTCCCTAAGTTAGAAAGCTAGCAAATCAACACGGAAGTACTAACGCTAATAGTTCCCCTGTTAGGACTCCTAATTGACCTGTAGCATCGTTCCAGGCACATTACCTAACAGGTGTGATGTAAACTGCACATGTCCGTGTGTGGGTAATTTTTGAAAAAGCCGCTGTAAATCCGACCCTCGCTGCTTTATTGCCGGGCTCAACCCTGATGAATCTGACTAAGTAATGCTTCGGTGTTGATTAAGGGACAAATTTGGGGCCATACTGGTCTATTCAAAGCAAACAGCTCCTAGTTGCCAGGTTAGTTTTCCTGCGAAATTTTCGTCAATAGAAACGCCTGCGTAGCGTAATGGTTAACGCGTTTGACTTCTAATCAAAAGATTGCGGGTTCGACTCCCGCCGTGGGTTTCTTTTTTGCATAACTACTCAACACATCTGACACCAGGAGACGATTTTTTTTGCTGAAACTTCGTTCTTTAGCTACTTCATTTGCTTACGTTTATATTTGGGTACTCCTTCGGCAAATTGGGGCATTTTCGAATTTATAGCGCTCTTTTAAAAAGTAGGCATTTTCTCCCTTTTGCTGCAAAAATTCGAAACTGTTCCATTTTTGCAACCAACAGAGCTATTTTCTTAAATAATCCAAGCCATATTTGAACCATCAACCAAAGTGAAATAGTGAAATGTTAACAACAGCTATCCTCTATTTGGTGTCGCTACATATCCGTCACAATCATCGACTTAGGATAGGTTATATAAATGAAACTGCCGCACTCAAGCAATCCCTCTAAAGCATCTAAAGGCAACACTAGGCTGATGCCGTCTACTTTTGAGCGCTGTACTGCTTTGACTGGCGCTGCTCCCGCAACAAATCCCAGTACAACATGCCGTTGGCCACCCAGTCGACATCGGTGGTGAGCTTCTTGGAGCCAAAGGTCTTAACACAGGGCAGGAAGTTCAACTCTTCAATAGCGTTGTCGATGTACTTGACCTTGATTTCGTCTGGCGCAGACTCGTCCTCGGGGCCTGCAACGTTCTCGAACGCATTCGGCAAGTAGTGGAGGAAGTAGTCGTGGATGACAGGAGAAGGGATGTTGGACGGAAGGTCGTTCGCAGATACGTAGATCGAGGCCCTATTATCGACCTCCCTTCTTTTGGCCACAACCACTGCAGCGTGGATCAAAAGGTTCAAGTCTTGCAAATTGTAGCCACCCAACTCGTTGAGACCAGCGGAAGACGAGCCTCTGCGGCGCTTCGCATCAAACGGCAACGCAATGTCCACCTTCAACTCGCCCATGTTCAAGATGTAGAAGTCGGACTGCAGGAAGGAAGTCCACAAGGTGTAGTAGGTCTTCTGCTGCAAGTCGTTGGTGAGCACTGCGCCCTTGACGTCGTAGTACTTGCGGACGTTTTCAGCCAATTGGGCAGCGGTCTCCTCCTCGCTTCTGTAGAGGCCATTCAACACCTTCAAAGACGGCTTGAGGGCGATTTTCGGCACTGTCAGGTGGTGGATGGAAGACTTTCTCCGGGGTCTGGACGGCGCATCAGAGGCGTTTCTGGACTGCTCGGGTATGGCGGAAAGCTCTCCGCTGGACCCCAACTTCGACATGTGCAACACCTCACTGAGGTTGGTCAAGGAGGAGGACGACTTGCGGTCGCCGGACAACTCGGAGTGGAAAATGGACTTGTTCAAGTCCGTCAAGATCTCCAACTCCACGCCCTGCAAGATGATGGACACCAATTCGATATCGCGGGGGTTCTTGCCGCTCAAAAACCGCAACTTCTTTCCGATGCTGTTGGGGTTGTCGGACTGCGAGTTGGTGACCAAGTCGTCCACGAGCTTCTCGTCCACCTGCGAGCACACGGAGGTGGGGATCTGGTAGAAGTCCAACGGGTAGGCCACGAAGCCGAACTTCTCGAAAAACTTGCCTGCGCTGGTGTACAAGAACCAGAAGTACTTTTTGGACAAGTAGTGGTTAGCCAACTGCTTGTCGACGACGCCGTCGGTGGTGACCATGTTCTTGAAGTTGTCGTTCTTGGAAGCGTCGCTTTTGGCGAGATGGTCGCCGACGATGGCGTCCTCCGTGAACGCAATGGCCCTGGAGACAATATCGGCCGCCAGGTCGTTCTTTCTGTAGTCGCCGTGGGTGAAGACATGGCTCAACTGCAACGCGGTGACGGTCTTCACGCCCAAGAACGAAGGGTCCGGCACGGAGTTGATGGCACTGGCCCGCTCGGTCTCCTTCTTGAAAGCCTTGACCCGCTTGACCACCGCCGTGGAGACGATTTCGCCTGCGGCGTTGGTCAAGTAGAAAGCGGTGACGTTCTCGGGGTCGTGGCTGATGTCCGCCTGGAGCTTGCCCCAGCTCTCGGGGGACAAGTTGCGGGTCCACTCGCTGCCGCCAATGGAGAAGACCTTCAGCAACTGCGTGATGTCGGTGGTGTGGTGGAATTGGAGCTTTTCAGACATGGCAATGGGCTGGTGGTGGAATGGTGGAGAAGGATCCGGAACCCTTAAGTATGGGGCATGGGGTATGGGGTATGTGCAGGCCTGCATTATGATGTAATTGAGCAATTGCAGTATTGATACGGCATATTCCCCGTCGCCTGCGGAAATGACGAATTGGCGGGAGAGGCGGTTGACCGTAGCTTGGCTGCTTACTGCGTAAAGGGGGCCAGTGAAGGAACGGAGGGGCGGTTTTGAATGGCGTAACTCCGAAGTTCCGAGTCCGTCCTGGCTGGCTGGGTCACGTGATGTCGTATATGCAGAACCTTTTGCTGTGATGGCCACTGGCATAGGGTCCTTGTCTTTGCCTCGGCGGTGGTTGCGATAGTAGCACGCGTGGGGAGGATAGACTTGGTTCTGTGGGGGGCCATGAAGCGTATTTATTCAGCGGCGGTTTCTTCCCCGGATTTATTCCTCGGGCCATTGCACGTAATTGTTTGTTCTACAGTATTGGGCCTAACAGAAGCAAGACGCCGAAGAGGGAAGGCCAACTAGAAATACAGAACCAAAAAGCAAAATAATACCCGTTCCGGAATACGACCGAGATGCCCTGCAAAACTTACGACCATAGCCAAGGTCATGGCGCTGTTCGTGCGGTTCCTCTACTTTCGCCTCTATGGTTTTTTCGCAGTCATTTTGGCCTGCCATACAAATTTGGTGGCTGCGAAACTGCGACCATACAAGTGAGACAAGGAAAGACACACCGTCTTGTTGATTCCTTTTCTGAAGCACACAATCGCTTGAAATGCTTGTGTTTGTTTGATAACCCATTCGAAACCTCATTAAGACTGCGGGTCTTTTTGCTGAGTGCTTCTTGATTACTATACTCTCATTATTGTACCCTTGTAGATTGTACTATGTTTCTGTGCAAATGCTAGCTTTTCCCACAGAAACCGACTTAGCAGCTGCAACAGAGGATCCATTTTCGGGTGTTTCGCCAAAGCACTCGTCCCATGGCCTATATAGGCCTTTTTTCCCATATACGCCTTTCCCCTTGAAGGCTATCGCTCCCATGAACGCCTTTTCTCTCTTATCGTTATAGCAAACCGACATCGTTCATTTATATATTTGCAACCAGGTGAATCTGTCTCAAACTGGCGACTCAACACCGCCATAATATAGCTGACACGACCACCGCCATATTTAAGCTGATTCCATCACGCTTTAGCTGACACCACCATACTCAAGCTAACGATACTCCCTTCTAATTTCCCCTATTTCAACGGTCTACAACACCTCATATACTCTATCATAGCATTCAGTCATAAATATGCTGCCTAGACCAAGAACAACATGGCCACGAGGGGCAAGACGCCCATTCCAACAGCCGCATTCCGTGATGCGCCTGCTTCGTGGATGCTGGAAGCACTAGGCGAGTTTTCTAGAGGCACAGATGTACCGTAGAACACCGTCGACCGGCTTCCTGTGTAGGGGCCGGCGGTGGTTGTGACGGAGCCGGACTCCGCCGACGTTGGTTGATTAGGACCATCTGCGGGGGTCGCTGCAAGAGCTTGGGGAGCCAATTTCGGGTCCTTGGCAGTGCCAGAGGGCGCTGCTGCGTCAGACGCGGCTTGCGCACTCTGACAAGTGGAGCACGCCACCGTTATGTGGGTGGTTTCCGAGTCAATCGCTGTGAAGATAGGAGCCACCGATAATGTGTGGTCTGGAATTCCCGATGGGTCTTTACCGTCACCGGAGCCTGGATCGCCTTTTTGGCTGTTAGGGTCGGTGTTTGTATCACCAGGGTCACTAGTATTCGAAGATTGGTTAGAACCTGTGGTCGTTGAATCCAGGGGGTCTGATGGATCAGAAGGGTCTGATGGATCAGATGGGTCTGATGGATCAGACGGATCAGAAGGATCAGACGGATCAGAAGGATCAGACGGATCAGAAGGATCAGACGGATCAGAAGGATCAGCAGTCGTTGGTCCCGATGGACCAGCTGAAGTAGGGTCCACTATCGATGTTCTCAAAGTCGTAGTTATCGCCAACGTGCTTTCTGTCGCAACTGAACTTGAGGTAGGCCTGGAAGGATCAGCTGTTCCAGGGTCACTGGTAATCGGGCCAATAGATGTCGGATCCAAGTCAGTCGTCGATGCAGTATTCGTCGCTGGATCACCGGGCGGTGATGTCACAGAACTGTTCGAGTAAGAGGTTCTTGAAAACGACAGAGAAGAGAGAAGAGAGCTGGAAAGGTACTTGATCAGCGACACGGTCGGGAAAGCACTCGAGCTCGAGGTAGGAGAAGGTGATGAAATGACAGAAGAGGCTGAAGACCCAGCAGAAGAGACCGGATCAACCGAAGTGTCCGCTCCAGATAAAGAGGAAAGAGAAGACACATCCGATGGCGGCGAAGAAGAAGAAATGAAAGAGCCAGAAGTTGCAGATGATGATGCCCCCGAAAATGAAGTGAGGGAACCACTAGATGAAGAGCCTGAAAGGGTGGACGAAGGTGATGAAGTCATAGAAGATAAACTTCCACTTGCATCACCAGAGCTCGTAGGGGATATCACCGTGGAAGATGCACCCGGAGAGCTGGGTGGGGCTGAGCTCGAAGCAACAATCGATGATAATCCAGCTGTATTAGAAGATAACACAGCCGACATGATTGATGTCGCTGATGACGCTGCAGCACCCATAGGTGTCTCCACCACGAAGAACTTAATACCATTTCGATAAAATGTCACGGTAGTAATAAAGCTTCCAGTCCACGCAGCAAGAAGGGACGTCGATGCCGTTATGGGAGTGTCAACATCAACTGTCACGGTCAATGCTCCAGATTCAATTGGTTCTGTACTAGTTAAAGTACCAGAACCGAACCAATAACTAGAAAGAGTAGTGATTGTAGTTGTAGGAGTGTTCACGTCGACTGTGATAGTCAAATCTCCAGAAGCAATTGACTCCGTAAAAGTGGTGGTGTCTCTTCCAGTCCAGCTGTCAGTGAGAGTAGTCACTGTAGTTGTAGGAGTGTCCACCTCAACAGTGACCGTCAAGTCTCCTGATTGAATAGGGTCTGTAAACGTAGTGGTGTCTCTTCCAGTCCAGCTGTCAGTAAGGGTAGTCACTGTCGTGGTAGGAGTGTCCACCTCCACAGTAATCGTCAAGTCTCCTGATTGAATAGGGTCTGTAAACGTAGTGGTGTCTCTTCCAGTCCAGCTGTCAGTCAAAGTAGTGATTGTAGTTGTAGGAGTGTCCACATCGACTGTAATAGTCAAATCTCCAGAAGCAATTGACTCCGTAAACGTAGTGGTGTCTCTTCCAGTCCAGCTGTCAGTGAGAGTTGTTTCCGTAGTAGTTGGAGTATCCACCTCCACAGTAACCGTCAAGTCTCCAGATGCAATCGACTCCGTAAAAGTGGTGGTGTCTCTTCCTGTCCAGCTGTCAGTCAATGTAGTTTCTGTAGTAGTGGGAGTATCCACCTCGACTGTAATAGTCAAGTCTCCATCTGCAATCGATTGTGTGAAAGTAGTAGTGTCTCTTCCTGTCCAACTATTGGAAAGGGTAGTCACTGT